>OX369268.1:14409844-14732543 GCA_947284805.1 Coleophora flavipennella
GGAGACAAGAAAATAGGTCTAGGTACTATTGACAGATGTAACTTTAAAAAACAACATTGAACAACATTACGGTGAGGCCTACAATATATTGCAACTTTAGCAGGGAGACAAGAAAATAGGTCTACAATTGACAGATGTAACTTTAAAAAACAACATTGAACAACATTACGGTGAGGCCCACAATATATTGCAACTTTAGCAGGGAGACAAGAAAATAGGTCAACAATGGACAGATGTAACTTCAAAAAACAACATTGAACAACATTACGGTGAGGTCCACAATATATTGCAACTTTAGCAGGGAGACAAGAAAATAGGTCTACAATTGACAGATGTAACTTTAAAAAACAACATTACGGTGATGCCCACAATATATTGCAACTTTAGCAGGGAGACAAGAAAATAGGTCTACAATTGACAGATGTAACTTTAAAAAACCGACCAAGTGCAAGCCGGACTTGTGCAAAGTAGGGTTCCAAACTCTTTTCAAAAAATTATTGTTTATTTTAGTTTTTAAGAAACAAAATTATATTTACAGTTGGTAATAGAACATTTTGTATGGAAAATCCAACTGCACATATTAAGTTGGTCGAATATTACTCCTAAACCAAAGTATATATATTCGTACTAACATAAAGTATGGACACTCCCTGCCGCTCTCTAGATTGGACCTCACCCCCTCGTCACCCAGATTGGTTACCGTTTGGTTGTCGAACGTATAGGATTTCGCCGCTATTTTGGTGGTTCCGTCATCCGTTTTATAAATGTCACTTCTGGCCCGTTGTATGAAGTGTCCAGGTGTGCCTAAACTAAGCCTTTTTAGCCTTGATAATTTTTATTTTGAATTGATTATATTTATTTATTTATCCTACTATTTACAATTTTTTTTAGATGTTCTGAAATATCATTTAAGCTTGTAGGGTTGGGGGTGGGGACACTTGACTCGAACAAAAATTGCATTTTAAAGCTTAATCTTTCGCAATATTTAATATGGAATCAAACCAACACACAAAAATCGGTGACTTTAAGATCTTTTATTTTAATTGAACACATTTTTTCAAACTTATTTGATAGTGATAATAAGTAAAAAAAAAAACATGTAAAAATCGAGAATTGGGCGTTCGGTTTCAACGTAACAGCCGCGTTGCAGCCCGCATTGATTTGAACTTAAAATGAACAGACTTACGTTCGATTTTATTGAAACACGTATCAACCTGCTCGAATTAAGTGATCTATGTGTAACCATGCTGTTCGGTGCACGGGCACCGAACACCCTGTATCGCGCCGCCGTCACCGCCCGTGCGGCATAGCATTAACAGTGCATTTTTGAGTAGCGCGCGGTTCGGGTGCATTCACTGTTAGCTATAATAAACATTTAATTAAGAATATTATCGTCTGTTTGAACAAAATAATATACTTTCTCTATCAAAGACTCGAGTTTCCTTCACATCCTAATTTCTGAGCTAAGCCGCGTACAGACGGACAGACGGATAGGCGAACAGACAGACATGGCAAAACTATAAGAGTTCCTTGTTGACTTCGGAATCCTAAATAGGGAGGGGTTCCTAGTTGACTTCGGAACCCTTGAAAAAATAATACCAAATACCTATATTTATAGATACAAAACAATTAATCATCTGGCACCATTATTCCTCAATGGGTTGTCTAGCTAGGTGCTCTCAGTCATCAAGTTGTACTGTACATGCCACAGAACAGACAAATGCAATAAATATATCAGCTGCTAGCTGTTTCCCGCGGCTTCACCCGACAAAGTTTCTATAACTTTTCGAGAGTGCACAGTGCTGGAAAAAGTAGCCTGTGTGGTTATCCAGGTCCTAATCTGTCTACCTACCAAATTTCAGCTATATCTGTTCAGTAGTTTTTCCGTGAAAAAGTAACAAACATAAATCCATACATTCTTACAAACTTTCGCGTTTATAATATTACTAGCTATTTCCCGCGACGTCACCCGCGTGGACAACGTTTTTATGACTTTTCGAGGGTGCGCAGTGCGAGCGTGAAGAAAGGTAGCAAATGTGTTAATCCAGTTTCTAATCTGTCTACCTACCTTTCATCCAGATCCGTAGAATATTTTTTGCGTGAAGAAGTAACAAACATACACACTCACACACTCACAAACTTTCGCCTTTATAATATTAGTGTAATACAGTAGGATATGTTACGTACACCTACCTACATTTATACATCTGTACCACCAAAATCTAGACACCCGGCAGTGTGTCAGCCAAGTTTAAAAAAATAAGGGTGACACCGGCCGTGGGTTATATTAAATTACACGAACCATTTCGGACCACTTTCGACCTACCCGTTGTAAGTTTAAATAGTCAAGCCGCCAAGTAAACAAAGCTTACTTTTTCAAATAAAAGCCTGTATAGAATATAATTAGATAGTGAAAACTTGCCAAGTTACACCATTAAGTAGCACAGAACATAACAAATTTTCTTTTAAAAATCTGAAAACCGTTGTACATTCTCTTAAATTTGGAAAAGTTCAAGATAAATATTTCAATTTGAAGTACCGTAGTTATGATTTAATAAACCTCTATAGAACTTGGTACCTATTCATTTAGATCTTTGTAGTTTTTTTGAATCGAACTTGGCTCCTTTTCAAATTCATGTTTTGTTGGGATATAAAGTCACTGCAATACAGTCTTATCTATACAATAATGGTCTATACAATAATGGTCTATACTAGAGTGGTTTGCCCCGAACTGTGAACTAGCGATGTACTACGTGAGCCTTAAAGTAGTCGCATATGATGTGAAACATCTGACATAAGCAAAAACCTACCCTGCCATTTCGCATTAGGCGGCATGACCATGTTTCCTTAGCCTTCGTGACTGAAAAAAACGCAGTTTCTGTTACACACTTCTGTCCATTTACATGAAGTCACTGCCACAGATTGCAGAAAAGTGAAAGGAAATATGTTGCATAACAAAAATATACGTACGATTACTAACGCTTCTATAGGATGTAGGATCCGTCCAGCGCCATCTAGAAACCATGTTTTCAACATTTATGGAATATAAGTCCCGGTATCTCGGCAACCCCATAACGAATTTGACTCATGTTCGAATTTAAAAAATATTTTTGAAGTAAAACTTCTTAACGCACGTTTGACATGGGGAGTAAGCTGGTGGATGCGTGATGAGAGCGTTACGGAAGTGTGGTCGGGCGAGGCGAAAGGAAGTTGAGAGGGATATATAAATTAGTGAAGATAGAAAGAGAGATACTATTTATTTTTGTTGACCAACAATATCAGTTGCCAAGGCAAGAATATCGGTTGTCAAAACTATCAAAACGAACATATTATATAGGGTAACTTTTAATTAGTTATTGATAGCAAAGGATATGAATAAACTAAATGTGAAATCAGAAAAAAAAATTTTGGTCCTCGATACTTAATAAGTTATCAAATCGGTAAAAATGTATCGAGGACCAAATTTTTTTTTTCATATTTCACATATAGTTTCTTTGGGAAAGTTGTTTGTAATCACAAGTATATGCATATCTTTTGTTATCAAGAACTAATTAAAAGTCAACCTGTATATAAGTTAAAAAAAATTGATCATATTCAGAGGAAAATAAAACTCATGAAAAGATCTTTCATAAACTGTCTATACCTCCATAGGACAAAAAAGATTAGATTATTTTTTAAAGACTTAGTATTTACTATTTACTTTCAAACATAATATACAGGGTGGGAAGGAGTATACCGACAGATTTTAACCATGGATTCCTGGTGGTGTTATGAGTAAATAATGTTATGTCAACATGGGTCTAAAACTGCCTTATTAACTTACTTAATTTCTGGAACAAAAAAATCAATTAACGATAGTAATCCCTTCTGAACGAATCCTTAGTCTAAAGAGTGAAAAAGAAAACTTCACACTTCACGAACGACTCCGACAACATACGATAAACGACGAGTGAAGTCAACGTCAGTATGATACTTTGAGGCAACAAACAAATAAGATCAGATCAAATAGAATCAGATAAGATTAAGAAGAATAAGAAAGTTAATACGTCATATTATTAGGGCGTGTTACCCTTGAGATTTTTTGAACTTGTGAATTAATTAAAAAAATAATATCTCGAAAATTAGGCTTTACTGGCCGATGTTTATATTACTTTTTTTTGTCTAAATAGGCATTAGAATCTTTGGTTAAAATCTGTCGGCATACTCCTTCCCACCCTGTATAAGTAGATGGAACTAAAGAAGTTTTACTTCAGTGGTGTGGTCTAAAGCATTCTCGTATTTTTATCTTATTAATTCGCCCACCAAATTCAATAGACAATAGACATATTTTCATAAACACACACCGATTACACAATATAAAAAGAGTAACGCATATAGATACAGAAACAATAAATAAAAATAGAACACAAAAAACTAATAAGACCAACCGAATCGGTGTAGTCACATCAGCTCATATACGTCCCCACCGAGGGGCTCGAGCCTACCCTGAATTACGGCGATCAGGCCATAGTCGACCACGCGGGCCCAGTGCGGGTTGGTCGATTTCACACACAACCTTCGAGTTTCTTCGCAGGCGTGTGCAGGTTTCCTCACGATGTTTTCCTTCACCGTTAAAGCAATCGGTAAGTACCTATATGTACGTAAGTTTTTGAAAAACTCATTGGTACATTGGCCGTCCAGATTTGAACCGGCACCTCTGGTTAGGACCTATTCTTTAAAAAATATCGAATACCTATTAAAAAAGCATCGGTGGCTCAACCGGTAACGACTCGGTCCCCCTAACCAGAGGTGCCGGGTTCAAATCCGGACGGCCAATGTGCCAATGAGTTTTTCGAAACTTACGTACATATATTATCCGACGCTCTTACGGTGAAGGAAAACATCGTGAGGAAACCTGCGCATTCCTGCGAAGAAACTCGAAGGTTGTGTGTGAAGTCGACCAACCCGCACTGGGCACGCGTGGTCGACTGAGGCCCGATCGCACTAATTCAGGGTAGGCGCGAGCCCCTCGGTGGGGACGTATATGAGCTATATGATGATATGAGCTGCAGGAGAATTAAAATTTGACGACATTCCGATTACTCGAGTTATCATCGAACAAACTTATATTTATACATACAGACGCTGAATTCTTCAATTGATCGATCAATCAATCAAATACATACATCATTATACAGTAAATAAAAAATATATATAGAGAATAGTACAGAATACACAGTAAACATTTAAATTGCACATTTTAGGCGGTCTTATTGCTTAAAGAAATTTCTTCCAGGCAACCCAGAGATTGGATACATCTAAATAAAAGTAAGGGCTGTGCAAAGCAAACATACGGAACAAAATAAAAAAATAGGAAAATTTACTATGACTACATCATTGTCATCTCAGGACGTCCACTGCTGAACATAGACCTTCTCCAAGGATTTCCACAGCGACCGGTTCTGCGCTGTCCACATCCAGCGGCTTCCCGCGACCTTCACCAGGTCATCGGTCTACCGAGTGCCTACACTACGTTTTCCGGTGTGCGGTCGCCACTCGAGAACTTTACTACCCCAACTACTTATTCTTTCTAAATTGCTACCACAGATTAGTAGATTTTAGTAGAAATTTCAAATAATGAACCTGCACAATGGGTGTACAATCACGTTTCAGTAATTTGGACTTTCATAAACAGAAACACTAAGTAAGTGTCCAAAATAGGACACAGTATAGGCGATAAACAACCACACAATGAACAAAGTATACATCCACGTACGTCGTATACCAAAATAGAACAATAATTCAAGCGGTAAACGGGAAACAGTGTTCACTTGCTTTGCCTTCCTGAAATATATCACGTTTTAGATGTGTTTGTTTGTGTTCTACTTGACTACAATTTACATGTTTGGGAATGTCAGAGCAGGGATATAATGAAAGAGAAACAGCCTTTTTTATACGTGTCACACACATAAAGAAAGAATAAAAGATAGCTATAGCTACCTACCTAATAGGGATAACCTTATGTATATCTTTTTTAATCAAAATTGGTAAACCGTTGGCATTATCTCACCTGATGGTAAGTGACGATGATGCCGAAGATAGAAGCGGACTTACCAAGATTCCCCTACGCAATGGAGAACTGGCTTATTAACCGCCTCCGTGGCGTAATGGTTAGTCCATACTACCAACCAAACCGAGTCTTACAAGTGGACCCCACCGGGAATCGAACCCGCGACCTCCTGGTGTAAAGCGAATGGACTAACCATTACGCCAAGAAGGCGGTTAAAAAGGCACCTATGCAATTTTTGTCTCAGTGACCGATTATACAGGGTGTAACAAAATTGGTGTAGGACCTGTTAACTGGAGGTTCTACCCATCATACTGACCAACTTTCCACAAGAGACCTATAGCACACCCTGGACACTTCATACGACGGGCCAGAAATGACATTTCAAAAAACGAACGACGGAACAAACGAAATGGCGGCGAAATCCTATACGTTTAACAACCAAACTGTAACCAATCTGTATCAATCTAGTTGACAAGGGGGTGAGATCGCAATCTAGAGAGCGGCAGGGAGTGTCCATACTGTATGTTAGGTAGTACTCATGTATTTACTTTGCCTATAGTTAATTTGCAAAAAAATCTTTTAGTAATATCATCATCATCATTTATTCAATCCAGAAAAATGACAATTGTATAGGACATAAAGTAGGTAGATACAATAAATTGTAATAAATTAAACATAACTAAAATAATAATAATAATCAAAAGTATTAAAGAAAGCAATAATTTTAATATCTAATCTTATTACCTCATACCAAATATTCCAATAATTAACTTGTCAATGCTTTAAATTTATTTGTCATAAAATCATCTAGACTATAGAAACATCCCTCTACCAAGAAACGCCTTAATTTGGGTTCAAAATTTGTATATGTATAATAGATTTCATGTCAATAGGGAGATTGTTTAACAGTTTCACTGCTTGAAACCTAACACTATGCTGTACAACTCTCAGTGTAGGCACTAGTTTGTGCTAAAGATCTTTTCTACGTGTCTCAAGACGCTTCGTCCTATCTTCAGATGTCTCAAACTTGTCTAGATCTTTGATTAGAGTCAGTTAACAATATTAGTATCATCATCATATCAGTCGAAAGACGTACACTGTCAGAGGAAGGCCTTCCACAACGATCGGTGCTGCGCTGTCCGCAACTAGTGGCTTCCTTCCCGCAACCTTCACCTTTAGTTACATATATGAAGCGTCAATTTTTTTTGATATAGTATGGTTATGTTTTTTTCATATAAGTCGTTAATTATGATGAGTAGAAGCCCCAGTTAACTGACCAAATATCAGTTTTTTAACCTGTATATGCTCACTATAGGGTGACTGATATATAAAACAAATTTAACGATGCTTAAAGTTTTTTTTTGCGAATGGAATATCCTTAGGGAGAGTTGTTTATTGTGATGAGTAGAAACCTCAGTTAACTGGTCCTATATCAGTTTTTCACATGTGTACGGTGACTATAGGGTGAGTAGGTTGACTGATATGAAAAACAAATTTAACGATGCATATAAAAGTTTATTTTTTGCGAATAGAATATCCTTGGGGAGAGTTGTTCATTATGATGAGTAGAAACCCCATTTAACTGATCGAATATCAGCTTTGTTACGTATATACCTCTGGTAAATAGCTGAGAACCTCTTAACTGGCGATTTTACTCATGAAAGTGAACAAATTTTGTTGCACGACTTTAGTGAAATCTCCGAAAAAAATGGACAAACTCTACTAGGACCGACCCATCATCACAGACAGGAGGATTCCTTCGAATAAGCCTGATATCGTATTGATGGGTCGGGCGCAGACATGGGTTTTTTTGGTGGATGTCACTGTCCCATAAGACGAAAACCTCGTGCAAGCTGAGGTCGAAAAAAGGACCAAGTACCTGGACCTGGCACACGAGGTTACTGATATGTGGCGAGTGGAATCCACCAAAATCATCCTCGTAGTTCTATCTGTGAACGGGCTAATTTCAGCCGACCTTGAACGTCACCCGAGGCGGCTGGATCTCCGAGGCAGATCAATAATTGCAGCAATGCAGAAAGATGCCCGGATAGTCCGACGCTTTCTCTCCCCGTCGCACTGAACCCCAGCCGACTGCTTCTGTTGGAGATGCTCCTGCCACTTCGCCTCGCCGTGCCAAATGAGCAAAGGTAACTTAACTTTTATGTTTTTAAATAATAATAATAGCTTTCCTCGATATATCACTAATAGAATATTATAGACGATAATAAGACTTTTTGAGAAAAAAAACTCATGTTTCATTGTTTGGTATGGTAGGTACCTACCTACTCTTAAAATTTGAAAATTAAAAAATCTAAATAAGGTACTAGGTAGTTATCCCTGGCAAATAATTTTAAAAATTTATGTTAAAATTTCATTTAAATTGGTCCAGCAGTTTCTCCGTGTATCAGGAATATGGACACTCATACATATACACACAAATATGCACTCACACACACACATTTTTTCTTGATCTCTTCTCAGGTATCTAAAAGTGATGTAGAGTGCATTTTCGTCGGGAAGTCGGTTTTTCGGACAAACACGCATTTTTTTATTCACAATTAGTAAGCCCTTGGCATTATCTCACCTGATAGTAAGTGACGATGATGCCGATGATGGAAGCGAGCTTACCAAGATTACCCAACGCAATGGGGATCTGGCTATCTTATCTTCAAGCCGGAACACATGACTTTATATTTGTTCCTTCGTGTCACTAGAGTGTACCCATAATATATTTTAAGTCTATGAGTGTACCTATCTAAGTCTATAAGTGTACCTATCTAAGTCTATAAGAAAAAATACCTGACAATAGGGATGACTAATGCTAGTCATCTGAGTTACTGTTTATCGTCTGTCAAAAACGATATTTTGTTCTAAAAATGTTAGAAATACCTAGGCGTGACGTCATAGTTTAACAGAGCAGCGTCATAATATATGTACTCATGTTGTGATTTTGGTGAATTAAAAAATAGAAGACTTGATGGAAAACAAAACGAGTAAGGTTTTCCGAAGTTTTAGTGGGAGGGCAATTTAGTGATCAAGAGTTCATAATTTATTTCTGATGGTGTCGTCATCCCTATTATCTGTTTTGTCCTTGTGAAGTACGGATACGGAACCTTAAAATCGGTGGACGTTGAAGAATACATACTTCATTAGAGAAACAAAAAACTACCACAAAGCTCAGGAGAGTATTATGGCATTTATTAATTAAGCATACCAAAAGCATTCAAATGCATCCATATCGAGTGAATCGCCTCAGAAAGCAGTCCGTTTTCATTACCAACCCCCCCTGACGACCGGAAATGCGCCAACGCGGAGACAATTATTTGAAAATAGAACACAATTGACTCGTGCGCAGTACTCGGCACGCATTACCGTTTATCGCAGTTCAAATTTAGAACTTCCATTAGGCGACGCGTTGTAGTGAAATTTTTGAATTGGTAACGTAAGTATTTTTTTAAATGGTCCATGTAATATGTTTTTAGTGTCGTTTTGATTTTACGTTAAAAAAATAATTGCATAATTGATCTGCTGTGCAGTGAACTTTCAAAGTACGTACGAAATGTCTTTTTTTTTCAGCGAAGTTTTATTATCGCAATTGACAGATTTCCAAAGGTTCATGTCTCAATGGAAAGAAAGTACTAAAAACTAAATATTTTAAAAACAGTGAGACAACTGAGCAGGGCTGGCTGCTTCTGAGCGACACGGTACACAGAGAGGAGGCCAGTATGCTGGGTACAATGTCTTACGGAACTTATTATTTATTTGCAAGTTTAGTTTATTTTTAAATTAAACTAAACTAGCTAACGAAATAAACTTCCTTCCTGGTGAAGATCGCTGGAAGCCGATGGATGCGGGCAGCGCAGACGCTGCCAGTATGCTGGGTACAATGTCTTACGGAACTTATTATTTATTTGTAAGTTTAGTTTATTTTTAAATTAAACTAAACTAGCTAACGAAATAAACTTCCTTCCTGGTGAAGATCGCTGGAAGCCGATGGATGCGGGCAGCGCAGACGCTGCCAGTATGCTGGGTACAATGTCTTACGGAACTTATTATTTATTTGTAAGTTTAGTTTATTTTTAAATTAAACTAAACTAGCTAACGAAATAAACTTCCTTCCTGGTGAAGATCGCTGGAAGCCGATGGATGCGGGCAGCGCAGACGCTGCCAGTATGCTGGGTACAATGTCTTACGGAACTTATTATTTATTTGTAAGTTTAGTTTATTTTTAAATTAAACTAAACTAGCTAACGAAATAAACTTCCTTCCTGGTGAAGATCGCTGGAAGCCGATGGATGCGGGCAGCGCAGAACCGGCCTTCGTGGATATCCTTGGGAAGGCCTTTGTCCAGCAATGGACGTTTTTCGGCTGTAATGATGATGATGATGAAACTAGCTTTTGCCCGCGGCTTCGCCCGCGTAGACATCTTTTTTATGACCGTCTTTGAGGATGAGTGGTGCGCGAGCCGCAGGCAGATCGCAAGCGTACACAGGAACTATATCCTGCTATTCTCATTAGTAGTCTTTGCCACTTCCCACCCCTTTAGCTATTACAATGCAAAGAATAATGCCAATCCGTTACTCCGTTGCCACGCCGATGTACGTGAGCGTGGAGAGTTTTCCCCAGATCCCTCGGTAATTACGTCGGCCTATGCTAATAATTAGTAGTCTTTGTCATTTATCACCCCCTTAAACATCTCTGTGCAAATAAACACGTTAAAAAACCGACTTCCATCGCAACAACTTAGTAAAATTTTGCGTTATTATTTTTGGTTTTTGTTAATTTATTAATAAAGTTCTACACCGATTTTGATAAAATATATAAGGTCTAAAAAAATTTGCTAAACCTATTTTAACTGGTGGTTCTACCCATGAAACTGAACAACTTTCCCCATGAAACCTATAGTCAAATCTCAAAAAAAATTTGGAACTTCCCACAATAAGTTGGCTGATCAGCTGGTCGAGTTAGTATGGGAGAGCCAAATTTTTTGTTGCGATTTGACTATGGGTTCCATGGGGAATGTTGTTCAGTTTCATGGGTAGAAGCACCAGTTAAAATAGTTTCAGCTAATTTTGTTACACCTTATTTAAGGGACTTTCTTAGATTAGTACTTTTTACCCTTTCCTCTACATAAAGTTATTGATATTTTGGTCATGTTGAAATAGTATAACGAGACCAATCGATAAAATATTTCTCACATAAAAAAGCAATTAAGTAGAAATCGGTCCCCTGCCCTAGCATTCGCGTTATAAAGGGTGTATACAATTATTGGGCCACGTGTCGGCAATATCCGTTGTTTTCTCTGTTTGTCTGTCAGTCATGATTGGTGACATTGATGTGAGCGCTATTCTGAGACGTAGACTTATATTTTTTTTAAGCTTTCTTCTTTTATAGTTACAAATAAAAGTATTTTTTTTTATTTATTTTTTTATTCACAATTGGTAAGCCTTTGGCATCATCTCACCTGATGGTAAGTGACGATGATGCCAAACATGGAAGCGAGCTTACCAAGATTCCCCAAAGCAATGGAGAACTGGCTATCTTATCTTCAAGCCGAAACACATCAATGTTGTTAACACTGATATTTGGCGGCAAGACTTAGATAAGATGGTGGTAGCTAGCCAGGCGGGCTTAGAAAATGCCCTACCACCAATCAAACCGAGTCTTAAAAGTTGACTCCACAAATATTGGCATGTATAAAAAAATCGGCCAAGTGCGACTCGGGGTCACACAAATAGGGTTCCGCACCGAAACATTAACTACCAACAGAACAAGACCTCTCAGTACATACTTTGCTCTAGGTAAATAGGGGTCTACTTCTCTGGACCTTAGAATTTTTTAATTTTTCCTGTGGGAACGGAAGAAATTTAGATTTTATCATAGATTTTCATATAATCTATGAATTGAACCTCATATATTGTGTATTTTTTCAAAATTTCAGCCCAGTAGTTTTGCAGATAAGGGAATGGTAAATTTTCACCTATTATCTTAAGTAACTTCAAAACCATTTATCTTAAAAGTATTAAAAAATATATATTTGAGATCTTCACGACAATCCCATTCATTTGATATGTCACACAATATATTATTATATTTAATTTTTTTAATTTACCCCCCAAAAGTGGCCCCCATATTTAAAATTCATTTATCTACGTTACACTTCCGTCTTTGGGTCACCAACTCACATATGTGTATCAAATTTCAACTTAATCGGACCAGCAGTTACTGAGCAAATTGGCTGTGAGAGACGGACGGAAAGACAGACATACGAGTGATAATATAATACTCGTAGTTCAGTTTTTAGCCGACTTCAAAAAAGGAGGAGGTTCTTTACCTTTTCAGGTAAGTATGGAACCCTAAAAACAGTCAAGTGCGAGTCGGACCCGCACACCGAGGGTTCCGAACCATCACACCCTCCACACGAGTACAACAATGATATCATTTCATTAGATTCAAAATATATCAAAATAAAAATGTTTTTTATAGTCCGCAGTTCTTAGTATGAGTACGACTCACACTTGGCTGGTTTCTATTTATTGTGGTTTTATTTTTGGGTTTGTACTAATTGTATCACACCAAATTTCATATTTTTTATATGTTATCGTTTTTACGATAGAGTAAAATCAAAAACCTTTGAAAAAAACTAGGTTTCTAACAAGAAACATGAAACATCAACCCATACAAAGAATAAAGACTAGTTACTACGTAAAAAGAAGGTTAACTCTGCAAAATCATTTAAATGAATGGCGACTCTTGCTAAGACACAATAAAGTGCAAATTCAGGTCGCGCAGTGCTAATTACCTACAGTTATATTCTCCTACAAGTTTCCTATCGCGTAACTCTTATCTCTTCTGACTACTGAATTTGCACCTCGCAAGGGGCCGCGCGGCTTGGCGCGGCGTAGGTACATTTTTAATATTTTCATACCAGCAGCCAATGACTTATATATTCTGTGCCTACAGCACAGAGTGCGACACACCTGCCTATACATTGGAACCCCCTTATTTTTTGTTTTAATTTTAATTATTTGTATGATAATCGCCAGTAATATATAAGTCACTGGATAATCGCCATAATAATACATATTTTGTGGAAAATTAAGCCAGGTACCTATCAAAGTTTAAATGATACAGCCCTTTAATTAAATATCAGACAGGCGGACATACGGACGGATAAGCAGGGCAATATAGGTTTAGTAATAGGGTCCTGTCACCTAGAACCCTAAAAATGTCTCGATAGTCACAAAACTACCTGCCTAAATGTTTTTTTTTTATTGAAGTACTTACTTCAAAACAAGTGAAAAGAGTTTTTATGACGGTTCTTGAGTGTTATTTATTTGAATGTTAGGTACGACTTAAATATCGCTCGAAATTCAAAAGAATAGTCACCCTGTACTCAATTTATTGAAAGTTACATAGTAGGTCATAATAACATGATGGAAAAAACAAAACACAAGAGTGTATTTGTTATAGGTTTGTTAGTTTATTGTTCGCTGTACCCGTTGTTATTAAGTTGTTATACGAATGTTTCGAGTAGTTTGAAGTATGTGAGGAGAGATTTGGGGGAGGGAGATTTTAGACATTTTATTCGACATTTATAATTATAGACATTTTATTCAAATATCTATTCTTTAAAAAATATCGAATACCTATTAAAAAAGCGTCGGTGGCTCAATCGGTAACGACTCGGTCCCCCTAACCAGAGGTGGCGGGTTCAAATCCGGACGGCCAATGTACATACCAATGAGTTTTTCGAAACTTACGTACATATACTCACCGATTGCTTTAAAGGTGAAGGAAAACATCGTGAGGAAACCTGCACACACCTGCGAAGAAACTCGAAGGGTGTGTGTGAAGTCGACCAACCCGTAGTGGGCCCGCGTGGTCGACAAGGCCCGATCGCCCTAATTCAGGGTAGGCTCGAGCCCCTCGGTGGGGACGTATATGAGCTGATATGATGACCTATTCTTTAGACCGCGTTTCCTCTTAAGTGTATGTGTATTGTAGGAGTGTATCCATAAAGTATGCGAATTATCAAAATTTTCTTCGTATCGTCAAACCGAAGAAACTGCTGTCATACAACAGAAACTTTACTTTACTTTTCTCTATTGCGTTGGGGAATCTTGGTTAGCCCGCTTCCATCTTCGGCATCACCGTCACTTACCATCAGGTGAGTTGATGCCAAGGGCTTACCAATTGTCAATATAAAAAAGAAAAAAAGAATCTGATTTTTTTTCTCAAAAACGGCTGTAACAATTTTCATGAAACTTTGCACGTCGTAGTTGCTTAGAGCCATTACGCACTGTCGACTGGTCGCCGGCGACTCAGTCTCTCGGCGACCGAAACGTAGGCAACTAGGGCCGGAGACCAAGCCGAGCGACAGTATTCCAAGTACAGTCGTGCAGGTAGTCGCCTGTGCGTCGCCACTACGCGGCGAGTCGCCGAGTCGCCTGCGCAACCGGCGACCGAGTGCGTAAACACTAATTTAAACTAAAGAAAGTCACAGTTGCCGGTGACTGAGTCGCCGGCGACCAGTCGACAGTGCGTAATGGCTCTTATGTTTGTCTATTAACATAGTAATACCCATTGATTTGGGAAAAATCGTGTTTGTATGGTTCTCCTAGAAATTAAATTATAACTTGCGATTTACTCACAAATGGTTGGAGCTATTGAATTGTCATGTATTGCGAATAAGTGTATATTTGATCACACAACGTAAATTAATCAAAATTATTAAAAAAATATTTTAATTTTTTGTATGAGAAAAAAATTGTCGAGAAAGTTTAGTGCGGGCTTTTGTACAGTTTATATATTTATCAAAACATTTATAATTAGTACGTCAGCGGCAATTTAAAAATATGACGTCTCAGGACGCCCTGGACTTTTCCTACAACGGGCCAGAAATGTCATTTCAAAAGAGGAATGACGGAACAAACAAAATAGCGACGAAATCCTATACGTTTGACAACCAAACTGCAACCAATCTGTATCAACCTGGGAGACGAGGGGTGAGGTCGCAATCTAGAGAGCGGCAGGGAGTGTCCATACTGTATGTTAGTACTAAATATATACTTTGACCAAACTGTCACTATGTTTTAATTACTGTGACATGTTTTAGATAGGTAATCTTTCATCGCACGCGCATTCGTCACGAGTTACAACTCTTACGTCCACCGGCAGTGACCCTTTCGACATATGTTACAATAACCCACATACACTATGACAACTAGATATTATTATATTTTATTATGTTCATTAAGCTATCGTGGATGCCGTCCCTGCTGCGATATTAATACGATCCATTTAGGATAATTAATTGAGAATAAGATACCCATCGCTGTGCCACCGCTGGTTTCTTTTAGAAGCACACTGAAATTGTTTATTGGGTTCTTAATATAGTGTTTTAATATAATAGGAGTTCTACTATTTATTTTTCAGAATTATGAATTAACGAAAAGTTCGTAATAGTTTTTTCATGCGGACTACTGATATTTAGCTATTCAGCGTCACATCTTATTAGGTACAGTGTTTATACATTGCTGGGGCAGTCACCCATACTTCATCAAGCCATGTCATTTGTATGGAAAGCCTTTTTTTGGCCCTGATTGCATAAGCTCTTTGGGGAAAGTTGTTCAGATTTTATTCGTCGCTTCTCATAGACAAAAATGTCACCTTGTAAATAAACTTATAAATAAACGTATTCTTCTGTTTTCTCCCTGGATCAAAATCAAAAACAATTTATTTCAAATAGGTGTTTACACACACTTTTAAATAAGAAAATGACAATAGATCAAAAATGATTATTCCATTATACCTATATCTACCATGGCCAGACCCCTATGTTTTGTTTTTTCCCATATTCTAATTATAATATGAAGTAGGAGCTTTCAAAAACTGAGAAAATAGCCCAATTGAAACGTCATTTTCAGACACCCACAAAAATACGTTTATTAACAATAAAATGAAAACATAGAGGCATAGTTATAGCGTTTTTGAATTTTTTTGAATAGACTATTATTATTATTACTTAAGTTTTGGAGGAGGAAATAGGGGTCTACGAAATTATGTTTTGGTCATTTTAGTGCCTTTTATCGGTCTGCGCTGCAGTTCTCCCTTTCTTGCTGTATACGGAGAGGTTTGAGGGAGGGAGACAGCAACATTTTAATCAAATACGTGTGGTGACTTTGTCTCACATACGCCTGTCATAAAATAGCGATCTTGTAATGTTTTTCTCTAGTATGCACCTAACTGTAAATTGTAAATGAATGTTTTCTTTTGTTGCGAACCTAACTTTTGTGTCAATAGAAATATTTTTAACAGTATAGTTTTACGATATTTGTCATTTCTAAATAACCATTAGGTATTCTGTCGACAACCGTTATTTAGATCCTTTAGTAATAATTGGTATTGTGCAATATATATGTTTCTCAAATAACAACAGGCATTGTCTAATATAACTTCTTTGGCCGTAACGAATGTAACCCTTGCTTTTGTATTTCGTCGGCTTTCTAATTTCGCGTAAATTTTAATTGTTATGTTGTCACTATTTTTCTGTTTGTATAATATTCTTTTGTGTGTATGTCCCGTTTAGAAAGCGCCCGATGAAAACCGTTAGCTAGCTGCGATTATTGTGTAGCTACGTTCCTTACGGAGTCAGCATCAAACCACGGTATAGCTCGGACGTTTTCTCACATGTACTGAGGTCTTTATTATACAGTTATCGTACTATATTTGACGAACTTTCAATTATCTCCGACGCACTCCACACCCTTGTACGTAGCGCGCGACAGTGGTGACCCCGACGTGATCCATTCGGTTATCGTGCGCCTAAGGTGTGTGTGAAGTTTTAATTGTATACGCGTCGTGTGTTAACGAACCTTTGTGACATTTTGTGACTTTTTAAGTGAACTTTTTAGTGCCGTAAAAATGCCTAACGAAAATCACCCTGTAGAAGGCGTCAATGGCCCCGCGAAGCATGTTTTGTGGCCGCGGATGGCTCAATTTAATACGGCGGACCCTGAGACCTGGATGAAGTGTGCTGAGAGCTTCTTACGCATGTCTCAGGTGACGGACCCCACCGAAAAATGCCTGTTCATCATAAGCAAAATGGATTCCCTTGCGCTCAGAGAGGTGAGCGATCTAATCGCCGACTTATCAGTGCTGACCTTAGACCAATACGAACAACTTAAAGGAAAAATCGTGAAAAGGTTTGGAGAGTCGCAGACGGTGAAAACACAGCGGCTTTTAGAAGGAGTAGAGATAGGTGACCGCACCCCATCTCAGTTCCTGAGACATTTAAAATCCTTGGCGGGCAGTGCTATGTCAGACGACGTGCTACGTGTCATATGGACAAAGGGCCTAGCAAACGAAATGCAAGCGGCAGTGGTGGCGAAACGAGACACGCCGCTAGAGACGCTTGCGGAGATTGCCGATCTCGTTGCGGAGAATACAAGGCTCCGATGCGTGAAGCCATCGCCGACAGTAGCAGCCATTACCCATGCAGACTCCGCCCACGATCGCATCCAGCAGTTGGAAGGCGAAATAGCTGAAATAAAAGGATTGTTACGAAATATGTCAGGTCAGTTGCAAGCTTCTAACGCGGTAAGGGACGCGAGGCCTCGTACACAATCCCACTCGCGCGGTCACTCGAGGCGACGCTCATCGTCAAGGACCCGACCGGAAAATTGGTTATGTTGGTACCACTACAAATTTGGATCAAAGGCCAACACCTGTGTACAGCCGTGCGCGTACAAACCGCCGCCGGGAAATGCCAGCGGGAGCCATTAACGGCGGATGAGATCAACTCCCACACAGCATCACGCCGCATTTTTCTCACAGACGTGGACAGCAAGGTGAGGTTTCTGATAGATACGGGCGCAGATCTTTGCGTGTACCCGAAAGCGCTAGTTCATACGGCTCGCAACATGTCTGCCTATGAGCTAGTCGCGGCCAATGGAACCCCAATTCCTACATATGGTACAGTCGCTCTAACACTTAACCTAGGTTTAAGGCGAGACTTCCCATGGATTTTTGTTGTGGCTGATGTTGAGAAACCGATCATCGGTATGGATTTTTTAGCACATTATAACCTGATGGTCGATGCAAAA
This sequence comes from Coleophora flavipennella, assembly GCA_947284805.1. Classification (NCBI taxonomy): domain Eukaryota; kingdom Metazoa; phylum Arthropoda; class Insecta; order Lepidoptera; family Coleophoridae; genus Coleophora; species Coleophora flavipennella. Next base: position 14,428,001 of record OX369268.1, read on the forward strand.
AATAAAAGCCTTGTAGACGCGACCACTGGTCTCAAGTCCAACGGACAGACAACACGGTGTGAGCAGTTTACGGTAAAAACCGTGACCGGTACTTCACCGTATCACGACCTCCTGGCTAAGTTTATAGATATCACGCGCCCAGATGGAGTCGTGAAAGAGGTCAAACATAATACGAGGCACCACATACTGACCACACCGGGACCGCCAGTGGCACAAAAACCACGCCGCTTAGCTCCAGATCGACTCATAGCGGCTAAAAAAGAATTCGAAACTATGGTAAAGCTAGGAATTGCCCAGCCTTCAAAAAGCCCCTGGGCCGCACCACTAGTTATGGTACAGAAACCCACAAATGGAGAAAAGCCGGAAAACCTTTCACCTTTCACCGGGCCGGAAACCGGGGAACAACAAACTGTGAAGCATCGTGCCTGTGGAGATTATCGCGGGTTAAATAATAGAACAGTTCCAGACAAATATCCAGTGCGTCATATACACGACTTTTCACAGTGTCTAAACGGTAAAAAAGTGTTTTCAAAAATCGATTTAATCCGCGCCTTCAACCAAATACCTACAGCCGAAGAAGACATTCCGAAGACGGCGATAATAACACCGTTCGGGTTATTTGAATTTAAATTTATGACGTTTGGTTTGCGCAACGCAGCGCAAACCTTCCAACGGTTTATGGATGAAGTGCTCAGTGAGTTAGAGTTTTGTTACTGTTTTATTGACGATATATTAATCGCATCAAATGATGAAACCGAACATTTAAAACACCTAGAGATAGTATTCAATAGATTAAGACAATACGGTGTAGTAATTAACCCGTCAAAATGTGTATTCGGCCGAACCGAAATCGACTTTCTCGGCTATTCAGTATCGGCCGACGGTACCCGCCCGCTACCTGAGAGGGTCGAAGCTTTGCGCATGTACCCATTACCCGAAACCGCTAAGGGCCTCAGACGGTTTTTAGGTATGCTAAACTTTTATAGGAGGTTCATACCTAATGCCGCCGCCAGCCAAGCTAGCCTTAATAAGCTTCTGGGCGATAAAAAAGGCAAAACGCCAGTCACGTGGACTGAAGAAACAAAAAATGATTTTTGTTTATGTAAAAATAGTTTAGCACAAGCGACATTATTAGCCCACCCAGGTGTTAATTCTGAAGTAGCTCTATTTTGCGACGCCTCGGATAATACAATGGGCGCCGCCTTGCAACAAAGGACAGATAACGGCTGGGAGCCGATTGGGTTCTTTTCAAAGAAATTAACGCCCACCGAACAAAAGTATTCGACATACGATCGCGAGCTACTTGCTATCTACGCTGCAATAAAATACTTTCGGCATTACTTAGAAGCGCGTCCTTTTGTCATATTTACTGATCATAAACCAATTACCTACGCGTTTAGTAAGAAAGACCAACAATGCTCGCCTAGACAGTTCCGTTATTTAGATTTTATAGGCCAATTTTCGACTGACATTAAACATATCAGCGGGGAACATAATATTCCAGCTGATACATTGTCACGAATTGAGTCGATACGGAAGGGCATAGACTGGAAATCACTCGCGACTTCACAAAAGAATGACTCACAATTAAAGTCATTAATTGAAAACAATAGCTCTTCGTTGCAGTTACAGCTTATCTACCTGCCCGATAGCGACCAGCCAGTTTATTGCGATGTCTCTACGCGAACTGCGAGACCCTACCTAACAGAACCGTTCAGAAAAATCGCGTTTGATACTTTACACCGTAATTCACATCCGGGTGCGCGAGCCACAAGCAAGCTTGTTTCCAAACGTTTTGTCTGGCCTTCTATGAACTCAGACTGCAAACAATGGGTAAAAGCGTGCATGGACTGTCAAAGGTCAAAAATAAATAGACACGTCGTAACTGCACCTGGCACATTCGCGCTGCCATCATCTCGTTTTGAACACATACATCTGGACATAATTATTATGCCCGTTAGCGAGGGATACAGATATTGCCTAACTTGCGTAGATCGGTTTTCAAGATGGCCTGAAGCCATTCCGATAATGAATCAAGAGGCGGAGACAGTCGCACGCGCATTTTATTTTAATTGGATAGCTCGTTTTGGTGTACCGCTTAACATAACGACAGACAAAGGACGGCAATTCGAGTCACACCTATTTAGAGATCTAAATGCCCTAATAGGTACGCAACACTTTAAGACTACTGCCTATCACCCAGCTGCAAACGGTATGGTAGAGCGTTTTCACCGACAGCTAAAAAGCGCTATAATGTGTCACGGATCTAACAGTACCAGTTGGACGCGAATATTACCGACTGTTTTGCTAGGCGTTAGAACCGCATGGAAGGATGACCTCCAAGCTACTTCCGCAGAATTAGTTTATGGACAGAGCTTACGTCTTCCAGGACAGTTCTTAGGAACCGATACAATACCTAGACCGTCGCAAAGTGAATTCGTTAAAGAGCTATGTAATAACTTCAGACAGCTTAAACCCATAGCTGGAGCGAGCCACGGCCAGAAAAGCACCTTTATCTATAAAGACTTAGCTACGACTAGTCATGTCTTTGTTCGAGATGACACGATCAGAGCAGGTCTTCAACAACCATATAACGGACCTTTTAGGGTGGTTAGCCGAAAAGAAAAAACGTTTGTCTTAGACATACGCGGTCGCGAGATCGCGGTTTCAGTCGATAGGCTAAAGCCAGCTTACGTGTTAAGGGAAACGGCACATCACCCCGAGAATAGCTTAAGCGACTCTGAAGACACCTTAATACGGTACAATAGGCATCCCCAACAGGGTAATAATGAGAACAATGAGAGCGGTGCCTTTGAGGCGCACACGCCAAGCGCCACGCCAGATTCAACAGGTGTTAGCCAGTCAAATATTCCTCGACGCACAAACAGGTGTGTCCGCTTTCCAGATTTTTACCAAGCTGGTTTTGCGTGATTTATATCATGGCGTTATTATTATTAATTTTTTTTTTTCCGTGATTTAGACCATTGTGTGTATTAAATAATCTGTATCTTTGTTTGTTTTTGTTTTTTTTATGGTCTAAACCACTGGAGAGGGGATACTGTGGTGACTTTGTCTCACATACGCCTGTCATAAAATAGCGATCTTGTAATGTTTTTCTCTAGTATGCACCTAACTGTAAATTGTAAATGAATGTTTTCTTTTGTTGCGAACCTAACTTTTGTGTCAATAGAAATATTTTTAACAGTATAGTTTTACGATATTTGTCATTTCTAAATAACCATTAGGTATTCTGTCGACAACCGTTATTTAGATCCTTTAGTAATAATTGGTATTGTGCAATATATATGTTTCTCAAATAACAACAGGCATTGTCTAATATAACTTCTTTGGCCGTAACGAATGTAACCCTTGCTTTTGTATTTCGTCGGCTTTCTAATTTCGCGTAAATTTTAATTGTTATGTTGTCACTATTTTTCTGTTTGTATAATATTCTTTTGTGTGTATGTCCCGTTTAGAAAGCGCCCGATGAAAACCGTTAGCTAGCTGCGATTATTGTGTAGCTACGTTCCTTACGGAGTCAGCATCAAACCACGGTATAGCTCGGACGTTTTCTCACATGTACTGAGGTCTTTATTATACAGTTATCGTACTATATTTGACGAACTTTCAATTATCTCCGACGCACTCCACACCCTTGTACGTAGCGCGCGACATACGTATTCTTTAGACGACATAATTCAAGTTACAATTTTTTATCCACTATTATTGGAAAGTCCTTAAGTCCTTGGCATGATCTCACCTGACGGTAAGTGCCAGTGTTGCCGAAGATGAAACCGGTTTTACTATGATTCCCCAACGTCATAGAAAACAGACTCTCTTATTTTTATACCGGAACACATTGATGCTGTTAACATAACATTGTTGTTTTTCCACAAGATTTAGTTATGATGGTGGTAGCTAGCCAGGCGGGCTTAAAAATGTCCTAACTCTAATCAAACCAAGTCTTACAAAGTTAGATCCGGCCGGGAATCAAATCAGCGACCTCCTGATGTGAAGCGCATGGACTAACTTACGCCATGGCGGTGTTTTGACGAAAAACCTAGAAGAATATATATCCCCGCCTCAGTTTTTGACGTGATAACGTCTTATAAATTGATGACACGTCAAGGTCAAGGTCAATGTCAAGGTCAAGGTCAATTCAAGTTAAATTTAGTTAAAAGGATTAAAAGTACTAGGCTTCCAGGATCTTACAAAAGGTGTTCCAATTCGGTCCATTCTTTGTAAGGAAATGCTAGAGTTAACTCACCCGACTATGGGCGGTATCTTACATCTCCTTGAACATGGAGCTGAAGAAGTTTTACTTCAGTTCTAGACCACACAAGCGTTCGGCTTGTAACACGTTATCACGTAAAATTATCGTCCGTAAACCGACTTTACAGACAACATCGGGTTTTTTTTTCAATTCACCACCCCAAATGTTACCTCACTGTGTTCCAAAAGTATTTTAATTTCAAAAAGGCCTGTCATTGTTTCTAGACTTAACTCTTTAGTTAACCGATGCCGTGCCGATTTAATCCCAAAATCCGTTTAATCTACTCCCGATATTCAACTAAAAGGTCCCTGAATGAGGCCTTTATACCCTCATTCTGTCGAGTTTATACCCATGAATGGGTTAAGGTTGCTTAAGGGCCCTTTGATTGTTCGAGTCAGTCGAACTGTCGTATTTAGGCTCTAAAGAACTTCGAGAGTTTGGATCCGGTTCCGGAAAAACACGGTCAAGTGGTTTGAGTATTGGATTGTATGTTGTAGGTGTACAGAAAATATTTACAGTAGATTGAATACACGATTTGACGATCTAAATAAGACGATTTTATTTTGTATGGCGAATAGGCCCTCGTTAATGCCTTTGACAAGAGTAGGACAGTTCACACGGACAGCACCCATTCACGAGTATAACGCGAGAGTCAGCCATCGCTCCCCTCGACTATATTACAGGGAAAGGAACGACCCGGCTCCCGAAGCTCCACCATTCACAGAAGTAGAGATTTCGGGTTTATCATCAGCCGAAAGACGTCCACTGTTGGACAAAGGCCTCCCCCAAGGATTTCCACGATGTCCCGTCCTGCGCTGCCCGCATCCAGCCGCTTCCTGCAACCTTCACCAGTTTGTCGTTCCACCTTGTGGTAGACCTGCCTACGCTACGTCTTCCGGTGCGCGGTCGCCACTCGAGAACTTTACTGCCCTAACGGCCATCTGTTTTACGAGCTATGTGCCCAGCCCACTGCCACTTAAGTTTAGCGATTCTGTGAATGGGCCCACCCACCACAAATTGTAGCTTATAGTAATGAAACTCTGTCGATTTATTCCTCATAATCTCTAGATCTAGATTATAGTGTCAATATTAACTCATACCTGATCAAACGGGAATATTGGGATATTAACTAAGGCCACACCCTGGACACCTCATACAACGGGCCAGAAATGACATTTCAAAAAACGAATGACGGAACAAACAAAAAGGTGGCGAAATCCTACACGTTCGAGAACCAAACTGTAACCAATCTGTATCAATATGGGTGACGAGGGGGTGAGGTAGCAATCTAGAGAGCGGCAGGGAGTGTCCATACTGTATTTTAGTACTAATATAATGTTAGATACTTTGCTAAGGCGGTAATATTACCGATTTTCGTTATTTTAGACGTCAATTACTCCTAAACGATAGAAAATCCAAGGTTGAAAAAAATACTCAATTGTTTTATGATGTTCCTTAAAGTCAAAAGCTATTAGAAACACGATTGAGCAGTTTTGGCTCGATAGAAAAAAAACCAAAAGATTGGTCTACTTCGTTACTTTCAACTCTAGTTATGACTAGTATTTTGAAGTATAAATTTTAGCCCTGATCTCCGAAACTACTGAGTCCAAAATTTAAAAAAAATATATAAAATATATACAACTTTTTTTATATGACTGCTGAAATCGCAAATAAAATATTTAACTCTTCATACAAATCGATCAGCTGATTGACCAATTTTGTGCAATTTTTTTCGAGAATTGACTGTGGGTTCCTTGGGGAAAGTTGTTCAGTATGATAAGTAGAACCCCCCCCCCCCCCAGTCAACGGGTCCAACAACAGTTTTGTTACACCCTGAATATGTTATATTTCCTCCATTCATTAGCTATAGTTTTTAACTTAGATAGAGTTTTGTAAATCAGTTCATTGCGAATATTTGACGTTAATTACTTCTAAACGATAAAAAACCCACAGTTTTGTAACACCCTGTATACCAATAATGAAGGAATAACTTAGTATACCTACTATCAATTTATCCATCCCTAACTACCACAGCTACAACAGCTATTCAAACAGTACCGTGTCTGAAAGCCAGCACTGTGCACACAGACACACAGACCGATTCATACATAGATAGTGATTGGGTTGTATGACGGGTCTGATTGCGTTTAGTTTTGCTTGCATTATGCTCAGGAAATATAGCAACAAATTGATTGTGTTTTTTTTACTATTAAAACAGAGATATGCTTTTTTTTTATTCACAATTGGTAAGCCCTTGACATCACTACTATTTTCAATACTTTAAACGTATCTATATTTTTGACCTTGACTGTACCTCAAAAACTGAGGAAGACGACTAAAAAATATTTTGAGTTGTATACAGGGTGTTAAAAAAATTTGGGGTAATTAAAAATAAAAATAATATTAATTATTTTTTTAATTTGGTATTTTTTTTATTTATTTGGTTTTGTTTGAGGTTCTACTCGTCATACTGAAAACTATCCCCAACGTACCCTTAGACAAACTTAAAAAAAAATTTGGACCCTTCGTACTACAATGTACAAAGTTGGACGATAAGCTGATGAGTATTTTTTTTGCGTTTTAATCAAATTGTAGAACAAAAGTTGTTCAGTATGATGGGCAGAATCCCTAGTTAACAGGACCTACAACGATTTTGTTACACCTGCATAAAGATTTTTTTTATTATTCACAATTGGTAAAAGCCCTTCCTTGGCATCATCTCAGCTAATGGTAAGTGACGATAATGCCGAAGATTGTAGCGGATTTACCAAGATTCCCCAACGCAATGGAGAACTGGCTGTCTTATTTTCAAGCCGTAATACATGTGAACATTGAAGTTTGGCGGCGAGACTTAGATAAGATGGTCGTAGCTGTAGGCGGATTTAGAAAATTCCCGTCCAGCAACAAAACCGAGTCTTAGAGATAGATTCCGCAGGGAATCGAACCCGCGACCTTTTGCTGTGAAGTTATGCCAAAATTACACCATGGATGCGGTTAAAATGTTTTAAAAGTTCTCTCGCAAAGCGCACCACACACATCGATCTTTGGGTCTGTGTGCAATTGTGCATCCAACCGGAACTTCAAATTAAAATCAAGCTTATCAATAGGGATGACGAATGCTAGTCATTTGAGTTACTTTTTATCATTTGTTAAAAAACGACATTTTGTTTTAAAAATGTTTGAAATACCTAGGAGTGATGTCATAGTTTTGCAGCGTCGTTTATGTACTCATTTTGTGATTTTGGTGAATTAAAAATCAAAGACTTGATGGAAAACAAAACGAGTAAGGTTTTCCGAAGTTTAATTAGAAGGGCAATTTAGTGATCAAGAGTTCATAATTTATTTCTGATGCTGTCGTCATCCCTATTGTCGATAAATTGTGGATTAAGGCGAGATATTGATTGGAACAGTGTCTCTGTCTTTTTCTTTACGTGTGAAGAGTACCTAAAGAAAATAACTACACTTTTTCACTGGCTTTTCGTTTCAATCAAAAACTACATTGAAAGTATAAAAAATAATAACATTACTCACTCTGAATTATCATAAAAAATATTGTTGTATATTTTTTTTAATTTATTCTTCAAAATATGTCATAACTGAAGTTGAAAGTAACAGTGTAGACATAACTTTGTTTTTTTTTCTATCGAGCTAAAACTGCTCAATCGTATTTCTCATAGCTCTTGACTTTAAGGAACATCATTAATTCATCAACAATAATGTTATTTGTTTTTTCAACCTTGGGTTTTCTATCGTTTAGGATTATTTGACGTCAAAAACCGCCTCCGTAGCTCAGAGACAAAGTTCACTAGCTATAGACAGGAGGTCGCGGGTTCGATTCCCGGCGGGGTCAATTGTAAGACTCGGTTTGGTTGGTGGTAGGGCATTTTCTAAGCCCGCCTGGCTAGCTACCACCATCTTATCTAAGTCTTGCCGCCAAATATCAATGTTTATATCATTGGTGTGTTCCGGCATGAAGATAAGATAGCCAGTTCCCCATTGCGTTGGGGAATCTTGGTAAGCCCGCTTCCATCTTCGGCAACATCGTCACTTACCACCAGGTGAGATGTTGTCAAGGGTTTACCAATTGTGAATAAAAAAAAAAAAAAAAAAATAACAAAAATCTGTAATATTACTGCCTTAAAAAATATACCTATCTACTTTATACACACAATTCAAACAAGTGGCAATCTGAGCTATAAACTCTCTGTCCTGTTATAAAAAAAATATATTATTTCATGAACGATTTGTACGAAAAATTAAATACCTATTCTACACGTGACTGAATAGGAAATACATAGTAAAACTAAATTAAGTAGGTATAGCTCACAGAACCGCTTATGGCTGTTGGGGTTAGTTCTTGAGTGGCGACCGCGCACCGGAAGACCTAGCGTAGACGACGTGGCGCATCCTTAAGCAGTGGACGTTATCCAGCTGTTATGATGATGTGCAAAATGATTACAATTCCTAGTAATATTATAAATGCAAAAGTTAGTAAGAATGCATGGATGTTTGTTACTCTTTCACGCAAAAATTACTGAACGGATATGGTTGAAATTTGGTAGGTAGACACATAAGAAGCCGCTAGCGAGCGTAGAAAAAAGTTGCCTATGTGGTAATCCACAATCCAGGCTCGCACACTGCTCAAAAAGTCATAGAAACGTTACGCCGCGGGAAACAGCTAGTATGTAATAAAATCACAACAATGCATACCTTGTAATAAACTATACTTGCCTATTTTAATATCAAAGTTAGTTCATGACTTTGTATTACAAAGCTATGTATGTAGGTACTATCTGATTGCTTTGCTCCTTGCTCCTATCTGCGTCTGCACCTTGATCAAAGCGTTCCTTATGTAACACGTCTGTCTGTCTGTCTGTTCTGTAGTTTGATATTAATATCGTCTTCCTGCCTCGTGCTGTTCGATGCGAGTATATTGTAGTGAGTGTTTATTATGTTACTTTGAAAGCTAGCTGTTTACTAGGTAGGTACTTACACTTTGTCCAGGTTGTAAACAAAACGTTTATAAATTTCATTGTTTTGACACTTAATGTTACATGAATAAGTTAAATGTTTATCACAGCATACACACTCAAATTAAGACAATTCAAAATTTTTTTTAGTAAAAAAATAACAATAAAAAAAATCTCATCATTTCAACTCATATAAGTACGTCCCCACCTAGGGGCTTGAGCCTACCCGAATTAGGGCGATCGGGCCTTAGTCGACCACGCGGGCCCAGTGGGGTTGGTCGACTTCACACACAACCTTAGAGTTTCTTCACAGGCGTGTGCAGGTTTCCTCACGATGTTTTCCTTCACCGTAAGTAAGAACGTCGGAAAAAAATATATAATAAAAATTAAATACATGAGAGAGATAGAAGAAGTGAAAAATAAAACAAATAAATATCAAAAGTAAAACTAATTTGTTATTAAATAAATATATTGACATAATTGTTGCAATTAAAATGAACCCTAGCTCAGTAAACAGCTATGCCCTTGTAGGATTAAGGGTCCCCAGGGGGCCGCAGTTTCCATACAAACTTAGTTTCGCTTAAATACAAAAACTACCGGGTGGGCAGCAAACGGCTTGCGAGCGTGGTAAAAATTAGATTATATTTTAATCTAGGTCCTAGTCTGTCTACCTACCCAATTTCAGCAAGATCCGTTCAGTAGTTTTTACGTGAAAGAGTAACAAACATACATCCATACATTCTTGCACTCTTTCGGGTCTATAATATAAATAGGAAGTAGGATACTACACGACACGAAATTAAACAACAATAACGAAATCAAAGATACGAATCAATTTAGGGGCCTAAAATTTTTTGAGGTCGGTACCAGCACACAGCTATTCTCTCTCATAACGTGTGGCACAATTAACCGTGCTATCCAAGGGATAGACGGCAGTTGCCTGGTGTTGTACTTAGTATCACACACACAGCGACTTGCCTATCAAATGTTTTAGATTCGATGGCTTTGCTGGCACTGACCTCAAAAAAAAATTTAGGCCCCTAATTTGATTCGTACCTACATTTGATTGGTTAATTTCGTATATTCATATATAAAAATATTATTTCATATATTTGAGTAAATTTCTTTTCGAAGTCGGTTTTTTTTTAACTTTTATTTTTATTTTTTTATATTTAGTGATAATGTTATCTATGTAACAATGTTAAAACCAATCACTTACTCGCCAATAGGAATCATCATATTATAATGCATGTGTTTTATTAACCGATACAGAGTCCGGTGGTTTCCATCATCATCTCAGCAGTATGAAAGTTAAGGGGTCAAACTTTCCATCATCAGTTCACCTGAATAACCTGAAAGAATACAAATATCGGTTTATACGAACCTGTGTATCTACGTATAATATTTAAAGAATTATCCTCCAACTCCTAACCGTTAAGGAGTTGTACCTTCCATCATCAGCTCATCAAGATTAAATCGTGACTAACAGACGCAAAAACTTTAATAGCTTTAGAAAACATATGAAACACGTAATACGTGCCTATAAAATTTGAGGGTTGCCCTCGATTTCCCTGGGATTCCATCATCAGATCCTGACTTGGTGACAAATACAACTATCGGTCTATACGTACCTACGTATTTACGTATTATATTTTAAGAATTGTCATCAAACTCCTCACCGTTAAGGAAGTGTACCTTGTATCATCAGCTCATCAACATGAGATAATGACTACCAGACGCAAAAACTTAAACAGTTTTAGAAAAAACATGAAACACGTAGTGTACGTGCCTTTGACGTGCCTATAAAATTTGAGGGTTGCCCTCGATTTCTCTGGGATTCCACCACCAGATCCTAGCTGAGTGACAATGGGACCACCACGGGAGTATACTCTTTTAAATAAAAAAAAATTTGAAAATCGACAATTGACAGTAATCGGTGAACATACATAAAAAAACCAAGAAAAAAATACATACAGTGGAACATACAACCGCCTCCTTTTTTGAAGTCGGTTAAAAAAATCGGCCAAGTGCGAGTCGGACTCCCGCTCCGAGGGTTCCATATCACCACACCTCTCCACACAACTATGAGAATGATACCTATTCACATTACCGACAAAAGACATCAACGCGAGTAAAGGAAAAATGTTATTTTAAAATATCAAACAGCATTGCACCGATCGATCGAGGTCGGGACTAGGGATGCATCCGATACCGATATATCGGCGATACTTCGGGTTTGCCGATATATCGGTATCGGCGATATTTTTATGGCAGATTCAACGATACTTTTCAAATTTCGCGCTTTAAAAATGTAATGTAAACGCGCGTGTTGTCCCATCTATTTTGTTTCAGACGAGGCATCTGTCGCATCTGAGAGACTATTTTCCACCGCAGGTCTTAATCAAACAGACTTACGAAATCGCCTTTGCCCGCAAAACTTAAGAATGCTTTGTTTTTTAAATAAAATTCTTATAAATGTTAATTTTGATTACTAAAACTATTAATTAATTGAGTTTTATTTATTCTACCCTCCTTTTTAAATTCAATAAGCGTGTCGGTATCGGTATCAGTATCGCCGATATTTTTATAAGAGTATCGGTATCGGTATCGTATCGAGGCATCCCTAGTCGGGACTAAACGTAGTGACTTATATTCTCTTTGGTCGGGACTCCGAACCCCAAAAGTAAACAAGCACACGTGGTTCTGCGCGTGAGCATGTGGTCGCGAATCGCGTCCCTCGAGACCAGTCATTAGGATAAACTAAATAAATAAGTTTCCATTTTGAAAGCAGCTTATTTTCGAAATGTTTTTGCACATTTAAAATACAATATTTTAAACGTACGGTAATTTATTACGAAGTACGATGATGCCGACCAATCTTCTTTTTTTTAATTCACAATTGGTAGGCCCTTGGCATCATATCACCTGATGGTAAGTGACGATGATGCCGAAGCCATCCATATAGGCGGGCTTACCAAGATTTTTTATTTTATTTCATTTGGGGGGCTTACAGCCTTATTTACATAGGTACTGGTAAATAGGAATAGTTACTACAAGCTAATTACAAGCTTCCACATAATAAAAGAAAGTTACAATGAAAATTGCCTAAAGGCATTAAAAAAAAAAGATGAATATGTATAATTCTTGATTTAATACAAAAGAGGTAGAAATATAAAATAGGACACAACATGATTGGATTTCGTAATGAAAACAAAAGAAAATCTAAAGCACTCTTTCATTATTATACAGGGTGTAACAAAATAGGTGTAGGTCCCGTTAACTGAGGCTTCTACTCATCATACTGAACAACTTTTGTTCTATGACTTTGCTGAAAACGTAAAAATTTTTTTTACTCTCCATTCAAAATTGACTGACACGGTGGCTCAGTGGTTAGTGCCCTTGACTACTGATCCGAGGGTTGTGGGTTCGATCCCCACCCAGGGCAAGCATTTGTGTGATGAGCAGATTTGTTTGCTCTGTGTCTGGGTGTTAAATATATCTATTGTATGTATTTAAAACGTATATAAGTATGTATATCAGTCTCTGGTAACCCATAACACAGGGAATCCTACTTTGGGGCCAGATGACCATGTGTGATTTGTCCCAGAATAAAAAAAAAAAAAGATTTTGTGTATTTTAGTATGAACGGTCCGCATTTTTTTGAGAGTGGACTATGGGTTCCTTGGAGAAAGTTGTTCAGTCTGACGACTAGAACCCCCATTTAACGGGACCTATACCAATTTTGTAACACCCTATATACTTCTATCATTTCTATATGGTCAAATGTTTGTACTGATTAGGAATTAATTAAAAACTAAAAACCTGACTGTACAAAAACTTAACCCTTATTTTGTGGGCCAGTCGGGTAAAATGTATCATTTATCACTTACGGGATTAAGACGAATCTAACGACATCTCCTCATCTCTATCATACATTAAATGCCAAAGAAATAAACATAAATAGAAAGTACTAAAGAAATAAACATAAATAGGAAGTGCCAAAGAAATAAACATAAATAGGAAGTGCCAAAGAAATAAACATAAATACATACAATAGAAAAATATAACCCTTCTTCTGGCACAGTCGGGTAATATAATAATAGTATAATTTAGTTTTATTTATTTCTCGTCACAAATTCATGAGGGGGTGCAAAGCAAAATTTTTTGTCACCTCGCTTACAAAACACAGCGGGTGCCGCAAATTGAATGAATCGAAATTAATAACTAAAATAAAAAAAAATGTAATTTAAAAAAACTAAAAAACCCGACTGCGTTTCTGTGTAATTTGGAAATGAAAAACCCTAAAACAAGAAAGTCGTCATACCCGATTGCACTTAACTTAAGAAAAATTGTAGCAGTCGGGACCCATTCTAGAAATGGAGGCATAGTGAATTGAGAGCACATACCTATATTACATTGCAGATTACTCCAATATACTGACTAGACGGCTGACTTTCTAGAATGGGTCCCGACTGCTACAATTTTTCTTAGTTTTTTTAAATTACCTTTTTTTATTTTATTCATTTTTTTAGTTTTATTATTGAATGAGTTCATTTGAATTTGGCGCCAAAAATCCGGCATTATGTTTTTATTTATTTTGATATACCCAGTGTCATTCTCACAGTAAAAACGTATCTAACGACAACCCTCAAGCGATAATTCATCGAGCCGTTCACGCTGCAGAGCGTGTCAAACATTTGAATTTTGCGCCAAAAATCCGCCATTTTGTTTTTTTTTATTTTGATATACCCAGTGTCACTCTCACAGTAAATACGAATCTAACGACACCTCTCAAGCCAAAATCCATCCAGCCGTTCAGGCTGCAGAGCGTGCCAAACAATTATACATACAAACATACATACATACATACATACATACTCTCGAAAAACATAACCCTCGTACGAGTTGTTATGTGAGTACGAGTTGCTATGTTCGTACGAGTTGTTATGTGAGTACGAGTTGCTATGTTTGTACGAGTTGTTATGTTTGTACGAGTTGTTATGTTTGTACGAGTTGCTATGTGAGTAAGAGTTGCTATGTTTGTACGAGTTGTTATGTGAGTACGAGTTGCTATGTTTGTACGAGTTGTTATGTGAGTACGAGTTGCTATGTTTGTACGAGTTGTTATGTGAGTACGAGTTGCTATGTTCGTACGAGTTGTTATGTGAGTACGAGTTGCTATGTTTGTACGAGTTGTTATGTGAGTACGAGTTGCTATGTTTGTACGAGTTGCTATGTTTGTACGAGTTGTTATGTGAGTACGAGTTGCTATGTTTGTACGAGTTGTTATGTGAGTACGAGTTGCTATGTTCGTACGAGTTGTTATGTGAGTACGAGTTGCTATGTTCGTACGAGTTGTTATGTGAGTACGAGTTGCTATGTTTGTACGAGTTGTTATGTTTGTACGAGTTGCTATGTGAGTAAGAGTTGCTATGTTTGTACGAGTTGTTATGTGAGTACGAGTTGCTATGTTTGTACGAGTTGTTATGTGAAGACGAGTTGCCATGTTTGTACGAGTTGTTATGTGAGTACGAGTTGCTATGTTTGTACGAGTTGTTATGTGAGTACGAGTTGCTATGTTTGTACGAGTTATTATGTGAGTACGAGTTGCTATGTGTGTACGAGTTGTTATGTTTGTAAGAGTTGCTACGTTTGTACGAGTTGTTATGTGAGTACGAGTTGCTATGTTTGTACGAGTTGTTATGTGAGTACGAGCTGCTATGTTTGTACGAGTTGTTATGTGAGTACACAATCAACATTTGTGTAGTTTTCTTCGGTACTTATTTTTATCGAGAATATTTTAAGAAATTTTTATCGAGAATATTTTAAGAAATCATCTTTTTGCTCAAAGTCTGGCAGGTATTCTATTTAGATAGATCGTATCCCTACTAATATTATAAATGTGAAAGTAACTCTGTCTGTCTGTTACGCTTTCCCGCAAAAACTACTGAGCGGATTTGGCTGAAATTTGGTAGGTAGACAGATTAGGACCTGGATTCAGACATAGGCTACTTTTTACCACGCTCGCGAGCCGCTTGCGGCTCGCGCACTGCGCACCCTCGAAATGTCATAGAAACGTTGTCCACGCGGGTGAAACCGCGGGAAACAGCTAGTAATATATAAATATTCAATTTACTTTATCTTTATATATTAAAATGAATCTCTATTTCACTTGGTCATCGCATCACGCGTGAACGGCTGGACCGATTTTACTAATTCTTTTCTGGAGTATGTTATTGTCAGGAGAATGTTCTTATGTAGGGTAGGCTAGGGTAGTATGGTGTAGAGTAGTGTAAGGTAGGGTAGAGTAGGATAGAGTAGAGTAGGGTAGGGTATAGGGTAGTGTAGTGTAGTGTAGTTTAAGGTGGTACGAAGTTCGCCTGGACAGCTAGTAATAATAATAAAATAGCTTTATTTGTCTACACATTTAAAATAAAATATGTAACTAAAAAATTAAATTAAATTTATTTGTTACTGGTGTGTAGTCCCTCTTGGGTAAAAGCCTTCTCCAACTTGAACCATTATTCCCGGTTTATGGCAATCTTCATCCATTCCTCTCCTGCTGTGTTCTCGTTCTCGTTTTTTTGCTTAAAGTCAGTCCTCTGGCAGGTATTCTATTTAGATAGATCGAATCTAAAATGTTCGATTTGCTAATACGCCCTCTTAATTGGTGCCATCCTTACTTCTTATAATTTAAAAATGAATCGCAAAATGTGTTGGTAAGCGCATAACTCGAGAACGGCTGGACCGATTTCGCTAATTCTTTTTTTGTCGAGTTTGTTGTTGTCAGGAGAAGGTTCTTATGTAGGGTAGTGTAGGGTAGGGTAGTGTAGGGTAGGGTAGGGTAGTGTAGGGTAGGGTAGGGTAGTGTAGTGTAGTGTAGGGTAGTGTAGTGTAGTGTAGGGTAGTGTAGGGTAGGGTAGTGTAGGGTAGGGTAGTGTAGTGTAGGGTAGAGTAGTGTATAGTAGTGTAGTTTAGGGTAGGAAAGTATAGGGTAGGTAGGGTAGGGTAGTGTAGGGTAGGGTAGTGTAGTGTAGTGTAGTGTAGGGTAGGGTAGTGTAGTGTTGTGTAGGTAGCCTGTGTCACGAGGAAGAACATAGGCTACTTTTTATCCCGTGAAAATACCATAGCCCGATGTAGTTCATGAGGGAACTGAAAATATACTCTTTTTTGGTTAATTTATTTAACATCACAACGGAACAATGAATTGTGTGAAGTCGTTTAAGACTTCAAAAAAGGAGGAGTTTCTCAATTCGACCGTATATATATATATTTTTTTTAATGTTTGTTCGCGGATAACTTCGTCGTTTATGAACCGATTTTGATGATTCTTTTTTTGTTGGAAAGAAGATATCCCAAGGGTGGTACCATGATAAGAAAACCAGGATCTGATGATGGAATCCCAGGGAAATCGAGGGCAACCCTCAAATTTTATAGGCAAGTATTACGTGTTTCATAAGTTTTCAAAGCTATTAAAGTATTTGCATTTGGCAGTAATTATCTCATGATGATGAGCTGATTAAGAAAGGTACAACTCATTAACGGGTATGAGTCAGTGGATAATTCTTTAAATATAGATAGATACGTAGGTACGCATAGACCGATAGTTGTATTCTTTCAGGTTATTTAGATGAGCTGATGATGAAAGATTTAACTCTCATGCTGCTGAGATGATGATGGAAGCCACACTACTCTGTAGCTTTTAATGAAACATATGCATTATGATTTGATGATTCCTATTAGCGAGTAGGTGACTGGGTTTAACGTAGTTAGATAGACAGCATTATCACTAAAAATAAAGGAAAAAAAAAGTTTAAAAAAACTGAAAAACGACTTCAAAATGAAATTTACTCAAAAGTATGAAATAATTTTATTATACTTATATACACGACATTAACCAACAATAAGGAAATCAAAGGTGCGTACGAAATAAATTAGGGGCTTAAATTTTTTTTGAGGTCGGTGTCAGCAAACCATTGAATCTAAAACATTTGATACGTAAGTAGCTGTGTGCTGACACCGACCTCAAAAAAAATTTAAGCTCCTTATTTAATTTGTACCCACCTTTGATTTCGTTATTGTTGGTTAATGTCGTATATTTAAGTATAATAAAATTATTTCGTACTTTTGAGTAAATTTCATTTTGAAGTCGTTTTTCAGTTTTTTGCACAGAGATGATTGAGGGGGTGGGAAATTATGATTTACTAATAAGCATATCGTGACATAGTTCCCAAGGGACCTGGAGAAAATTCATGTCCACGCTCGTGAACCGCTCACCCTATATGACAGTCATAAAACCGATGTCCACGCGGACGAAGCCGCGGACAAAAGCTAGTTTGTAATAAGTAATAGGTATGTTACGAACAAGCGTAGTTTATAGATGCATGTTACATAAAAATAAATAGATAGCTGTCGAAATTCGACACGAAATAATCACCAAATTAAAACCCAGTGAGCCGCATCGAATGTGACGCCCAAAATTTAGGGGAATACAGGAATACGGGAACCCTCACAAGCGTGCTATTTGCACCATATGGCGTTCCCGTGATACGAGTATGACAGACAGACTTTTGATATTGTTATTAGTTAACCCAACCCAATCTATTTTTGGTCCAGCAAGCATGTTAGTACTGATGTGCTGATGTAGAAATGGGTTGTCTGTCCTGGGTCAAAGGCAAGATTCAAGATTCAAGGTATTCATTCAAATTAGGTGCAAATTACACACTTTCCGATAGTCATAAAATAATAATAAGATAAATATCCTTTATTGCACACCAAATACACAAAAATGAAAAAAACTTATTAACTAGCAAAATACACAATGATATGCAAAGGCGGACTTATCGCTTTAAGCGATTTCTTCCAGCCAACCTTTGGATCACCAACTTTGGATCTTTGGATCATCAGGAGGAGACAAGAAAATGGAACGATAGCGGGTGGGTGCATGTGCAACTAAAAATTAATAGCTAATCTTTATACTTATATAAATCTTCTGTCCGTGTGTTAGTCATTGAACTCCTCCTAAACGGCTGGACCGATTTTAATAATTTTTTTTGAATGCGTTTGGGTGGCACCCTGGATGGTTTAGATTCACAAATCAGCCCGGCAGATGGCGCTGGTAGTGTAACGTAGTGTAAGGTGGAACGAAGTTCGCCGGGACAGCTAGTCTATAATATAAAAATGAATCGCAAAATGTGTTGGTAAGCTCATAACTCGAGAACGGCTGGACCGATTTGGCTAATTCTTTTTTTGTCGAGTTCGTTATTGTCAGGAGAAGGTTCTTATGTAGGTAAGGGTAGGGTAGGGTAGGGTAGGGTAGGGTAGGGTAGTGTAGTGTAGTGTAGGGTAGGGTACTGTAGGGTAGGGTAATGTAGGGTAGGGTAGTGTAGGGTAGGGTAGGGTAGTGTAGTGAAGGGTAGTGTAGTGTAGGGTAGTGTAGTGTAAGGTAGTGTAGGGTAGTGTAGTGTAGTGTATGTAGGGTAGGGTAGGGTAGTGTAGGGTAGGGTAGTGTAGGGTAAGGTAGGGTAGTGTAGTGTAGGGTAGTGTAGAGTAGTGTAGGGTAGGGTAGTGTAGTGTAGGGTAGAGTAGTGTAGGGTAGTGTAGGGTAGGGTAGTGTAGTGTAGGGTAGGGTAGGGTAGTGTAGTGTAGTGTAGGGTAGGGTAGGGTAGGGCAGTGTAATGTAATGTAAGGCGGTACGTAGTTCGCCGGGACAGCTAGTTAGTAATAAAATTACAAATACGGCGTAACGGCTAGGGCCGCCGCTTCCTGTCCGGGAGGTCGTGGTTCGAATCCTGCCACGTACCAATGTGATTTCGAATTTAGATTTCATATGTACGTTTATCCGACGCTCTTACGGTGAAGGAAAACATCGTGAGGAAACCGCCACACGCCTACGGAGAAACTCGAAGGTTGTGTGTGAAGTCGACCCACCCGCACTGGGCCCGCGTGGTCGACTAAGGCTCGATCGCCCTAATTCAGGGTAGGCTTGAGCCCCTTGGTGGGGACGTATATGATGAGCTGATATGATGACATAAATAAATATATACCATAACAACATATATCAGTATATGCACACAAAGAATGCTTTTTTTTTATTATTTTTTTATTTACAATTGGTAAACCCTTGACAACATCTCACCTGATAAACGAGGAGGAACACCAAGTTACACTTAAATAGAGTAGGAAAAGTTAAGAATAATTGCAGATTTTGACATAATGATCTCGAAGTCTGTTTTTGAAGATACCTAGGGATTCAAACAGCCTGATGTCTGTAGGCAGTGAATTCCACAGCCTAACAGATTGCACAATAAAGGACTTGCTGTAGAAATCAGTTCGAGAGCCTATATATATATCAAGGACAACAGAAGTTCGTTACACGGACGCGGTAGACGATGGCGGCCATGAACACTATCCCTCAGTTTAAAATTTGATTTAACGTATGGAGGAGTTGCAAGGTTATTGAGCACTTTATAAAAAAAAACAGAGTTTATATTAATAACATAATTTAATTTGTGAAAAATCAAGAAATAAACAATCAGTAGTTAATAACGTCAAAATTCAATCCTTGAAATAAATCAGATTATGTAATTAGAACATGAATACAATATGACACAAAAAGTTATACATAAAAATAATTGAATGTCATTGATCCGTTTGACAAGAGTAGGCTAGTTCACACGGACAACACCATGTCACTACTCGCGAGAGTCAGCCATCGCTCACATCAACCATATTAGACGAAAAGGAACGACCCGGCTCCCGATGCGCCAACATCAGCACTAATCAATCTTTTACCCGACTGCCTCAGAAGGAGGGTTATGTTTTTCGAGTGTACTTATGTATGTATGTTTGTATGTATGTGTTTTCCCTGCTATTTGTATTAGTTGGGTATTTAGTGTCACCAACCTTGCAAATTGTCAACAAAGGAAGCCGCTTGGCACAGGCATACCTAGTGGTCATCTGAGCTGATTTAGCCCTGTACCCACGTGGTACCACCCTGCAGGTAGGTGGGGGAGGGGGGGGGGGGGAAAAATTCCATCTGCCGCGCTGCACTCTTTCGTCCATATCTCCGTAAGTTTAGCAAACAAGTCGTGTTTGGTATCGTTTTCGTATAATTTAAGGACGACAAATTTATTTTTGGAACAATATTTTCACTTGTTCATAGAAGAAAAAAAGATTAGGCGCAAAAATAGAAAAAATAGAAATAAAAATTCTTACAAAATCTTTGCCTACAATTAAACCAGGAGACTATGTTTTATAAAAAAAATATGATTTTGTAGCCCTGTTTATCTAAAATATATAAACATAAACTTTCTTAATAGATTGAACTAGTAAATGTGTCAAAAAAAATTTATTGCCTCGTGCGGTGGAGCTGCGACGGGAGAAGTAAGTATTTTTGGATAGGATTTGACACTAAATTGTAAACAATTATTAAAATAATGAGCAATGAAACTAATTAGTATAGGTGTATCTATATCTAGAGATAATATTCTTGAAGAAATATCTAGAGTACTTAAATATTGTTAAAAAATAATATTAGAGTTCATAACATTTAAATAAATGTTTTATAATCACTGAGATAACCCTAAATTTCAGCTTATTTTAATCATGTTAGTTGTAATTCGGATTCCTATTTTAATTGTAATAATGGAATAATGAATAAAAGATCTGTTTTAGTAAATAAGACAATTTATTGACCGTTTCCGGGTTGTAAGTGGTCCAATAAACATCTTTAGAATCTAAGCCGACCTCACCTGCTCGTGGTGCACCCTGCTAGGCTACAAACGAGGCTCTGGCGAAACTGGTTACCTTCGGGGTTTTGGGAGTCAGACGGCAGTCGCTCCTTATAATACCTGAAACCTGTCATTTATTGTGAAAATGTCGGACAAAGACCATGGCACAAGTCGGGACAAAGCTAGGTAGAAGAAGAAGATTCACAGTTTCCGCTGCAGCTTCTCAGTTTCTCTTTTTAAACAATCGCACCTTCCTGCGCATTTTTTCTTGCATTTACATCGTATTAACTCCATGCAAGAAGCGGCTGCTGGCGGTAGGGTGGTCCAAACAGGCTCCCATTTGCCATTATTTTTTGCCCAACCCCAGTCAGCAGGACATGGCAGGTTTTGTGTAGGTTGCAAAAGTTGACCCCATATATGTCCTCCCTGATAAATTGCTCGCAAAATATGGTTGCGCAGGGCATCTTTAGTTGGTGGAAGATTCTCCAGCTGTCTGTGCTTTTTCGTAAATAGTAGTTTTCTACACTGATTGATATCAGTGCACGCGCCAGATCTAAAATGAAACAAATTGTACACAACATGCATTCCAATAATTACTTAAATCATTTCAAATCACAAAAGCCAACCACCACTTAAATTACTTGTCATTTATAGAATTGACAAATTTTTCTAGTATTGGTAAAGCTTGTTCCACATTTCTTTCTTTAGCGCTTGTGAACCCCTCCGTCGCAGGTAGATAAGCGCCCCAAGCTTCGAAAGCACTCTTTTTCCCTTTACCAGCAAAAGACGAAACGGTATCACACCCGGATAAGGCGTGGAACATTGGCAATACTTCTGCCTTTTCTGGTCCTAAAAGAAAATAAACTAGTATATAGCTGAATTACTTTCAGATTTTAAAGTGTAAATATATAATATTTATTTAGGTTACCTAATGAAGCTGCAATAGCATGGCATGGCAAGAACTGATTTTTTCCCGTGCTAATATGAACCCACAGTTCCTCAAGCTGTGGCAATTGTGACACACATGAAACCGCAAGGACAACAATATTGGTATCCACTATACGCACCATGATTTTTGTGTGTCCTTGGGCTGCAGCATCACCAATGTGGACCATTATGCGCGTATCTGCTTCCTCATGGTTACATGGTTCCAGGGCTTTTTTATCACTGGGGCTGTTGCTGAAAACTGCGGGTCCATCTGTCGTATAAAAGTCTTTGCCAGCTAAGAATTCTGTAGCTTGGCACTGTAGAGCTAGGAAATGGAAAAGTTCATCTTTATTGGAATTATCCCTGAGAAAATTTGCCCAACCTTTCGGAATTCTAAAATTTGAATTAAAACGTGTTATTTGTCCGGTGCCACGTTTTAGTCTCGTTTTTGAGACTGTCAGTGTCGTATCTGTCCCAAATCACATCTAATCTTGATACAGTGACAAGCTCTCTGTTCGCGAAAGGTATAAATACTTTTTCAGCAGTTTTGCTGAGTCCTGGAGCCCTTAAGTTTAGCAATTCTGAGAGCTATGTCGGTTACTTTGGTTCTTCTACAGATCTCCTCGTTTCTGATTTGATCACGCAGAGAAACTCCGAGCATAGCACGCTCCATTGCCCTTTGGGTGACCTTGAGCCTTCTTATGAGGCCCATAGTAAGCGACCATGTCTCAGTTCCGTATGTCATCACTGGCAACACACACTGATCGAAGACCTTGAGATAGGTACCTACTATATAATAACTTATTAGTAGAAATAAAAAAATGTATTTTTTTTTAAGATAACCGGTCGGCTGTCTTCTTCCTGAATCCATCATCGGACCCTCCTCACCTAGTGTTATATATGGGACTCGTCAAAACCATCCAAATGAGCCCAAACTCAAGAGGGTTACTAGTAGTACTAGAAGAGTTTCACTGTCCACCTCCTGACTTCATCATCGGGCCCAGTTGAGATTACCATAATATTGTTTCGTTACTAGCACCCCACGTGTATGCAAAGTTTCATAAGAATCGATTCAGTACAACTGAAAAAGCTTTCACAAGATTTGAAACAAAGAAAGGCATAAATATACGGGGTTAAGTCAAATAAAATCGTTTAAAAACATAGTAAATCTAAATAAAATCGTTCAAAAACATAGTAAATCTAAAAAAATACTTACAATTCTCATATCCTATGAAAAAAAAAAATACTAGTTTGATAGTTTATCCTCCTGAAAACACTTCAAAAGTTCAAAATACGTGCTTGCGATATGTAGTGATCACTGAGTAAGATGCGAACCGACTGAACTGTATGTTCACTGAGCGTTCCGCGCAGCGGTCGAGTTGAACAAGCCGCTAAAACGCAGCTCCGCCGTGCGACGCTAATGATTTTTTTTTACACATTTATAAGTTAAATTTATTACGAAAGTTTATGTATGTATTATCAAAATAAACAGGGCTACATAATTATATTTTTTTTATAAAACATAATCTCCTGGTTTAATTGTAGGCAAAGATTTTGTAAGAGTTTTTATTTCTATTTTTTCTATTTTTGCGCCTAATCTTTTTTTCTTCTATGAACAAGTGAAAATATTGTTCCAGAAATGAATTTGTCCTCCTTAAATTATACGAAAACGATACCAAACACGACTTGTTTGCTAAACTTACGGAGATATGGACGAAAGAGTGCAGCGCGGCAGATGGAATTTTCCCCCCCCTCCCCCACCTACCTGCAGGGTGGTACCACGTGGGTACAGGGCTAAATCAGCTCAGATGACCACTAGGTATGCCTGTGCCAAGCGGCTTCCTTTGTTGAAGATTTGCAAGGTTCCCATACAAAACAACACACTAAATACCCGACTATATGTATGCTATCTGTTTGTATGTATGTATAAGTGGAAGTGGGCGGGGCACATATTATAACTCGTAGAACAGATGGCCGTTAAGTTATTAAAGTTCTCGAGTGGCGACCGTGCACCGGAACACGTAGCCCAACCCTAACATTTGGTGGACCGATGACTTGGTGGAAGCCGCTGGATGCGGGCAGCGCAGGATAGGTCTTTGTGAAAATCCTTGGAGGAGGTCTTTGTCCCGCAATGGATGTCTTTCGGCTGATATGATGATGATGATGATTTAGGTGTGTATGTTTCTTTATTCCACGATACATTCTAAACGGCTTTGATTCGTCTTGATCCCGGGAGAGACATAGGGTACATTTCACCAAAAGAGGGCTAATCTTTTTATGCAGACGTGTTTTATTAAATTTTATAAAATTACAAATAGGGTAGTAAGTATTCTTCCTTTTCCTGTAAAACAGGTAAATAGATCAGTACAGAACAATATAGGTGGTAAAGAAATTGGTGTAGGACACGTGACCTGGGTCTTTCAATCTTTTTTTCGATCTATTTTTTTAATTAATTAGCCCTTGGCATCATCTCACCTGATGGTAAGTGACTATGATGCCGAAGATGGAAGCGGGCTTACCAATACCCCAACGCAATGGAGAACTGCCTATCTTATTCAAGCCGGAACACATCAATGCTGTTAACTGTTATTTTGGCGGCAAGACTTAGATAAGATTGTGGTAGCTAGCCAGGCGGGCTAAGAAAATGCCTTACCACCAACCAAACCGAGTCTTACAAATTAACCCACCGGGAATCGAACCTGCGACCTCCTGGTGTAAAGCGAATGGAGTTACGAAGACGGTTATCTGTATGTGTGTATGTATGTTTCTTTGGCTGAGCCTATAGTCTAACCGGCTTTATGGATACTGTAGTGCGAGGCGTCTTTATAATCGTCTTCATCCCGTGAATGACGTACCCGACGTCACAAAAAAGAGGTATAATATTTTTATGCAGTCAGGTTTTTAATTTTAATTGAATCGGTTATTATATTATTAATCGGCCTATATTTTGCACACATGCCACTCTACACCGTCGAATTTAAATAAGTGTGCTTATTAAAATGTCTCGTTTGTAAAAGCAAAATTGTAACACAAATATATATAACATGATTTCCAACAATGCAACAAACATGTCATTTTCTCCACATCTATCTAAGCGCTAGGGCAGAAATCTTGGAATGCTGTTGACGCCGGTTAAGAAATTAAAGGTAGATTTTGCAATGCTTTGATTGTTCTTTCTAGGTTGTTGGGCTTTCTCCGTGTAGCACGACTTAGGTAGTGGGTGTGGGTTTAAAAGATTAGATGCGTGCGTACTATTTAGTTTATTGGTAAAAATAAAACTTAAAAAGAAATATACAAGGATTAAAAAACATTATACACAGCGTTGGTGGCGTAATGGCTAGGGCCGTCGCCTCCTGCCCGGGAGGTCGTGGTTTGAACCTGCCACGTACCAATGTGATTTCGAATTTAGATTTCATATGTACGTTTGCGGGCAGCGCAGAACCGGTCGTCGTGGAGATCCTTGGGGGAGGCCTATGTGCCTATGTCCAGCAGTGGACTTCCTTCAGCTGATATGATGATGTACGTTTATCTGACGCTCTTACGGTGAAGGAAAACATTGTGAGGAAACCTGCACACGCCTGCGAAGAAACTCGCAGGTTGTGTGTGAAGTCGACCAACCTGCACTGGGCCCGCGTGGTCGACTAAGGCCCGATCGCCCTAATTCAGGATAGGCTTGAGCCCCTCGGTGGAGACATATATGAGCTGATATGAATACACATCACATTTAAAACTGATTGAAATTTAAAACATACAATGAGTCTTACCCGAAATGGGTCTGTTAGAGAATGTGTTTACCAATTGTTAATAAAAAAAAATGTGTTAAATAAATATTTTAAAACAGTTTATTATATCAGCTCATATACGTCCCCACCGAGGGGCTCGAGCCTACCCTGAATCAGGGCGATTAGGCCTTAGTCGACCACGCGGGCCCAGTGCGGGTTGGTCGACTTCACACACAACCTTCGAGTTTCTTCAGCAGGTTTCCTCACGATGTTTTCCTTCACCGTTAAAGCAATCGGTAATGATATGTACGTAAGTTTTTTGAAAAACTCATTGGTACATTGGCCGTCCAGATTTGAACCCGGTACCTCTGGTTAGATGGACCGAGTCGTTACCGGTTGAGCCACCGACGCTTTTTGAGTCACCGACGCTTTTTTGAGCCACCGACAAACAGTTTATGATGATAATATTAATAGGAAGGATGATCGAATTTTGGTTTTTGACTGATATTGTCAGATGGATGACACCGCATGCGTGAAAAAGAAATAGATGGAATTAAAAAAGATCGAATGGAAGAAGAACGCATAACAGTGTGCCGCGTTACATCCGAGTCTATTCGAGTGTTCCTTGTGTGACTATCAACAACAGTCGTGAATTGTTTCCTATCTTCAACTCCTCCAAAATAGACTCGTTCAAGTTCAATAGTCGTTCAACAAATACAATGAAGGCTGTATGCGGGCAGTCGTCGTCGCAGAAATCCTTGGGGGAGGCCTTTGTCCAGCTATGGACGTAGT
Organism: Coleophora flavipennella; assembly: GCA_947284805.1. Lineage (NCBI taxonomy): Eukaryota > Metazoa > Arthropoda > Insecta > Lepidoptera > Coleophoridae > Coleophora > Coleophora flavipennella. The sequence goes on from OX369268.1 coordinate 14,454,417, forward strand.
TCGGCTGATATGATGATGATGATTAGCAAAAATGTGCATGCTAACATAGACCTTACAAAGAACAAAAACCGGCTAAGTGTGAGTCAGAAGCGCACACATAGGGTTCCGTACCATCATACTAGATGGCGCTAGTTTCATGTTTCAAAAACCATCATACTAGGTGGCACTAGTTTCTTCATGCTAAAAAAATCACATTGTTGTTATAACGGCAACAGAAATACATCATCTGTAAAAATTTCAGCTGTATAGCTATCACCGTTCATGAAATACAGTCTGGTGACAGACGGACGGACGGACAGCGGAGGTTTAGTCATTGGGTCCCGTTTTTACCCTTTGGGTACGGAACCCTAAAAACTGCCAAGGGTTCCGTACCAAAACACATTTGGTTACGAAAAATTTACAAACATAATATACGAGTGCAACAAACATTAGTACAAACCTAGTAGGACAAACTTTATTTGGAGTTAAAAAAAATATCGCAAGAAATTATTTTTTACGTGATATAACTACAATTTACAGTTTTTGAATTTTTTTCTTTACTTGTTCTGTGAGGCCTTGCTTCTTGCCAAATTTCATGATTCTAGGTCAACGGCATATGGTTTTGATTTACTTAAGAGTACCTATCCAAAGATGTGCTAAACTAGTATATGACCGTGTTTTTATTGCTATGATTCAGAAGCTTGATTTTTTTGACAGTTTCAAGGGTCAGTACATCTTTGTATTTGATATCGATTTAAACTCGATACCACACGCGTTTCTGAGAAAAATATTCTTGACAGACAGACAGGCAGACATACAGACCGACAACGAAGTGATCCTTTAAGGGATTTTTTCCTTTTGAGGTACGGAATTAAAAAAAATCGTGAGCATCGGTAAAAAAAAATGCAAAAAAAACCGAAAATAAAAAAATATATGTTTAAAAAATTTAAAATTATGTTGGATTTATACGAGTTGTGTCAGATATAAAATTACAGTCCACGTCTAATGACTAAAACCTGATCCTTAATAATATCATAAACGTAAAAATGTGTTTGTTTGTTTGTTACCTTTTCACGCTTCAACGCCTTGACCAATTTTAATGAAATTTGGCATGCAGGTAGCCTGTGTCACGAGGAAGGACATAGGCTACTTTTTATCCCGTAAAAATAGCATAGCCCGATGCAATTCCTGAGGGGACTGAAAATATACTCTTTTTTAGTTAATTTCTTTTACATCGCAACGGAACAATGGATTGTGTGATTTTGTGCACAGAGATGTTTGAGGGGGTGGGAAATGACATTATATACTAATAAGCATATCGTGACATAGTTCCCGAGGGATCTGGAGAAAATCCATGTCCACGCTCGCGAGCCGTAAAAACGAGACAGACAGAAAACCGATGAAAGACAGTCATAAAAACGAAGTCCACGCGGGCGAAGCCGCGGGCAAAAGCTAGTAATTTTATAAAACGATGATCAAAGACGCAACTGTCACGAAGATGCGAAGTCTACCTTTGTACACGACATTAAACGTGCCACGGACATCGCTCGTTCCAGTTTTCCTATTGGCGCCACGCCATGGGAAAATCTCAACTTAAACACGACACGAGCTGTAAACTCAGATGACATTATTATAGTGTAGGCACTAACGTTGACTATAACTTGGTTTGCGTGGACAATAGATTTCCGAGAAAATACTGTTGACAACCTCTGCAATAGGGTTGCCACCTTACACTTCTTGGTTTAAGGGTTACCAGCATCAGAAATACGGTTTTATGTTTTTTTTTACGAGAGACAATTGAAACGGTGTGAGTACTGGCACGTTACGTTATGTGGCAGGCGTTTTTGAATGAAGGTGTCAATGTTTGTTATTGATTGCTCTTCTGTTTAAATATGGTCTGTCTGAGTAGAAAGAAAATACAATTTTTATTTCAATATGTTTATTGTTGTTTCGATCTATGCTAAATCTCTCACAAATTGGTAGCAGAGCGTGGTTGCTAAACTAAAAAAAAAACTAAACTAGTGAAATAAAAATGTCCACATCGACTAGTTATCGTAGCATTGAGCTGCTCTCGAAGGCCAACTACGATACCTGGTGCCTGCAAGCACAGGCAGTCCTAATAAAATGTGATTACTGGGACATCGTGAGTGGAGAAAGAATTTAACTTTCTTAACTCTTCAGGGTTGATTCCGGGCTAGTGCTAAATTGTGTAAAGGTCCTCAATAAGGTGGGCCGACACAACAAACTGCAACTGGTCTGGGTCCCTGGACACGTAGGAGTGGAAGGCAATGAAGAAGCAGACAAACTGGCTAGAATGGGATCACAAACAACAATGTGTGGTCCAGAACCGAGGATAGGGCTACCAAGGAGCACTATTATAAGAGCATTAAAGGAACAGGCCGAGGGAAGACACAGATTGACATGGCTATCCAGAGATGGACATAAACACTCTAAGCTCTTCATCGGTGAGGTCACCACAGGGGCAACCAAGTACATCTGGAATAACAGCAGGACACGAGTCAGGGCGATAACAGGAGCGTTGACGGGCCACTTTGCCACAAACGCACACCTGCAAAAAATCGGCCTGACGCACGACCCGACCTGCAGGGCCTGTGGTGAAGATATAGAATCAATGGAACACTTACTGTGTCACTGCGATGTCCTGGCTAGAAAGCGTATGTACCTCCTAGGTGATGGCTATCCAAAACCGGAGGACTATAAGCACCTTCCAATCAGCGGAATTGCTGCGTTAATGCAGCACATCTTCGAGTAGGCTGGGGTGCAAAGGTTATAGGGGTAGACACAAAAGATCCCATTGGGTCGAAGTGTCGCTGCAACTGCAGCCCCCACTTACAAAGATAAGATAAGATAAGATAAGGAGAAAGAATTTTAAAACCTACTGCAGATGCGGCGGAAAAAACGTCGTTTCAAAAAGATGACCTGAAAGCAAGGGCCGAAATTTTACTTTTGCTATCGCCACCCGAATTGAAGCAAATCAAAGGATGTACAACTTCAAAACAGGTATGGGATAAACTAAAAGGAATTTACCAAAGTTCGGGTCCCGCCAGAAAGGCAACTTTGTTAAAGCAATTAGTTCTAAAGAGAATGTCCAAAGAAGAAGATATTCGTAATCACATAAATAATTTTATGGATATCGTGGACAAACTTGCCGACATGGACATTAAAATACCATCGGAATTGCTTAGCATAATGCTTTTATATAGTCTGCCGACAAGATTCGAAAATTTTCGAATAGCCATAGAATCTAGAGACACACTGCCAAGCCCTGATGATTTAAAAGTTAAAATCCTGGAAGAATACCAGGCTAGGAGTGGCAGTGAACAGCCTGAAAGCTCAGAAGCATATCACACTAAAAGAAACATGTTTTGTAAAAACTGCAAAAAGAAAGGACATTCTACAGAGACATGTTGGACTAAGAAAAAAGTACACAATGGGAAGGAGAACAGTAAGCAACATAAAAACTTTAACGTTTGCTTAAGTACTGCAGATTCGGATACAACAAAAGAGATGTGGTGTCTAGATAGCGGCTGTTCGTCTCACATGTGCGGAAACAAAAACCTATTTTCAAATATGACCCCTGAAAAAGGCATATTAAAGCTGGCATCAAGTAAATACACCAGTCAAATCCAAGGTAAAGGCAAAGTTACTGTAAGTACTAACAAAAATGAAATAAACTTTAATGATACCCTGTTTGTTCCCGAAATTTCGACGAACCTATTGTCAGTGGGAAAAATAACAGACAGAGGGAATAAGGTTGTTTTTAAAAAAGACAAAGCCTACATAATAGAACAAGACGGTGAGTTAGCGATGACAGCAAAACGAAAGGATGGGCTCTACTATCTTGAGTTAAATAAAAAAGAGACTGCACAATACACATCAAATAAAGAAAGACAAGATAACGATGTCATGGAATGGCATCGAAAACTTGGTCATGTCAATGAAAAAGATTTACTAAAAATGGCTAAAGAGGATCTTATGTATGGTTTAAACTTGACTGAAAATAAATTTGTAACCTGTGAAACATGCATCAAAGGCAAAATGTTAAGACTGCCATTCAAAAGACATGATGATCTTTATTCAACTGAACCGCTTGAAATAATTCATAGCGATGTTTGTGGGCCATTAGAGTGTGAAACATTAGCAGGCTCAAGATACTATGTTACTTTCATAGATGATTTCACTCGTTACTGTCACGTTTATTTTATCAAAAGGAAAAGTGACGTGTTAAATGTTTTCAAAGAATACAAAAACGAAGTGGAGACATTTAAGAATAAAAAGATAAAAAATCTACAGTCGGATAACGGTACAGAATACCGTAATAACGATTTTGATGACTTCCTCAAATTACACGGAATCAAAAGGAGATTAACGACAGTGTATACACCACAACAGAATGGGATTAGCGAAAGGAAAAATAGATCCTTAGTAGAAAAAGCCAGATGCTTGCTAATTGAAGCGAATGCTCCAAAGAAGCTATGGGCGGAAGCAGTGGCGACCGCTAATTACCTTATAAACCGCTGTCCATCAAAAGCCTTAAAGGGTGAAGTGCCATTCAAAAAATGGGTTGGCAAAACTCCATCAGGTAACCACATGCACGTTTTTGGTCGGAAGACATTCGTTTTAAGAAAAAACAGAAAAGGGAAACTCACCCAAACCGCTAAAGAGGGCGTTTTCATGGGATATTCGTTGACTTCAAAAAGTTTCCGAGTAAATACCGAATAAATATACCTGAAGAAAATGATGTTATAGCCAGTAGAGATGTCAAGGTCATAGACAAAATGTACTATGAAGAAAAAGAAGACAACTATGAAAACCTTATAAATGAAGAGGCACATGACTCTAGGAAACCCGAAAAAGAAAAGTAAAAATAAGAGAAAAAATACAGAAATTCAGCAAATAGAAGTTGAAATTTTAGAAAATAAAAATGATATCATGACGCCGAGTCCAAACACTGTGGAAGAGGAAGATGAATCAGAGTCTTACGAAGACGCTCCAGAAGTTGTAGAAATGCCTGAAAATGGGAGGCCGCAAAGAGAAAAACACCCGCCGGCGTGGACAAATGATTATGTGTTGGCTGCAACTGAAGAAAGTTTATTAACTTATGATTTATCTTACCTGACAAGGAACGAAGAAGATGAAAACGAGGAAGATGAATACTTGCATGAAGCTATAAAAGCAGAAATAAGAGCGCATGTAAAGAATGGAACCTGGAAAATAATCAAAAAAGGTAAAGGCATGAAAATAATCGACTATAAGATGGTTCTAAGAAATAAAGTGGGACCAGACAGTTGTATTACAAGGAAAGCAAGACTTGTGGCACGGGGGTTTACTCAGCGACCAGGCGTTGATTACAACGAAACATTTGCTCCCGTCGCAAAACTTAGTACGATCCGTTCGCTAGTTGGAGTAGCAATAGATCAGAAATTACAACTTAACCAAATGGACGTAACAACTGCGTACCTTAATGGTGTATTAGAAGAAAATATTGTAATGAAATATCCTGACTATTTGGAAGACTACCTAACAGAAATCATGGTTGATGAAAGCGAAAATGAAGATCTAACTATGTACCACAAAACAGTGAGTATGTTGAAAGATATAAAGGACGTAAAAGGAGAAAGTGTGCCTTCTAATAAAAGCTCTTTATGGTCTCAAGCAGGCAGGGAGGCAATGGTACAAGAAGCTCGATACAGAATTAAAAAATATTGGTTTTAAAACATCACATGCAGATCCATGTGTATATATATTAGAGAAAAGAGGAGCTAAAGTTATCATAGCTATATACGTTGATGATCTTTTGATTGCCTACTCGTGTCCAAAAATGCTAAAAGAGATCAAAGACTTGCTCAACACCAAATTTGAAATGAAAGATTTGGGTTCACCCAAAAGGTTACTAGGCATAGATGTGATCTATGAAAATGATAAAATAAAGTTAAACCAAGAAAGGTTTATAGAGGACATTTTGAAAAAGTATAAAATGGAAGATTGCAAGCCCACGTCTACACCCATAGAGCCAGGTCTTACGCTAAAGAAGAGCGAGACACAACATGAACAAAAACTTCCATACAAAAATTTAATTGGAACACTTATGTACATAGCGGTGGCTACGAGACCGGATATAATGTTCGCCATAAGTTACTTATCACAATTTAATGACAGCTATGGGGAAGAACATTTTAAGTGTGCAAAAAGGGTGTTGCGTTATCTAAAAGGTACAAAGGATATTGGTCTAACGTTTACGAAAACAGACGATGACTTGTACGGATTGGCGGACGCAGACTGGGGCGGATGCAAGCTTGATCGCAAATCATACTCGGGCTACTGTTTTAAATTTGCAGGAACATGTGTCAGCTGGCAATCCAAGAAACAAAGATGTGTTGCATTATCAACAGCAGAAGCAGAATATACAGCTCTAACGGAAGCGGCAAAAGAAGCCATCCACCTTAAGAGACTTTTCAAAGATTTAGGAGCCAGCTATAATCAAATACTGGTCTTAAACGACAATCAGGCAGCCATAAAATTAAGTCGTAATGCGATGGTGTCTAACAAGTCGAAACATATAGACCTCAAGGTACATTACATTAGAGACTGCATCCAAGAAGGTGTTTTAGAAGTGAAGTATCTGCGAACAGAAGAAATGGAAGCAGATTTGCTCACTAAGGCTTTAGCCGGTCCACGACTGATGAAGCTGAGGAGCAGCCTTGGGCTATTATAATGGCCACAACTGTGCCGTGAAGAGGAGTGTGAGTACTGGCACGTTACGTTATGTGGCAGGCGTTTTTGAATGAAGGTGTCAATGTTTGTTATTGATTGCTCTTCTGTTTAAATATGGTCTGTCTGAGTAGAAAGAAAATACAATTTTTATTTCAATATGTTTATTGTTGTTTCGATCTATGCTAAATCTCTCACAAACGGTTACTGAAAAATTTAAGATTTGATATAATGTAAATGTAAAATCTTTAATTTTTAAATCTATGTTTGTTGTTAGAGGAAACAGCTTTTAAAAGATCTTCATTCTGTAAAAAAAATGTGTAATCTTTTTACATGTTAACTTAAAATTACATATTTAATTGCCTGTGCCCTCTGCCTGACAGAACTCCCTCGTTTTATTTGCTAGTTACGGATTTCTAAATTTTTGTAGCGCGTAAAACGGGGTTACCTTTAAACTATGGGGCAACTGGCCAACCTATTCTAGACCTTACTGCCAGTCGGTTTATGTTGTGTACTTTTATTATTATAAACTGGCTTTTGCCCGCTTGGACATATTTTTAAGGACTGTGTTTGATGGTGAGTGGTTGGTAATGTTTTCTCCAGATCCCTATCCCTGATCGAGCTATATTCTATACTTTGGTTAAAATAAACTTTGCTGTGTACAATTCAGCATTTATTTACCCATTTTGCTTGAAATCCTTTCAGTATTCTCAGGTTGACTATAAGAGATGCCTAAAGGAATAAGTCCACCTTTGCTACTTCATCATCATCATCTTATCAGCCGAAAAACGGCCACTGCTGGACAAAGGCCTCCTCCAAGGATTTGTACGACGACCGGTCCTGCGTTGCCCGCATGCAGCAGCTTCCCGCGATCTTCACCAGGTCAAAGTATATACAGGGTGTTGTTTTGGTCGACAACGCCATTTTCAGGAGGGCTTCTACTCACGAAACTGAACAACTTTCACCAAAGAACACATAGTCAATTCTCATAAAAAAAATGACCTCTCCATACAAAATTGGTCAACCAGCTGATCGATTTGTATGAAAAGACCAATTTTTTTTGCGATTTCAGCAAAGTTGTAGAACAAAAGTTGTTCAGTTTCATGAGTAGAAGCCCTACTGGAAAGGGCGTTGTCGACCAAAACAACACCCTGTATATTACTACTAACATACAGTATGGACACTCCCTGCCGCTCTCTAGATTCCGACCTCACCCCCTCGTCACCCAGATGGATACAGATTGGTTACAGTTTGGTTGTCCAACGTATAGGATTTCGCCGCCATTTTGTTTGTTCCGTCATTCCTTTTTTTAAATGTCATTTCTGGCCCGTGGTATGAAGTGTCCAGGGTATGGTTTGGTAAAAGTTTAGGTCAAGGATGTCGTCATAATGGCCACTATTATATTATTATATTTATGTCATCGAGACCAAAGTCTGTAATATAACTAGTGTTATTGGTGTGAGGGCTTACCAATTGTGAATAAAAAAAGGTACATACTAGTGTTCTTAGAACAGACAGTTCGGTACTTATAGACTTACTTTTTTAAACTGTTAATAATGAGAATTCTTTCTAAAAGTGTTTGAAATATTAAACTATGGCCAACGTATATAATATAAGTACTAACATACAGTGGAGACACTCCCTGCCGCTCTCTAGATTGCGACCTCATCCCCTCGTGACCCAGATTGATACAGATTGGTTACAGTTTGGTTGTCGAACGTATAGGATTTCGCCGCTATTTTGTTTGCTGTTGTATGAAGTGTCCAGGGTGTGACTAGATCGTCGGTCGGTTCACCGCGTGAGAATGGCTCTCAAACAGCTTTTCTACTGAATTTCTTGTACCTAATTATATTTTTTGTATAATATGCAACGAAGAGCCTACAAACAAACTATTACGTGACGTAAACGGTGAGGAATCATTTTTACTTTCGAGCGACGGAGTGAAGAAGGTATTGTGATGGTAAAAAAATGGAAGTTGAGATTTAGATGGGGATCAACTGTCCCTATCTAAATCTCAACTTCCATTTTTACCCGTTCCAAACGTCGTTCGTGGGGTATCGTTGAATAGGTCTTTCAATACTATTGAGGGTTTCCAAAGAATATTTTTTCTATAAAAGATGAAATGTTAGGTGTTAAGTGGTGATTTTTGTTAAAGTCATATGTCCCCTCCCCCCCCCCCCATCATCTTCCAGCTAAATAGCTACATGAGGAAATCTTTAAATTATTAAATATAGTAAAGGCAAAAGGAAATTTATTTCGTATAAAAAGTTTGTCTTATTTTTGTACTTGAATTTGTAATAACTTTAGGAAGTCATTAAAAATAAAAAATAAAACCCGTCTGCGTAAAAACTTTTTGGCCAGTCGGGTAGAAATGTATCCTATGTCACTCAAGGGTTTAAAACTAATCTAACGACACCTCATACGTTAAAATCCTTCAAGCTGTTCAGGCGCTGTAGCAGGGAACATAGAAATCTACAAATATATACTCGAAAAACATAACCTTCCTTGTGAGGCAGCCGGGTAAAATGATCAAGAGGAAACAATTTTGTTTTTTAAAATATACATTTATTTTTTTAAATGACTACGGAATCTTAATTTGCGCGTAGTCTGAAACGTACTTAGCCACTATTTTTATGGTTACAAAGTCAACAAGGAACCCTTATAGATTTGCCAGCTCAGAGATTTTTAGTACTAGAAAGCTGTGATTTGGCATAGGTGTCATATTAATTACGCCAATTACCAAGTGGTACAATAAGATCTTAAAAAACTTTTTTTAGGGATTTTTTTTATTGACGTACCTTTTCAGGTGTAGTATCTTTGAATAGGTTTTTCATAACTACTGAAAGTTTACCAAAATCATTTTTTGATTCAGAGATCGGTTTTCGAATATTATGCTTTAAAGTACTCTTTTTTGTTGAGTCAAAAGTCGCCCTCTCCATCAGCTAAACCGCTACTTCAGGACATCATCATTACAGCTCATATACGTCCCCACCGAGGGGCTCGAGCCTACCCTGAATCAGGGCGATTAGGCCTTAGTCGACCACACGGGCCCAGTGCGGGTTGGTCGACTTCACACACAACCTTCGAGTTTCTTCGCAGGCGTGTGTAGGTTTCCTCACGATGTTTTCCTTCACCGTTAAAGCAATCGGTAAGTATGTACGTAAGTTTTTGAAAAACTCATTGGTACATTGGCCGTCCAGATTTGAACCCGCTACCTCTGGTTAGATGGACCGAGTCGTTACCGGTTGAGCCACAGACAATCATTTCAGGACATATGAAAAAAAAAGTTTTTAGTAGCACATATAATCAATTTCAAAGGAAAACTATCACAGATAAGTAGGCTTTCTTAGTTTAAGAGCAATAGTCGACCAACTTAAGGTGTGCAGTTGGATTTCACAGATTTTTCACAAAAAATGTTCTATTACCAACTACTGCTACTAGTTCGCTGGCTCAGCGACCCGAAGTGGATCTTGGCCTCCGACATCAAGTACGCAACTCTATCCTATTTTGTGCCAAGATTGACTTTTCGGGCACTCCCAACTCTTTGAGGTTTTCGGCGACTTCATCTGGCAACTGACTCGGTGGCTCAGTGGTTAGTGCCCTTGACTACTGATCCGAGGGTTGTGGGTTCGATCCCCATCCAGGGCAAGCATTTGTGTGATGAGCAGATTTGTTTGCTCTGTGTTTGGGTGTTAAATATCTATGTATGTATGTATTTAAACTTATATAAGTATGTATATCAGTCTCTGGTTCCCATAACACAGGGAATCCTACTTTGGGGCCAGATGACCATGTGTGATTTGTCCCAGAATATTTATTTATCTTTCCAGCGATATCTTGGTCGACCCAAGGTTTTCCAAGATATGCTCTTTTAAAGACCTAGTGTCCATATCGAACATCGTCGGGGAAATAAAAGCAGCCCGACTTCGCTGGCTAGGACATGAAGAGAGAATGGGAGAGGAACGAGCAGCCAAAAGAGCATATCTATTACCAACTGCATATATAATATTGTTTTTTTAAAATATGCTCGTACATTTTTGAATTTTTTAGTCGCATCGGTGGTGTCATGGCTAGGGCCGCTGCGTCCAGTCCGGGAGGTCGTGGTTCGAATCCTGCCACGTACCAATTTGTTTTCGAATTTCGATTTCATAGGTGAACGAGTCTCTCCAGAGGTGCCAAATTGACTGTCGATATATCGAAGTGCTGAAGTGTTTGTATGAAAACGCCACCATGTCGGTTCGCCTCCAGGATCAAAACTCGGAACCTATCTAGCTGCAGCGAGGGGTGAGACAGGGAGACTTATATCTCCGAAACTGTTCACCGCCGCCCTGGAAGATGTTTTTAAGGGTTAACTGGAGGGACGAAATCCCATACAAACGTACTTTCGTTTTAATTTCGAAACCATAAAACTCATCGTATTCAAATTTTTTACAAGCATTAAGATGATAAATATCTAGATCTGTAATTAGTTTTGGTTCGAAAATAATAAACAAAAAAAAGTTATAGCAACTTAAAAAATTTGCCCCTTTTATCGACGAAATCGAGTAATATAAGTAACTTTTTTTTGTTTATTATTTTCGAACCAAAACTAATTACAGATCTAGATATTTATCATCTTAATGCTTGTAAAAAATTTGAATACGATGAGTTTTATGGTTTCGAAATTAAAACGAAAGTACGTTTGTATGGGATTTCGTCCCTCCAGTTGACCCTTAAGCTTTTGGACTGGGGTGCACTCGGCATCAATATCAACGGCGAGTACATTACCCACCTTCGATTCGCTGACGATATCGTGATCATGGCTGAGACTATGGATGACATAGGCACAATGCTCGATGGCCTCAGTAGAGCATCTCAACAAGTGGGTCTTAGAATGAACATGGACAAGACGAAAACTATGTCAAACGTCCGTGTCATACTTACTCCTCTGAAGGTTGGAGGCTCTACACTCGAAGTTGTTACCGAATATGTATACCTGGGACAAACAGTCCAGTTAGGTAGGTCCAACTTCGAGAAAGAGATCAATCGTCGAATCCAACTCAGCTGGGCAGCGTTCGGGAAGCTTCGCAATATCTTTACGTCTCAGATACCGCAGTGTCTTAAGACCAAGGTCTTCGACCAGTGTGTGTTGCCAGTGATGACATACGGAACTGAGACATGGTCGCTTACTATGGGCGTCATAAGAAGGCTCAAGGTCACCCAAAGGGCAATGGAGCGTGCTATGCTCGGAGTTTCTCTACGTGATCGAATCAGAAACGAGGAGATTCGTAGGAGAACCAAAGTAACCGACATAGCTCTCAGAATAGCTAAACTTAAGTGGCAGTGGGCGGGGCATATTGCTCATAGAACAGATGGCCGTTGGGGCAGTAAAGTTCTCGAGTGGCGACCACGCACCGGAAAGCGTAGTGTAGACAGGCCTCCCACTCGGTGGACCGATGACCTAGTGAAGGTCGCGGGAAGCTGCTGGATGCGGGCAGCGCAGGACCGGTCGTCGTGGAGATCCTTGGGGGAGGCCTATGTCCAGGAGTGGACGTCCTTTGGCTGATATGATGATGATGATGATGATAGGTGAAGGAAAACATCGCGAGGAAACCTGCACATATACCTGCGAAGCAACTCGAAGGTTGTGTGTGAAGTCAACTAACCCGCACTGGGCCCGCGTGGTCGACTAAGCCCGATCGCCCTAATGCAGGGTAGGCTCGAGCCCCTCGGTGGGGACGTATCTGAGTTGATATGAATGAAAAAATTAATGACATTTTTGAATGGACTACAGAACTCTACTTTACGCGAGTCCGACTCGCACTTGGCCGATTTTCTCTTATCAATCTATTTTTGCCGCAATTAAAAAAAATTACAAAAGTTTCATTACTATAAATAAGTACCTAACGTACATTAATAATTGCACAGTAATTTGTGCTATAATAAACAAGATGCACGTGTTAATTTACACTGTACACGTGAAGGCAACACGTGTCCGACATTCTGGTCCCCGTGTTATGGGAGCGCGGCTGGGGTTAACAATAATACCAAGGAGAAGAAGGTTAGGTACCCGACTCTTGGTCTCGATCTACACCGCAAAACTAATCTATACATATAATAAAACTGTAACACGGCCGTGACTGTACTAAAATATTCTTCTAAAAAATAATAACTGTCTGTCAGTCTGCCTGTCTGTCTTCAAGATTCAATATATTTATTTAAAATAGGTGCAAATTACACTCTTTCTGATAGTCCTAAAATAATAATAACATAATTTCATTTGTGAAAAATCAAGAATTAAATAATCATTAGTTAATAATGTCAAAATTCAATCTTTGAAATAAACCAGATTATGGCATTAGAACATGAAAACAATATGACGCGAAAAGTTATGTATAAAAATCATTGAATGTCATTGATACCTTTGAAAAGAAAAGGCCAGTTCACACGGACAGCACCAGGTCAAAGAATATATACAACCCGGTCGAGTCAGCCATCGCTCCATCGTCTGTCTCTATGTTCGCGCTGTAATATTTAACTTACCTGAATGTATCTTCTTTTCTATTTTTGTAAATACGTTTAGTTTTCCATTTATATTCCTTATACTATCGTAAGGGCTTTTTAAATTTGTAAATTGTTCTTGTGCTGTAAATTATTCATGACACTTGTCATGTCAAACTTCGTTAGGAATAAATTCTACGTGACTTATTGTTTGAATTTCATCTTTTTTATTGCAAAGATTAGTAATTTTATTGGTGAGATTCACTTACAAAATTATTTTTGTATTAATATTTATGACTGTCAATCTAAATGTCTCCTTTATTTAGATTTCTAAATTTTGAAAATGTATTTTAAAAATTAGAATTTTGGTACTTGTGTAAGTGTTAACAGTATATCTGTATTGCGCGTGTGTGCAAATCTTTATAAGCCGGGCTCACGCCTTCATCGGGGTCACTCCAGAACTCCTCATCAAACAACTAACTACTTTCAAGAAGTCCCAAACCTCTCTTCGATCTTCTAATTTTGGGAGGACGCTCTGGTGCTGCTCTTCGCCCCGGTCACTCCAACTCCAGCGCTCATTATCGACCTGGTCACTCCGGACCTTTTGATCAGACGAGTGGCTTAGGGACGCTGCTTCGTGCCTCCACATCTACCACTGGGGGGGTCTTCAGGGTCTGCGAGGGCAGGCGACTGCGGCGGACGGCACTCAACTTTTCGGCGCTACGTGGTGCCTTGGCCGCCCACGGCGTGAAGAGGGCGCCCTTCGGCTGGTGGCTATTGTAGCCCCGCCGCGTGTGTTTGCACGCGCCCGAGTCCTTGGGGAGCTTCTCCGGCGGTGTCCCGCCGTGACCCCTGTCAGGCGCGCTGCGTGTGTTTGCATGCGCCCGAGTCCTTGGGGCGCTTTTCCAGCGGCGTCCCGCCGTGCCCCCAGTCAGGCGCGCTTTCCGTGCCTAGCCATCTTCCCACTTGGCTGCGGAAGTCGGGGCAGCAATTTTAGTGTCTCCGTTTGGTGATCTTCCTTTTTATATTTTCAAATAATTGTAAATAAACAAACTTAATCAATCTAGACTCTTCCAATTCAATTCCAAGCAGATAGTTTCACTTCCAACTTTTGATAAATACTCTTTTAAGTAAGTACCTCTCTATAGTACACTTCAATAAATACTCCTTTGCCTTCCATTTCCTTTTTCTAAAAGTATTGTGCTTATGTTCTCCTTTGGTCCTTCACCCATAAAGACGTAATGTTACAGCGCATCACGCAAAAACTACCAGACAGATTTTGATGAAATTTTGTATGGTGGTTTCTTATAGCCCGGGTTAACGTAAAGGATACTTTTTATCCCGGAAAATTCAATAATTCCCGTGCAAAAGTTTAAAACCTCCACGCGGACGACGTCGCGGGCATAGCTAGTTAATCATTATGACTAGCTACAGTTATCCGTAGGTAAGTATGTATTACAAATTCTGGCTTTAGATTCCGTAAGGAAAATTATTAATTCTAGTTGTATTTTAGATTTGAGACGTCAAATTGCAACGCATCAATCAGAAATGAGGAGATCCGTAGGAGGACAAAGTAACCAACATAGCGCACAGAATCACTAAGCTTAAATCGCTGTGGGCTGGGCACATAGCTCGTAGAACTTGCTCGTGAAGCTTCACGACCTCATTCTCCCATCGGACGATCAGGCGCGAAGGGCGATTCAATTTCAATTTGTCGTTAATGTTCCACCTTTACGCACGAAGCGTTTTGCTTCTTTATTTATTATGCGAGCGGCCAAGGAGTGGAGTTCTGTATTCCCAGATTCGTATAATTTAGGTATCTTCAAGTCGAGAGTGAATAGGCACTATTTGAGCTTTCGTGTTACATCTTCGGCTGCATCGGCACTTACCATCAGGTGAGGTGCAGCCAAACGCACTCAAATCCTTACTTTACTAATATTATAAATGTGAAAATGTGTTTGTTTGTTTGTTACCTTTTCACGCTTCAACGCCTTGACCAATCTTAATGAAATTTGGCATGCAGGTAGCCTGTGTCACGAGGAAGGACATAGGCTACTTTTTATCCCGTAAAAATAGCATAGCCCGATGCAGTCCCTGAGGAAACTGAAAATATACTCTTTTTTGGTTAATTTCTTTAACATCACAACGAAACAATGGATTTTGTGATTTTTTGCACAGACATGGTTGAGGGTGTGGGAAATGACATGATTTACTAATAAGCAAATCCTGATTTAGTTCTCGAGGGATCTGGAGAAAAGTCATGTCCACGCTCGCGAGCCGCTTGCGGCTCGCGCACCGCGCACCCTCTAAGGCAGTCATAAAAACGATGTCCATGCGGGCGAAGCCGCGGGCAAAAGCTAGTATTTAATAAAAAAAAGAAGACTGTTGGGGCAGTTTAAAGTTCTCGAGAGGCGACCGCGCACTGGAAGACATAGCATAGGCAAACCACACACTCGGTGGACCAACCGAAAGTTTGCATGAGACCCACGCCAGGTGTCCTAAGCTGGCTGGAGTTCTGTAGCAACTGCAAAATTAATTTTTTTAGCTTAATGTTTTTTTAAGATGTACAGACTAGGGAACCCTACTTTACGCGTGATCCAACACACACTTGGCTACTTTTTAGGGTTCCGTACACAAGCCTCCGCTGTCTGTCGTCTGTCCCTCTGTCCGTATTCCATGAACCGTAGAGACAATTCCAATTAATAAGTAGACATTTGAAATTTTCATAGAGTGTGTTTTTCTACTGGTGCTATAATAAAAATAAGAAAATGGATAGTGTCGTTGAATAGGTCTTTCAAAAATATTGCGGGTAAGTGAAAACCATTATTCGCCTCGGGGGTCTGTTTGAAGCTTTAATTTAGGGTGCTATTTTTTTTGTAGGTCAATTGTGTGTGCCAGGTATACCGCTATTTTAGGACATCTTCATCACCTATCATCAGGTGAGATGATGCCAACGGCTTACCAATTGTAATTAAAAATAATATAATAAATAACAAAATCTGAAAGAAAAAAATAAAATAGTAGGACAAGGACATATTATTAATTAAAAAGGAAATTTATCACGGACTAGTGGATGCCCGCAGCTTCGCCCGGGCAGATCCCGATTTTTGCGGTTCCCGTGGGAATTTCCCAAAATCCTTTCTCAGCGGATGCCTACGTCATAACATCTACCTGCATGCCAAATTTCAGCCCTATCTGTCCAGTGGTTTGGGCTGTGCGTTGATAGATCACTATGTCAGTCAGTCACCTTTGAGTTATATATATTTAGATAAGTAAGTTCTTAGTGAAGGAGTTATAGTACGTTATTACTTATATATTGTATACTTTGGTTATATAGTCTACCAAAGTAAGATGTGCAGTTACATTTGTAAAATAGTTCATGGATTTTCCATATAATTTGTTCTATTACCAATTGCAAAATATCGTTTTTTGAAAATATGCACATTCACTTTTTTTAAATTTTTTTAAATTTAATTTTGAGTGCGTTTGACTATAACTTATCAACTATGAAAGGACAACGGAACCCTACTCTGCGCGACTCCGACATGCTCTTGGCCACTTTGTTGAAGTGAAAACTTCTTTAGCGGCGTTGTGCACTTTTTGTAATGGGTAAAAATGTTAATCTCGCGTCAGGACACGTGACCTGATCGAAAATTCGTAAGACGGATGGAGTAGTGAAAACTTCTTTAGCGGCGTTGTGCACTTGTTTTGTAATGGGTAAAAAATGTTAAACTCGCGTCAGGACACGTGACCTGATCGAAAATTATTAAGACGGATGGAGTAGTGAAAACTTCTTTAGCGGCGTTGTGCACTTGTTTTGTAATGGGTAAAAAATGTTAAACTCGCGTGACGTGACCTGATCGAAAATTCGTAAGACGGATGGAGTTGATTTTTCTGAGATATAAACTTTTTAATGTAATATAAATTGTCATGTTTGTGTAGGATAGCGCAATAAATATATATTGTATTCTACCACATAAATGATAGTACTTTTATACTGATAATCAAAGCAATTCGTGCAAAATTATTCCCTAACCATTCCATAATATCAAAAATGCACAACGTTAATATTCAAATTTTCACTTCTGCCCGGCACACCCGGAGTGCAACCCGTCGTTTTTTTTTATATTTAAGTATTGCGATGATTTCAAACAGAGAAAGTAGATCAAGTTACTATTTCACAAAAACCTTTTTTCTCCAACTTTCATTTCTATTCTAATGCCACATTTTTTGCCATACATCACGGATAACGGCCGATAATTCGGCTATATACAGGGGGTTTAAAAATGGAGGTAATCCGACACTAACCATTCACATTCAAATGAGGAGGCCCTTTATAAATCATTTTAGGCTCGATTCGGATTCAGCGAACCCTTTCGTTGTAGCGTCAGCAAAAAAAGGAATCAGTTTTGTTGTTTTTTTTAAGTTTATGGAACACATATTAGAAATCACTTTTATCTTTTACTACATACAACCGCCTCAGTGGCGTGATGGTTAAGTCCATTAGTTTCGTATCAGGAGATAGCGGGTTCGATTTCCGGCGGAGTCTAACGTTTTACGAATCGGTTTGGTTGGTGGAAGGACATTTTCTGTATCCCACCTGGCTAGCTACCACCTAAGCTAAGATAGCCATTTCCCTAATGCGTTGTGACATCTTGGTAAGCCCGATTACATCTTCGGCATTATCGTCACCTACCATCAGGTGAGATGACGCCAAGGGCTTACCAATTGTAAAACAAAATAATCTAAGTCTATTTTTATTTTTAAATAGCGGTCCCGGCGAACTTCGTTCCACTTTACACTACCCTACCCTACCCTACACTACTCTATCCTACCCTACCCTACACTACTCTATCCTACCCTACCCTACCCTAACGACTGTCGTCTGGTTACAGCAACCGGCACCAACGTCTTAACTTACCTTGCGAAGCATGGAAACTGTTAAAATCAGTGTGTGTTGCCAGTGATGGATGACATATGGAACTGAGACATGGTCGCTTACTATGGGCCTCATAAGAAGGCTCAAGGTCACCCAATAAGGGAGATGAAGCGAGCTATGCGCGAAATATCCCTACGCGAGGAGATCCGTATGAGAACTAAAGTAACCGACATAGCTCACAGAGTCGCTTAACTTAAGTGGCAGTGGGTAGGGCATATAGCTCGTAGAACATATGGCCGTTAGGGTAGTAAAGTTCATGAGAGGCGACCGCACACTGGAAGACGTAGCTTAGGAAGGCCTCTCACACGGTAGTCCGATGATCTGGTGAAGGTCGTGGGAAGCCGCTGGATGCGGGCAACGCAGAACTGGTCAGCCTTTGTCCAGCAGCGTACGTCTTTCGGCTGATATGATGATGATGATGAAATTTTAACTGTGTCGCTTCTCATGTAATTATAAACCTTCCTTAAGGCCGTTCCGTGAGCCAGATATCCCCGAATAACCCATTCAAGATCTTGCTCGAGAAACGCTGAGATTTGTAGACGAAGAAAAATATTTAAGTATATTGATGAGATTATATTTGGTAAGACAGCCACTGAAACACGATTCACGAGTATAATACTTCACTCTATATAATTTAATTGAAAAATAACTTCTAAAACCGTAAAATGTGGGCCTGAAAACAGACTTTATATATAGGTAGTTAATGAAACTTTATGACACTAGGTTGAAAAATCAATCATAAGAACACAGGGAATCCTACTTTGGGGCCAGATGACCATGTGTGATTTGTCCCAGAATATTTATTATTATTATTATTTTCGAATATAAAATTAGAGCCTCTCTACTCACTTAGCACGAGGCGAAGTGGCAGGAGCAGCGGAAGCACAGTCGACTGGAGTTCAGTGCGACGGGGAGAGAAAGCGTCGAACTATCCGGGCATTATCGAGGAGGACTGCTTTTGGCATTGCTGCAATTATCGGTCTGCCTCGGAGATCCAGCCGCCTTAGGTGACGTTCAAGGTCGGCTGATATTAGCCCGTTCACGGATAGGGCTATGGGGATGATTTCGGTGGATTCCACTAGCCACATATCAGTAACCTCGTGTGCCAGCTCCAGGTACTTGGTCCTTTTATTGGCATCAGCCTGCACGAGGTTTTCATCGTATGGGATAGTGACATCCACCAAAAACACCCTTGACTGCGCCCGATCCATCAACACGATATCAGGCTTATTCGAAAGAAACGTCCTGTACGTGATGATGGGTCGGTCCCAGTAGAGCTTGGCACGGTCGTTTTCGAGAACCGGCTCCGGCGTGTACCTATAATACGGCAACCACCAAGATATGAGGCCATACTTTAGAGCGATCTCTTGGTGTAGGATCCTGGCTGCTTGGTTGTGCCTGTGCAAATACTCAGTGTTGGCAAGCATGGAACAACCGGAGGTTATATGACGCAGGGTTTTACCTGGTTGACGGCACAAACGACAAGCGTCCAAGGTGCCGTCTTTTATTATGAACCTCCTATAGTTGTTCGTCTTAACCACCTGCTCCTGTATTGCACAGACATGACCCTCGGTCTCCGCAAAAAGGTCTCCGAAGCGCAGCCAGTGCATGGAGGCCTTTTGATCTACGAAGGATCCACAAAGGGCATTGAAGAACCTACCGTGCAGCTCTTTGTCTTTCCAGATGGCCTCTCGCTCGGTAGTGCTAAGCACAGCCGGTGCCTGCCAATTCTCTTGAGCCATGGATAGAGGGGTTAGTCCTTTATCACAAGCTATGACAACTCTATGCAACTCACTATCGACTTTCGTCAGGAAGTAACTTCGGAGGCTGCATATCTCGCGGTTATGCGTTTGTTTGGCATTTAGGAGGCCACGACCGCCACTCTTCCGCGGGATATACAGCCTCATCACTGACGACCTCGGGTGATGCATCCTATGGAGTGTCATAGTAGTGCGGACTTTTCGATCCAGGGCGTCTAGTTAATTATTATTATTGTTAAGTTTATTATTAATTTCACAGCTACATAATTTCGATATCTTATGTAAAAACTTTTTAATAAACTAATTCAGTCAGAAAGCGCATCACAAACAGAAAATTCGATATGGCGCGCTATTGCTTATTATTTTACTCTCTAATGAACGTTGGTTTGGAAAAACGGGAGAGGTATAGCCCCGAGGATGGGTGCTGGAACGGCCTTAAGAAACCTATTAGTCAATCTGCATTAAAAAACGGGACTTTAAATATAAATCGATCATTAACCAACTTTGTATGGGAAGTTCAATAACTTTGAGAATGGAATTTTTAGAGAAATTTGCCCTACACGTGACCGCGGGTGATGCTGAGTGTAACACCAGGCAACTACCGTCAATCCCTTAGATAGCACAGTTCTACACGATTAGAGAAGAAGAAGAGAGAGAGAGAGAGAGGAAAGTTTATTAAGTTTTATGAATGGGAGACGAAGTTAATGTCACACATTTTGCCATTCTGTAGTTGTCTAATGCAAACAAGTAGGTTTCCTTACTAATATTATAAAATATGTGTTTGTTTGTTACCTTTTTACCTTTCAACAGCTTAACCAATCTTGCCGAAATTTGGCAAGGAGGTAAGCATGTGTCACGGGGAAGGACTTGCTACTTTTTATCTCATGAAAATAGAAGAGTCCAATACATTATTATTGATTGATTTCTTAATCATCGCAACTGAGAAACGGATTTTTTTTCACAGAGATAGTTGAGGGAGTGAGAAATGACAGACTATAAAGAGGACTGTAAAGCTGCGACTTTTCATACAAACGGCGATAACGATTTTCACCTCTTAAATGTTAACTGATTTGGAAAAATTTTTGATAGGTTTTCAGTCAAAACAAAAGCTATGCTGATAAGATTTGTTTTTTTGATAACGTTAATAAGTTTAATTTTATTGTCGTTCACGTGTTTTCATACAAAACTAATTTCGGCCATTTTTTGGTTATTTATAATCAGTAATTTTAAAAAAACGAAACTTATAAGCCTAGCTTTTGTTTTGACTGACATCCTATCAAAAATTGGTCCAAATCGGTTAACATTTAAGAGGTGAAAATCGTTGGTAAGAAAAGTCGAAAGTTCGCTGTGGATTCACAGTCCTCTTAATTAGCATAGCCCTAGATTTACTTTGCCTTGATAGTTCCTAAGTGTATCTAGGGCTTACCAATTGTGAATAAAAAAAAAAAAAAACTAGGAAAAACACATTTCTAGCCTCGCGCACGTCAGCGTCGCAACGAAGCCACAGATTGACGTGATTTTTAGCATATAAAAAGTTGAGGGCGTGGGAAGAGACACAGATTGCTAATCAGAATAGCCCGATATAATTCTCGAGGTATCTGGAGTAAACTGCTGCCTACGATCGCGACCCGCTTGCAGCTCACGCACCACTTACTTTCAAAAACGATGCACACGCGAGCAAAAGCTAGTAAAGTGTATTTTTTTTTGCCGTCAGTACATTACCAGAAGGTTTCAGATCAAAGCGTACTAACTAGACAATGTGTGGTGGAGCTTAATACGCCTATCTGTACAATTGATGTAGTTTCATCAATAGCGGTTTAGTCTGCTCAATATTTTGGGTAAAATCTGTGTTCTTAAAAAATAATGTGAATTTAAAACATACCAGCTAAGTTAGTACCTAATATACTATGTATGTAAATGTGTATGGAACGTTTAGCAGTGTGTTTTTTTTAATTTTATTTAGATTTAATTCAGTTTCTAATGCTTTTTGATCAATACAATACAATACTGTTACATATACATACAGTTGTCAAACATACAAATTCAAAAATAAATGATAAAATTTCTACAGCTAAAATAAACCACCCCGGAGCGTCACCAGGAAGGCCCCGGAGTGGGGGTCAAATTCTTTGTCCCGCAGAAGGCGCCCAATGCCCCGCACAAAACCCTTCCCTCGGTCCCCCATAGAACAAACATGTAGGTTTGTTCCAATGCAGCATATTTTGAGTGCTTCGACCGAGCGGCTGCCTCAGCAGCGCAACCTGCTGCCCTTGATCTATGCGCTAGGTGAGAGGGCGCGAAGGTGCTGGAACAGGTGGCATCCCAGAGAAGACTCCTCCCTTTCTATCATGGCACCAGCGTTAGGCCGTCGAATCGCTTCCCGTCGCTACGACTAAGCCCTGGCGGCTCCAGTACGCATGGAATATTAGCCGATACCAGAGCACGCCGTAAGATATTGTTAAGTGCGTGATGGCGCGGGAATCTGCCTGAACACTTATGGCAACTCAGGGCGTAATGACCGTTAGCCTCTAACATTGAACCGCAAGTGCATACGTGGTTTTCACAAACACTGCAGCCCAGGCGGAGAGCCACGGCCACGCGCAACGAGTAGCTGTCCAGTAAGGTGTTAATGTGAGGTGACGGTAACGCATGAAGCCACGCTCCCGACTTCGGGCATGACTATGCCCTCAACCTTGCCATGTCCGACCCCGTGTACTTTAACTTTGAGCAGTTGGACATTATATAAATGTAATCGACTATAAAACATTTTTCCTTTTCACAGGTTCTCGCATTGATATCTTTTTTCTTTACTAAGCGTATGATTTTATTTCCTTAAGCTGTCTGTACCTACTTTTGTTGCGAGCGTCTATGGCTTTCTTTATGATTCACTCTCGTTACGTGTCACTCGTGGCATGACGCTTGCGTTGATGTCATTTCTAAGCTTCAGTTCCTTTAGGAGTTACGTATAGCTCGCGTCGATGTCTTTCTGTGATGGCGAAGCAGGTGCTCTCGTTATGTTTCTTTAGGCGACGAATGTTAATCGTTTCGATTGAATTCGTTCTGATGATTTAATTTAGTTAAGCATCGCGTGGTGCCCGTGTTCATGTCTTTATTCATTCCTTTATGTTAGGCATAGCACGATGCTGGCCTCGATGTATTTTGTACAATTATGTTCATTTGGACGTAGCGTGGTGCTGGCCTTGATGTCTTTACTTTGTGACTCTATTCCGTTAGACATCGAATGATGCTTGCGGCGATTAGATTATCTCTTGAAAGGTGCAGAATAATGCTCGCCTCGAAGATTAGATTAGATTTATTTATCATACGTAACAAATGCATAAAATATACTTGTAAAATTATAAGATGTGTCAATAGTGAGGTGTTCGTCAAAATAAAATAAAAATATATGTTTTTATGTCCTTTGAGCGAAGCATGGTGTTCGCTTTGATGTGTTTACTATAACAATCTATTCCGTTAGACAAAACTATGCTCACCTTGATGTCTTTCTTTATATTAATGCTTGGTTTAAAGTTTTTTTTAAATATTTTTTTATTCACAATTGATAAGCCCTTGGCATCATCTTACCTGATGGTAAGTGACGATGATGCCGAAGATAGAAGCGGGCTTACCAAGATTCCCCAACGCAATGGGGAACTGGCTATCTTATCTTCATGTCGGAACACACCAATGATATCAACATTGATATTTGGCGGCAAGACTTAGATAAGATGGTGGTAGCTAGCCAGGCGGGCTTAGAAACCACCAACCAAACCGAGTCTTACAATTGACCCCGCCGGGAATCGAACCCGCAACCTCCTGTGTAAAGCCAGTGAACTTTGCCTCTGAGCTACGGAGGCGGTTAAAAATCTATCCTATATATACCTATAGTAAAGTTATAGTTACTATAGCCAACTCTGTTAGGGCGTTATACGGTAATGTAGAGTTTAATTGCAGGGCCCTATAAGGGAGACGTAGCTTCCTGGTAGGATTTAGCTGAAATACCTAAAACCATATAAAAAACCATCACTTCTATTTTATACTTATACTCTCTTCCTTTAATATCACTGTTTGATGATGTGCCGACTGAATCATTATTGGATCGATTACAGGCTAGTATAAGTAAACGTTCCACCAGATGATAGTGAAAAAACAATAAAATTTAAAAAAGATCTTCCTTTGTTGACGAGTGAATACCAAACGCGGAATGCTTCCAGAAAAGACCTGACAGCATTTTAGATGTGAAAGATTTTAAATTTTAACAATACTTAAACGCGCGGTTAGAACGTCTACACAAGGAGGCGCGATAACCAAATATAAACACCGGCCAAGTGCGAGTTGGACTCGCGCACGAAGGGTTCCGCACCATTATCTATAATATAATAAATGACGTATTAAAAAAAACTACTTACTAGATCTCGTTCAAATCAATTTTCGGTGCAATTTTGCATGATAATGTACATCATATATATTTTTTAGTTTTATCATTCTCTTATTTTAGAAGTTACAGGGGGGTGGACACATTTTAACACTTTGGAAGTGTCTCTCGTGCAAACAATTCAGTTTAGAAAAAAATGATAAGAGACCTCAATATCATTTTTGAAGACCTAAGTATCCATCCCCACATGTATGGGTTTGATGAAAAAAAAATTGAGTTTAAGTTCTAAGTATGGGGAACCCCCAAAATTTATTGCTTTTTTTCTATTTTTGTTTGAAAATCTTAATATGGTTCACAGAATACATCTACTTACCAAGTTTCAACAGTATAGTTCTTATAGTTTCGGAAAAAAGTGGCTGTGACATACGGACGAACAGACAGACAGACATGACGGCTACGGAACCCTAAAAAGGTGAATTTACAGTAAACAAATGAGCAATTCTGATTTTAATAATCAACTGTTGTAGGTTCAATTTTGTACACGCAAAGTAAAGTTATGAGTAGGTAATCATTGTCCAAAATAGTGTACAAAGTTTATAAATGCTAAAAAAACTGTTGTACAACATACCACCCAAGAATACGATTTTTCACCCCAAAAATAACAGTAACTGATCATAGGCAATTAAACGAACGTCACCATTTAACGAGACGCCATATGTTTTAACCCCCACACATTTGGTAGGGAGGGTAAAAAATACCCTAAAAATTGTACCGTCACAGATTCTAACGACTTTGATTAATTATGTTAGTAGTGATATTAGAAGTTTTAAAAATATGCTTAAAATGTTCATAAAGTGATTTACAGTATAAAGTAACAAAGAAAGAAATTAAGTTTTCCTTGACAAATATAAAAATAAAATATAAAAAAAAGTTGATTCAGCATCTATAAATACAATATTGGATACCTGATTAAAACAAATTATAGCTTTTTTTAAAATTTTAAAATTTGAGTGCGTTTGACTTTATCTCACCTAAAGCTTAAAACTTAAGTATAAATAAAATAAACATTTGTGCTGAATAGAATACTAGTAAAAACTTCCATATTGCTAAAACCAACTACGAAAACGATGGTTACTATTCGCTAGAACTAGAATTAGATAGTATAGGAGGCATAGCCTCAAGGTCAACCAAAGGGGTACGTGGAGCGTGCTATGCTTGGAGTTTTCCTATGTTATCGAATAAGAAATGAGGAGATCCGTAGGAGAACCAAAATAACCGACATAGCTCTCAGAATCGCTAAACTTAAGTTAATATTGCTATAGGTACTGGGCTTAAGTAGAAGTGGGCGGGGCACATAGCTCGTAGAACAGATGGCCGTTGGGGTATTGAAGTTTTCGAGTGGCGACAGCGCACTGGAAGACATGGCACTTGGTAGAACGAGGACCTGGACGGATCTTTGTGGAAATCCGCGTCTTTTGGCTGATAGCATGATAACCCGACTATAAAAATAGAAACATTTTAATTTTGCAGCTCGCTACTTTCACAACTTTCACAAGTGCGTTGGGATAAAAATTATTTCAAATTCTGTCAATATGGCGAAGGTTGTTTCTTTCATTTCTAGTCAGGCTTTACTGATTAGAGAATATATATTTTCACAGAAATTAATATTTAATGTTGACTACTTGCAGAGATTAGCAGGAATCAGTGTTCCACTTTTCGGCAAAACTTGTATGAAAATCCATATCTGTCGTTTTTAAGCGTCCAAATAAATTACTATGTAAACTCCTATCTGTCGTGTAATTTAAAAATGGAACGATCTTTTACTCCGAGACATGTTAACCAAGGAGGTAACTTATCAAAGGTTTTATTTTAATTTCGAACTGGCTTGCAAATAGACAGATGTATATTAAAAAAAAAACCAATAAACACTTTGGCGCATTAAAAAAATATTCTTCGTCATTGACTTTGAAAAGTAATTGTAAATATTTTCAATTAAAAAGTTCTGTCTAGGTACCAAGCCCGGATTGGCCATATGGGCAAATCGGGCAAATGCCCGATGGGCCGGATGCCCGATGGGCCGGTGTGGCCGATTGGCGGTCTATTTTTTTTTTGGTATTTAAAAAAAGATCACAATACATCGATTAGAATAACGTCTTCTATCGTCAAGTCGAGTACCTTATTCAATTTACGTTATCTTGTTTGGCTCTATCTCTAGTAATAATAGTACTTGCTTTTTCTAAGAGATGACGCCTGCCACTACCGGCCTTCACTGCCACATGGGCTGGGCAAGACTTACATACACACACACGCAGGAACAGAAATACTATAAGACGGAAAAGCTAAAAGGCTCTCAACTACCCCAACCCGCTACTCGTAAACGCCGCCGTTTACGAGCTACCCGCGAACCCCATTCGCGTAATCCGACGACGCCCCAGACATGTACTCACTGACCCCGACAACCCGACCACGCTAGCCGTAGCTGCCCTGACCCCGCCCCCTAACCCACAGAGAAACACTGCACCGACATTCTGCCCTCGCCGGCGAGGGCGGCGTCCCCCCGTTTCTGGCGCTTACCAGCGCTACCGGCATATACCAGGCCGCTTCTCTCCGATCCTCCCACGTCCAAGCAACGACCTAAGCCGAGATCCGTGCCCACCTGGGCGCCCTTAGGCAGTTGCATCTTTTTGCTTTGCACTAGGTTGAGTGCCTTCCGTACTCGCCTCCCATGCCCGGTGAAGTTGTAAAGGTCCCAACGACCAACAACAAGCTTGACCTTTCGAAAAAAAAAAGGCTCTCAACTATTGGAGATACATACGTTGGTGGTCTAAAGACAGAGCATTGAAGAAATTTTTTTGTTCATTCTCAAACTTTAATTCGGCTTCTTAAGTAACGCTATTAATAACTTTGGCCAAAATACAGCAAAATTTTAAATTTAAATCAGATGTCCGTGTGAATGTGAAAGCATACTTAGAATCATTGTGCAAATACAAAACAGTGATCACAGCCAAAATCTTTTAAGAATATTTGAAGTTACTACACTTCTCTCAAAGTATCTGCAGCAAACCTCGGGTTTAGATATATTAAACGCTTATCATATGGTGGCAGAATCTTGTTCGGAACTGAAAAAAATAGTTAGAGATTTTGATACAGTACAGAAAGCTACAGATGATTTTGTTTCTTGGGCAGTGACTTATATATATATATATATATATATATATATATATATATATATATATATATATATATATATATATATATATATATATATATATATATATATTACTGGCGTAAGGACCCGGCCAACGCACGCGACTAATGCTCCCAGCGAATTGGTGCGAAAATCGAAAGTTTCGCACACTCGCGACTCAGTCGTCTGCGGGATATTGTACAGTGCGGACGAAAGATATTCCATATAAAAATGCCTTATTGTGTTTTTAGTGGTTGTAAAAATCATAAAAGGCTAAAAAGAAACATGGGATGTCGTATCATCGTTAAGTAACCTTAAATTGTATTTTTTCTTGTAAACAAAATAAATAAACGAATTTTAAAGCGACAATTCTACCAAGGTTCTTTTAACGCGGCACTGACGTCAACTCTCGCCCACGCTAGTTCGTACGAGTTATGTTAGATGGCGCTATTTTTGCTTTTATCAAGAAAATCTGAGTAAAATATGAAGACGGGCGGATCCTTCTGTTCAAATCTGTGTTCTTGGGTCAATGAAGCGCTTAACAAATTTGAAGACTTTGATGTAAAAGTCCAATCTAAATTGCCTGAAAGAGGGCTTAGGAAAAGGAAATTAATGTCACTTGAGATGGCACAGGATGAAGTTCTCTCTGATGTACTCCATGCATACAAATTCAATGTTCATATCATTATTTTTGACACAGTTACGCAAAGCATGGATCGCCGCTTTCTTACAAATGGAAAACTATACGCTGATTTCTCGTGTCTAAATCCTAAACGTTTACCTGACATACGTTATAAAAAACTTCAATCCGGTTTATTGAAATTTTATGAGACAGCTACAGGTGCAAATTTGCGGATTAAATTGAAAAATTTGGCATTGCATTGGGATAAACTTAAAACCACTGAATAAGAAGATTTTAAAATATTCATGGAAGGGAATGAAAGTAAAGAAGGTCAAGAAGGTAACGGTAAAATGCCTTTACAAATAGAAAACCAGAAGGAGAAAGATCTGTATCATGTATGACACGCCGTACATGCATAAATTGCGCCATTTGCTGCTTAGAAATTTTTGCATAGATACAAATTGATACAATCTATCGACCAACGCCTACAATTTAGTTGTTCTAGCGTTCAAATATCCTCTAACGTTATCACTGAGTCAAAGTGCCTGTGAAAGATCCATTTCTACACAAAATTTTATCAAAAATCGCATGAGAGTAGCTTATCCTCTGATAATTTAAATTATTTTATGATAATGGCGGTAGAAGAGGATCTATTGATGAACTTAGATAGCGACGACATAACAATTGATAAAGTAGCCGAGAGTAGCGAGTTTCTTCGGAAGTCATTGACTAATGACTATTTAATTCTTAAAATTGAAAATATATGATTCAAAATTTACAGTAATAGTTTTCCTTTTTCTTGAGATTGGAGGGCCGACCGTCTCTAAAATGCCCGGGCCGATTTCGGGTCCCAGTCCGGGCCTGCTAGGTACTAATTAGTTTTAATTTCCGCGCATTATTTGAGAAAAGTACTATACAAGCCTTGGCCACAACTAGGAATTGATGGACTTATGTACGTGTGCCTCGGCTTCGCCTCAGCCCACATTTACACGTTCGTCCATCAATACCTCTTTTACTGGCCGCTGAAGTACTCTTTCTATTATTATAAACGTGAAAGTTTGTAACAATGTATAGATGTCGGTCGTCGTGGAAATCCATGGGGGAGGCCTATGTCCAGCAGTGGACGTCCTTCGGCTGATATGATGATGATAGATGTATGGATGTATGTTTGTTACTCTTTCACGCAAAAACTACTGAACTGATCTGACTGAAATTTGGTAGGTAGACAGATTAGCACCTGGATTAACACTTAAGCTACTTTTTTTCACGCTCGCACTGCGCACCTTCGAAAAGTCATAGAAACGTTGTCCAAGCGGGTGAAATGGTCTAATATAATTAACTGTTAGGTATCTATATATTATTATATCTAAGAACTGCACTTCCCACTTTTACCACTCAATATAACGTTACAGGAAAACTACAAAATACGATGTTCATGTCACTGTAATTGCGTGACAATGTCCATTTAATAATAGTGCTAGGTGTTAATAAGCTGCCGTTATGGAGTCATTGTACCGTGGCTAAGCACGATAGGGTAAGTAATAATGAGTTCTATCATAGCTATATCTATGACTGTTCTATCGGAAGTTGATGTACCTTCATCAGATCAGCCGAAGGACGTCCACTGCTGGACAAAGGCCTTTCTCAAGGATTTCCACGACGACCGGTTCTACGCTGCCCGCATCCATCGGCTTCCCGCGTCCTTCACCAGGTCATCGGTCCACCGAGTAGGACTGCCTACGCTACGTTTACCTATGCACGGTCGCCACTTCAGAACTTTACTGCCCCAACGGGCAACTGTTCTACGAGCTATGTGCCTCACCCTCTGCCACATAAGTTTAGCAATTCTGAGAGCTGTGTCGGTTACTTAGGTTCTCCTACGTATCTCCTCGTTGTTAATTCGATCACGCAGAGAGACTCCGAGCATAGCACGCTCCATTGCCCTTTAGGTGACCTTAAGCCTTCTTATGAGGCCCGTAGTAAGCCACCATGTCTCAGTTCCGTATGCCATCACTGGTAACACGCACTGGTCGAAGACTTTGGTCTTAAGGCGGTAATATTACAGATTTTCGTTATTTTTGAGGTCAATTACTCCTAAACGATAGAAAACCCAAGGTTGAAAAAAATACTCTAATTATTGATAATGTTCCTTAAAGTCAAAAGCTATTAGAAACACGATTGGGCAGTTTTGGCTCGATAGAAACAAATCCCAAAGACAGGTCTACATCGTTACTTTCACCTCTAGTTATGACTTATATTTTGAAGTATAAATTTATAAAAATATATAACAATATTTGTTATGATAATACAAAATGTTAACGGGTTTAAATCTGGACGGCCAATGTACCAATGAGTTTTTCAAAACTTACGTACATACTTACCTTTTGCTTTAACGGTGAAGGAAAACATCGTGAGGAAACCTGCACACGCCTGCGATGAAACTCGAAGGTTGTGTGTGAAGTTGACCAACCCGCACTGGGCCCGCGTGGTCGACTAAGGCCTGATCGCCCTAGTTCAGGGTAGGCTCGAGCCCCTCGGTGGGGACGTATATGATGTTGATGAAAATAATCTTGCCTGCTAAATTGTTATTATACGATTGTAAAGATTGTAGGGATATACAAGGCGATAATGAATAGGCATTATTTGTGTTGACGTGTACTATTGTCGACTGTATTGTCGGGTTCCATCAGGTGAGGTGAAGTAAAACCTCTAGATATAAAACCGGCCAAGTGACAGTTGGACTCATCCACTGAGGGTTCCGTTCCAAAACATCTTCATAAATCAACTTGTCGCTCATTTGTCGTTCACGTTTCATTTTTGACGTGAATACGTCTTTAAAATTACCTCCATAGGGATGCAATCCAAAAAAACGAATGATAACAAAATCGGGGGATACAGTTAAGTGTTGTAGCTACATATCTATCATCTCCATCCAAATTTCGTTTACACCACTTGATAGCTAAAGAATCAAAGAATTTATTACGCTAAGTAAGGACTGTAACACATCGCGCGCGGGGGAGGGGGCAGCCCCGCCATTTTGAAGGTCATTTTGCTGCGTATCGAGATTTCCATTTAGTATAACTTTCGACTCGGTGAAGCTACGACGTTCAAGTTTCAATCGTCAGCTCTCGTCAAAATCTATCGATTATATTATATTATCTATGATTATGACATACATATATAATAATATTTTATATAGAAACTACATATTACCCGTTACGAGACGTATTCCGTTAAAACCAACGGCCGTGTGCCCCGACACAGCCCCACCCGTTTTTTTGAATTTAATTTTTATTATTATTATTTTTTTATTAAAAATTTGAGTGCGTTTGACTGCAACTCATCTGATGGTAAGTGATGATGCAGTCGAGGATGGTACACGCAAACTCAAATAATTCCTATTTGTTGTTACATCAGCAATAGAAATACATACTCTGTGGAAATTTCAACTGTTTGATTATGTTTGATTAAATACAGCCAGACAGATGGACGGACGAACGGACAGCGGATTGAATAGACACATATCTATGTTTGTAATTAGTTTTCATGGTAGTAAATTTTAACGTAACTAAACGAAGGCTCAAATTAGTTTTGTACTGAAAGTTTGAAACTGCTCATATTTTTTTCCGTTTTATATTAGTAGATCGAAAACTAATTACAAACATCGATATGTGTCTCCTCAATATATTTGCAAAGTTTGGATTCAATCTGGCATGTAGTTTTTGTATTAAAGCAGAACTATTTTGTATGGAAACACGAGCCTCCTGGCGGCCCTTAAATGTTTTCTACTAAAAAGCATAAAATAGTTATTTGTTAACAAGGGGACAAAGTAATATTTTGTTCCGAGGGCGTTCGTTTGAATAGTTAGTTCCGAGTGCAGCGAGGGAATCTAGAGTAGAATCCAAGGCTTAGCGTGGAATTCAATATACGTCGCCCGAGAATAAAATGTTTTGGCCTCGGGTGTCACACACACAATTTTTCATCACAACCTATGAGAAAAAGATATGAAAAGAGAGAAGAATGCATATGAACGTTCTTTTTTTTCAGCGCACATTGCCGCCAAAACCTAGCCGACTAGCAACTTCTTCATTCATTTTATGCACAGACTTATATTTGCGTATAAGTCTGTGATTTTACGTTATCATACTAAACAACATAGAGTTATTAATTCACGTACGCGGACCAATCAGAAGAGAGAAACAAAACTCCCTACAGAGAGCAAAGTAGAATTTTGTTTGCATTTACTCAGGAACCAATCGTCGTTTTTCGAATAGGCGTGTTTCAAAGCTATGTATTTACACTCGACAGCAAAGAAAACGGGTCGGTAACAAAAACCTCAATAAATTACAAAATATTGTAACTAGCTTTTAGAAATAAAGACTGTATTGTAGATAATTTTATAGTGCTTAAATAAAAATAAAAATGAGTTATAAATGTTCAAGATTATAAAGTTTACTATGAATAAAAGTAAGTGAATAAGTAAAATTACAGTTTTTCACTAGATTTCAAAAAACGTGCTACGGTGTCAAATGTGCAATTTTAAAACATTTTAGTATTTTGTATTACCACCACGAGCTATTAAAACAGCTGTTACACGGTTTGGCATGCTTTCCACCAGATTTCTGAGCGGGTGCTGAGGAATATTCTCCCATTACGCTATCAGTGCTTCTTTCAGTTCACGAATTGTGGTTGGAGGGGAATTTCGCTGGCGTACTCGTCGTCCCAGTTCATCCCAGGCATGATCGACGGGGTCAAAGTCTAGGCTGCTTGCTGGCCACTCAATGAGTGTGATAGCTACATCATCAAGATAGCCAAACACTATCCGAACTGTATGGGGACGAGCGTTATCTTGCATAAAGATGGCGTTCTCGCCCATGTTTACTAAAAATAGGGCAAATTCCACATTTAAGATTTCATTCAGGTATATTCACTGTTTTTAAAGTTCCATTTTCGATCACCACTAGCTCGGTGCGGCTTTCGGAAGAAATTCCAGCCCACACGTGTATGGAGGTATATCTGCTGTAGACGCTTTGCCTCAAGTTTTGGACCATTGGCGGGTCTAAATGGCTTCAAGTTTGCTTCAGCAAGACGCCGCCTCACTATAGACGTGCTCGCCTTGCTCCCTCCAGCACGTAGAAGGTGATTTTTGAATTAAACAGCCGTTTGAAATCGATTTCTCAATATTGTTAACAGCATTTAACGATCCTGCTGCGTTGTCGTGCGCTTTGGTCAGCCTGTTCCTGATCTGCTAATGTTTGATCCAGTCTCTTCAAATCCCTGTAGTACTCTTTAAATGGTTATACTCTCTCTGTATAACACTGACTGCGCCCGTCATCAAGCATTGTCAGAATTCTGGTACACTCTTTGGGGGTTAGTGACATGTTTTTACCCGAATTTGATCAGAATAATGAATTTTTGCACAAGAAATGCCCTATTTACATGACAGAACAGAAACAAAACTAAAACAATGGTTCCAAATTTGATTTGCAAATGAAAATCGTATTTATTTTTTTATTTGTGGTTTTTAATCATCATCATATCAGCTTATATACGTCCCCACCGAGGAGCTCGAGCCTACCCTGGATTAGGGCGATCGGGCGTTAGTCGACCACGCGAGCCCAGTGCGGGTTGGTCAACTTGACACACGACCTGTGAGTTTCTTCGCAGGCGTGTGCAGGTTTCCTCACGATGTTTTCCTTCACCGTAAGAGCGTCGGATAAACGTACATATGAAATCTAAATTCGAAAACACATTGGTACGTGGCAGGATTCGAACCACGACCTACCGGACAGGAGGCGGCGGCCCTAGCCGTTACACCACCGACGCTCTTTACAAGGCTTACGACGGTTTTTAATACAATCACCAAAAAGAAATGAAAATATTAAACTCCTTCGTTTATTTGTAATGAAATAAAATTTAATTTAGTTTTTATTTTGAAAGGATTGCTCAAATATTTTCAATGATATCGCATTTTTAATAACCGACCCGTTTTCTTTGCGAGCCAGTTTACTTGTTACATTTGCATTTGTTTTGCTTCAGGGGCTTACAGTGAGATTGTATGCATAGATATCAATGAATTATTTTTTATAGATCATCTTACTTTTTCCATCCTTCCCTGTCAATTGATAACGCCTGCTGTCCATGTAATACAATCAAAATAAATAATATTTTTCTTAACAGAAATATAATTTAGGTACTTTTTATCAAACCAACTAAACACCCAATTAATAACTATAGTTTTAAACTTCCAATTTTCTTATCATGTGTAATACTCGTAAGTCATTAAAAAATCTAATTTCTAGCGACAATGTGAAGTGATGCGCGGGCGCCACCGGGATCGAAGAAAGTACCACAAACACATTTAGATAAACATGACTGTTTAGGCGCCAAAGGGACGCCGAAAAAAACTATTATCAGATACGTAATTATGTTGTGTAAGTTTCGAGAGGGCTACGCGTCATAAAGATCGACTCTATCTTCCCTATTCAAGAGTAAATGTCCACAAGCATAATTCCTTCTGTATGGCAATATGTGTTTACAACAACCTCCCTATCCACATTAAAACTTGTTCAAATTTTCGTTTTGAATCTACATTGACCGAATGGCTACAAAATAAATGTTACTATTCTGTAAAAGAATTTCTTAGCGACTAAAATTGATGATAGTTCGTAAAACCTAGGTTATATTATAATATGTATATTTGCATGCCCTTGATTGTGGGACATAAGATACCTTAAATTTAAGAACACCATGTATTCAACTATGTTCTGGCAAATAAATGCTTGGTCTTTGACTTAAGAATTGAATTCACATACACAGCTCAACATTGCCTAGATATTTTAAGATTTTATTCTACAAGTTTTTTTAAAAGACATGCGCAGTACAGGGTGTAGTCACACTCTGGACACTTCATACGACGGGCCAGAAATGACATTTTTAAAAAAATGACGGCGAAATCCTATACGTTTGACAACCAAACTGTAACCAATCTAACCAATCTGGGTGACGAGGGGGTGAGGTCGAAATCCAGAGAACGGCAGGGAGTGTCCATACTGTTATTATATCAGCTCATATACGTCCCCACCGAGGGGCTCGAGCCTACCCTGAATCAGGGCGATTAGGCCTTAGTCGACCACGCGGGCCCAGTGCGGGTTGGTCGAATTCACACACAACCTTCGAGTTTCTTCGCAGGCGTGTGCAGGTTTCCTCACGATGTTTTCCTTCACCGTTAAAGCAATCGGTAATTATATGTACGTAAGTTTTTGAAAAACTCATTGGTACATTGGCCGTCCAGATTTGAACCCGGTACCTCTGGTTAGATGGACCGAGTCGTTACCGGTTGAGCCACCGACGCTATACTGTATTTTAGTACTAATATATTATACTTTGGTATAGTATCTTTCAAGATGGGCAAGTGCTATATTTACGAGTACCTTTATAAACATGGGTTTTACTAATTTCATACAATCTGTGCCATCCTTCTATGACAATAATATAAAAACTCAACTTTCCTTATCCGTGTGTTTTTACAAAAAATTTGTTTACAAGAATTGAGAGGGTAAATATAGCATTACCCTACACATTTCCTAAGTAGTTTTATAGCTCTTAAAAAAAACATGTTTTATTTGAAAAGTCCAAAAATATCCCTGGGCAAAGTTGATGTGTGTAGATCTACAGGGAATCCTGGTTCGAGGCCAGATGACTATGTGAATATTTATCATTATATTGTAATAAGTTCGCGCCGGTGGCGTAACGGCTAGGACCGCCGCCGCCTCCTGTCCGGGAGGTTGTGGTTCGAATCCTGCCACGTACCAATGTGATTTTGAATTTAGATTTCATATGTACGTTTATCCGACGCTCTTACGGTGAAGGAAAACATCGCGAGGAAACCTGCACACACCTGCGGAGAAACTCGCAGGTTATGTGTGAAGTCGACCAACCCGCACTGGGCCCGCGTGGTCGACTAAGGCCCGATCGTCCTAACTCAGGGTAGGCTCGAGCCCCTCGGTGGGTGGGGACGTATATGAGCTGATATGATGAAGTTTGGTACTCAAACCTTCTTTGGAAATCAATCGAAAAAAAGTTTATCAGATCTGTATAAACTGTGACCCAATACTGATAGTCTATCTTGGGTTAAACGTAGTTATCACTAGAGAAACTGAATATTCAGCCACCTCCGTCCATTAACTTCACAGCAAGAGGTTCCGGGTTCGACTCCCGGTGGAGTCTAACTTTGTAAGATTCGGTTTGGTGTTAGATAACCGTAAAAATTTGACACGAATCTTTATAGAACAATAACCGGCCAAGTGTCAGTAGAAATCGCATAAAGTAGGGTTCCGTTGTCTTTAAAAAAAAGAAAATGTACCTATATTTTAAGAAACAAATTTATTTTTACAGTTGGTGATTGAACATTTTGTATGAAAAATCTATGAAGTTTTACAAACCCAAGATGGTATACTAATACTCCTAAACTAAGCCTACTCAGCCGTGATAGTTTTTCTTTTAAATTGATTACATGTCCTATTATTTACTTAGATAGATAGATAGATAACACGTTTATTTGTCACTGCAATCACACACATATTATTACAATCATACATATTATAAAAAAAACATAACAAATTAAAAAAAGCAAAAAATAATAATAATACAAAAACATATGTGTGTTGCAGTAGTACAAAAGGGCCGTGACTCAGTGTGTTACTTGTTACAGATCTCTTGAAATAGCATTTTAGCTTTATGGGTGGCACTTGACTTTTACAGAAAAATAATTTAAAGCTTGATATTTTGCAAACGGATAAAAATTTTTTTTTGAAAGACCAAGACCAATATTCAACGATACCGCACACGACAGGGTACGTCAACGGAAAAAATCACCCCCTCTTTTTACGCACAGGGGAGGTACCAAAACATTTTTTTTCTCTTTGTCGGCCGACGCATTGGAAACTTTGGTCGCAGAGATCTCGATTTTTCTCAGCAATAACAAAACATTTGAAAGTGATATTATGTACCCTGATTCTTCATTTCAATGACTTTGTTTTTTTCAGTTGCAGACACACGATTCGTTAATTTTTATTTACTTTTATGGTTATTTTATTTACTCTTTACACGTAAACAGAAAAACAGAGAAAACCGTTCCAATCAAAGCCTCACCACAGATGAGATATTAAATACTTCGTAATCCTCGCCTAAACATGTTTCTCCATGCCCAATAATAGCTTTCTAGTACTAAGAGCCTCTGAGCTAAGCCGAACGGACAGATAGACAGACAGACGGACTTGGTGAAATTATAAGCAAAGTATATATATGTCGGAGTGTCATTGAAAACGCGACCAATACCAGCTCGAGATAAGTTTACATAGTTACACTTTGTTTGGATCAAACGTCAGGTATTAGTACCTGGGTGAAACCGGTGGTGGCGTGACGGTCGCTTGTACTCGTGAGACGATCGTTTGTGGTAGCAAAGATGACGTATTAACGAAAGGCTGTTTGTGATGTGATCGACACTGAGTTGAGAATTTATTAGATCTGTGGAGAAGCCATATTAGCTGGACGTCAGTCTCGGAGCGGACACTTTTTGACGGAGCGTCGAGCAGAACACAAGTAGTGGTGATCTGTGAGCAAAACGTACTTGTCACGCCATCGCTGCGATCACCGCGTTTGCATCCATTGTAATCCAAGGCATCCTGTACAATTTCGATTACCAAATGATCAAGACTATTGAAGAAGGACCTCTGTGATATAGCTGCATTGTTATTTCGACGCCCAATACCGAAATAGTTAAGGACGTGAACCACGAGGCCATCCATAACCTAACGATCACCCTCACCGTTGACATCAGAAGTTGGATAGTTCCCTGCGCTCGCAACAAGTGGACAACGACGGGAAAATGTGAAAATTGATGATGGAGCAGCGAAATAAAAACCACTGGCAACAATTCTTCGTGCTACAGAACCAGAACATGCTGCGATTGATTGAGGTTATGCAAGCACCATCGACTACATCTGCTGCAATCATATTGCCAGCATTCAACCGGAATATACCGGAAGCTAATCCACGTGCACGGCGCTCAACTGTCGATATCTCCCTTACGGAACGACCATTGGAATGAGGTGACAGCGTGGGCTGTGCTGGCAGCAGCGGAGATGCACGCGAGCGGCGCGTGCGGCTTCTGCGAAGTGCGTGATGTACGCGGTGTTACGAAAATCCGGTGAGTCGTACCCCTTTTGTTTTGATGGTGGTAGTAGTACGTGCGTAGTACTATTACCTCATCTGTAGTGGTGCCTACTGTTCTCTCGTTAAAGAAAGTTTCGTGTATAGACTTTCGGGAGTGTGTTCAATACTAACGCACTATTGACTTTTGTAGGCAACTCTTAAGTTTACTGTAAAGAACGAATATCGAGTGAGGGTAATATCGACGGGCATTGTTCAGAATGGTCATATCTTGTTATGCCAGACGAGTACGAACGATATTATGATCGATTCAGATATTTTAAATCTAGGATTGACGGTATTCTTAAACGAGTCTGTCAATAACAAAACGGCTTGACTGTCGGTAAGGATGCGAATAGAGTAGTTAGTCCCTTACCCTTCTAGTAGTGATTGCATTAGCAGCTAAAATGATGCCTTGTGGAAAGTACTCTTTCACATGCTTTCGGATTTTTACTTGTGACACAACGTCGTGATTGAACGGAAGATTTAAAAAGAGGACTCCTTGTAAATATGATGATTCATTTAGTGAACTAGAGTTTCGGTTATACAAACCTAAACCAGAATTGAAAGTATTGAAACCCCTTTAAGCTTTTATAATATTGAGACCGACATCTTAACATGGAGTAAACTCTTATTAGCTTTCGTAGTATTGCGACTGATATCCTCATTGATCATAGGCCAAAGTTGTTGCCTATTTTTAATAGCTTTCGTGATGAATTTGTCGAGGGCATCCTTAATGCCCCGCTATCGTATAGACCCTATGTAGGTAGATGAGTTTCGGGGACCCCAATAAAATATTTTGTTTACCAATTGTAAAAAAAAAAGAATAATAACAGGGTAGTATGCGGAGTGCAGTGATGGACGTCTTACGGCTGATGTGATGATGATACAGGATTCATGGGCTGGAGGCTGCGAATGTCATAAGCCCCGAAGCTTTCCCTTTTTGACGGCCTTATCATGCTGGTAAAGAAAAAGGATAGCATAGAACGCAAGTGTTGATAACCGTGAAAAAAAAATGACAACAACATGCCTGAACGGAAATTGTTTCCTCTGATAGATTAGCACATCGATTGACTTCATATGTGGTCACTATTTCACCACGTCAGGCATAGCTAGTGGTTACATCAGGTGCATTCTTTACCTATTAAATCGAAATGACTGATTTTGTAACCTCTGTTCAAATACGTCCACGTGTCATTCGATCTACGTAATGCCCCCTTGTATTTGAACTTACGTTCATAAACGCTTTAGGCGCGTGGCAACGGTCAGGTGAATCTTAGTACGTTTAAACGTTGGTACTCTTAGTTAAGTGTCCTTTAAAATATGCTCACTTACTTCGAGTATAGTAATGAGATTTCAATGTTACAAGTCCTTCCATGATGATCATTTGGCAGCAACCAAACTGTTGGGTTAACCGAGTTACGAAGTACAGCCTCCTGGAGTTGCTTCTAGGTACGAGTAAAGTAGCCTAACCTCTAAATGTCATGTTTGTCGATTACACACACAGGCTGTAATTTTATCTAAGTGAAGCACGACAACATACTAGTGATAATACGGAGAGTAACGCATCCTATTACAGGAGTTGTTAATCAGCTTGCTGCTGATGTGATAATAGACATGGGCCTCCCCCATGTTGGAGCGGTTTTACCAATTGTAAAAAAAAACGCTACGCTTGGCGGGCTGTTTGGCGGTACAGTATGAGCGTGAAGGACGATGTTGCTTGTCCTCAAATTTTTAGTCCCTTAGTCACTTCTTGTGAAACCCTTGGGAAGAGATGGGTTGTGTATTGCTCTGAGGCAGCGCCACTGGCTGATTTCTAGACAAAAGCTTAGTTTCACAAGTTACCTAACTTTGTGTTGTTACAAATGGAGAAGCGCTACCTACCACTTTAGATATCAAATACCGTCAGAGTTATTGAGGTGCTGGAAGGAGACCGTTATGTCCTTAAAGCGTTAAGTTCTAACAGGACCTACAAATACGCTTACGACAGACTACGTTAAATGCCCGATAGTAACAGTATTATTGACTTGGACAGAATTGATGATTGAAAAAAATACTGAACCTTAATTTAACCAGATTAAGGACTTTTGTACTTGACCGTGATTTTAACGTTCACTAGTTTGTATTTTGAACCTTAGACGTAAACAATTTTTCGCAACTGGATGCCAATAGCCTCAGCCATTCGTAGACGTAGGCGTAAGACACAGAGCTCATTTTCTTCGTTGCTGTGCGGCCACAACTGTGTGTGGCGTGCGTTTGGCTCGCAGGCGTATCACCGGGGAGGTGATGTTGGCAATTACCAAAATTAGGTGAAGTTCGAGATCGCTGGATAAATGCGATAATGTGGTTGGACACCGCCGGAGGGAGGTGGTCCAAGAGTCGCCAGGTAGGGTGACTGTTGTTTGTTTGGGCACCGGATGGAGGTGGCCCAGAGTTGCCAAGATGGGTGACTGTTGTGGTGATACAAAATAAGGAGCGTAACCAAACCAAGTTAGATCCCAAATACCGAGGGCCGTTCAGGGTCGTAGAGGTCTTAGAAGGTGACAGATACAAATTACAAGCTTTGAATTTGAGACGAAGTTACAAGTATGCCCATGACCGTTTACGTAGTATGTCCGAAGGTTATTTGCCTCCGGATGTTGACGATGAATCTGGTGCAGAGGCGTCTACCTCTCAATGTTAATTGTATTGACAGATCGTAACTCAATCAATTGTGTACAGTTGTAATTTTTTTCTTTATCGTTTATTTTTGTGTGTAGTACTGAAGTATTCCAACATGTTTCAGCGGTAAATGAAGAGTGCTGAATGGCGCTATATGTTTGCATGAATTGGCTGCTGCTTGTTTTGTCAGACTCGTTCTGTCATGATGTGTAGCAGGTACATTCGTGTTTTTGTAAAAAAAAAGTGTCCCGTTTACCGGCTAAAACTGTTGATGGTATTCCGTCGCCTGTACTGGCGATGATGGTATTCCGTCGCCTGTATTGGTGATGATGGTGTTCCATTGCCTGTATTGGTGATGATGGTGTTCCATTGCCTAGATTGGTGATGATGGTGTTCCATTGCCTAGATTGGTGATGATGGTGTTCCATTGCCTAGATTGGTGATGATGGTGTTCCACTGCCTAGATTGGTGGTGATGGTGTTCCGTCACCTGGACTGGTGATGATGACTGATTGGTATTCCGTCGCTTGGCGTTAGTGATGATGATTCTTTGTGGTGTCCCGCCACCTTGATGTGGTGATGTTCAGTTCTGGTGTTCCGTCGCTTGTGATTTGCGATGATGATTATGTTCCGTTCTATGTGCCCCTAAAAGTTGTAAATGGTTGTAAGGTTTCAAGCCTTGCAGCTGTGATTTACCTTGGAGACCTAAACTGATTTGAGATTGTTTGAGTTACGATGCTAATGCTGAGGTTTATTTAGTTTACGAGAGTGAAATTATTTTGGTTTTTTGAGGCTGTTAAAATGTGTTGTTACCATGATTGTAGTCTTGAATTAAAGCTTCACATTATTAGCGTTGCTTTTATTCCTTGAGCTGTGGACCTTCCTAATGAAGGTCAGGATTGGCCGAACGAAATGGAATCTACTGGCTACCCTTTTCTTTTTCAGGTTAGTCACCCGAGGACGTGTGACTCGCAGGATGGCCGTGTCGGAGTGTCATTGAAAACGCGACCAATACCAGCTCGAGATAAGTTTACATAGTTACACTTTGTTTGGATCAAACGTCAGGTATTAGTACCTGGGTGAAACCGGTGGTGGCGTGACGATCGCTTGTACTCGTGAGACGATCGTTTGTGGTAGCAAAGATGACGTATTAACGAAAGGCTGTTTGTGATGTGATCGACACTGAGTTGAGAATTTATTAGATCTGTGGAGAAGCCATATTAGCTGGACGTCAGTCTCGGAGCGGACACTTTTTGACGGAGCGTCGAGCAGAACACAAGTAGTGGTGATCTGTGAGCAAAACGTACTTGTCACGCCATCGCTGTGATCACCGCGTTTGCATCCATTGTAAT
This sequence comes from Coleophora flavipennella, assembly GCA_947284805.1. NCBI lineage: Eukaryota > Metazoa > Arthropoda > Insecta > Lepidoptera > Coleophoridae > Coleophora > Coleophora flavipennella. The sequence continues at coordinate 14,496,715 of OX369268.1, forward strand.
CCAAGGCATCCTGTACAATTTCGATTACCAAATGATCAAGACTATTGAAGAAGGACCTCTGTGATATAGCTGCATTGTTATTTCGACGCCCAATACCGAAATAGTTAAGGACGTGAACCACGAGGCCATCCATAACCTAACGATCACCCTCACCGTTGACATATATTAGTTCCATCTAACGCTATAAGGTTGCTTGTTGACTATGGAACCCTAAAAATACATTTTTTTTCTACAAAAATATTACAACCTACAGACACAGATATTTATATTCCACAATGTGTTTACTATATAACAATCATCATATCAACCGAAGGACGTCCACTGCTGGACATAGGCCTCTCCCAAGGATTTCCACGACGACCGTTTCCCCGCATCCAGCGGCTTCCCGCGACCTTCACCAGGTCATCGGTCCACCGAGTTGAAGGTTTGCCTACGGTACACTCAAAAACTTTACTGCCCCAACGGCCATCCGTTCTACGAGCTATGTGCCCACTGCTACTTAACACAATATTACAACTTTGATTAATTAACATTCTGATAGGAACCTTACTACATATATATGGAGGCAAAGGAATCCACTCCTCTAGCTAGTATCTCATCTGTGCCTCTAGATTGAAAAAAGAAAACCATTTTTAGCACACAAAATATTTACAAAGCGACGAACTACAGTCAAAACTGTTCCCATTGTAAAACGCGACAGAAACACTTAAACGGAACATTATCTGTCTTCACTTCTGCGTCTGCGCATCTTTGGAGACCTACACGGACATCTTTCTCTAGACCTGCCCTTCCGAACATGGTACTCCAAAAACTCGTATTATCATGACCATTTTTATCTGCCAAAAGACGCTTATTGTTTCTAAAAGATTTCAAGTTCTTATATCTACTACCTATCTTCATCCGTGGCGTAGAGTTAGCTCATTTGGTTTAAACCAGGAGATCGCGGTTAGGACTCCTGGCGAGGTCTAACTCTGTAAGACATGATGTTTGGCGGCAAGACTTAGATAAGATGGTGTTAGCTAGCTAGGCGGACTTAGGAAATGTCCTTCCACCAACTAAATCGAGTCTTACAAAGTTCGAACCCGCGACCTCCTGATTCAAGATAATGGATTTAACCACTACGCCATGGAGGTGGTTGAAGTTTGATGAAATGGAGTTAGTCACTCCATGGCAGATTAAAATACCAATGATCCTCTTGCTTATTACATTGACACTTATTGCTAATTGTTGCTAAGAGCCTGACTTGGACTCTCACGCTAGGAGGTAACGACAAATTTGGTAACAATAATAGAAATGGATAAACTTAGGTTAAGAGGATACACGGCAACCCTCTGATGTTAAAAATCTCGGTCTACCTGCGCAAAGTGGTTGCGTTATGTACTTATAGCGCCTCAAAAACTAGTTATCGTGACCAAAAAAAACGATAAGAGAAATGGCTGAGTAAGATAGAAAATGAAAGTACTACTTGTACTCATGACAATAATGCAAAAACTCACCAAATATTAGGTTGCGTTATTTATGGAGCAACGCCCGTTAGTAGTAGAAATAGCGAGTTTTCTGTGTTAGGAACTCACCCCCCTGCCGGCGTCCCAAAGTTGGAAATGCCGAAAATTAATTCCTATAAAAAATATTAAAAACAATGGTGTCGCCTCCCATTTAAATCGTTGTCGCGTGGTCCCATTCCGCTATCATCAAGCGTTTCCAAGATAGGAATTCCAACCAACTTACTCGTTAACAACCCACGCCACGACGCCACTGCTGGGACACGGGGCTCTTCTCAAAATCGGGAAGGTACAAGGTCATACGCAACTCACGGAGACCAATTTCGGTTGATTTAGGTTGTTGGGCTAGTGGCACACCCCGGACACTTCATACAATGGGCGAGAAATGACATTTCAAAAATCGAATGACGGAACAAGCAAAACTACGGTGAAATCCTATACGTTCGAGACCCAAACGGTAACCAATCTGCATCAATCTGGGTGACCAGGGGGTGAGGTCGCAATCTAGAGAGCGGCAGGGAGTGTCCATACTGTATGTAGTACTATATATATTTTGCTAGTGGCGAACCCCACCCTCAGCGTCCGGCCACAGCATGTGGCGGCGCGATTTGCGGTGGTATGCTACGCCACAGCTCGAATATGCGACCGCGGCAAAAACGTCCACCGTCTGCCGTCGCCGGCGCCGCTCTGAGCTGAACTGTGTGTGGCCGCCTCGATACTGGCTAGAAGAACATTTCCGCGCAGCGCCGCAGTCCGCGTCGCAATTCGCATCGCTGCTGTTAGCTGTTGTGGCATATTTCATACAACTTCCTATATTTGTCTTCGCCGCTCGTCGCTTGCCGCGCCGCAAATTACGTCGCAATTAGCGCCGCTGGTGACTGTGGCCAGGCCCTCAGAGTTTTTTAGGCCTCCTATGGTTTCTGACTCGGCTTAATGACAGCGATGTAGTAGTAGCAGCAACCGACACCAACGGCTTGACGTGGCTTGCGAAGCTCGACAACGGTGGAAAAAAAGTGCTACTAACATTCAAAACTATCTAGGTAATGAGGATCAGTTACCCTGTATGATCAACACAACCACACAAGTGGCACTGAGCTACAACCGCTCTAGGGCTCTATACAGATATCCTACTTTTAACGCCGATAGGCTCGTCCTTACGGAGTCTGAGGTCCTTGTGGATAAGTGTCAAAGTTCACTCTACACTCTCACGCTAAAAGGTAACCTTCATTAAAAGACTTGTAAAAAATAAACGTCTTAGCTAAAAGATGAGGGTATAAGAAGGGCTTTTTGTAGACTCTGAAGAGTGAAAGATAATTTTAACGTGTTTCTGAAATAAATGTGTTTTTGTTGAGAAGTGTCTGTCTTTTGTGTGTTTTTCTACACAGACACGCGAGCAAATGTCACACTAAAGTTTGCCATGGGTGGGAATCGAACCCACGACCATAGTATTCTTTGCAACTACGGCATAACCAACAATTTGGTTTTAGGAAAGGTCGACCAACAGCCGATGCAGGAAGAGCACTTATTCGCAGCATCTACGATGCATTTGAGGAATTTTATTATATCAGCTCTTATACGTCCCCACCGAGGGGCTCGAGCCTACCCTGAATCAGGGCGATTAGGCCTTAGTCGACCACGCAGGCCCAGTGCGGGTTGGTCGACTTCACATACAACCTTCGAGTTTCTTCGCAGGCGTGTGCAGGTTTCCTCACGATGTTTTCCTTCACCGTTAAAGCAATCGGTAAGTGTATATGTACGTAAGTTTTTTTGAAAAACTCATTGGTACATTGGCCGTCCAGATTTGAACCCGGTACCTCTGGTTAGATGGACCGAGTCGTTACCGGTTGAGCCACCGACGCTTTTTAGCCACCGACGCTTTTTGAGGAATAACAAAATGCAATTGGAGTATTTTGTGATTTATCTAAGGCATTTGACTTTGTGAAATTAAACTATACAAATGTTGGGTACGAAAGCATAAAAATAATTTCTTGATTTACGTTAAGTTTTCCCTACATTTTTATACCACCCAAGATTACCAAAATATTCCAAATATTTTCCTTTCATTTCTTTGACATTCTAGATTAGATACGGTCATCATTAAATTAATGTCAATGTTAGTTTAAATTTTACAACTTCAAAAGCAACTTGTGAAACCTTACAGGTTAAAACACAAGGTCTATTTTTAAGTTTTGGAATTGAATTATGTGATTGGTAAAGAAATGTTAATTTTGATAAAGATTAAAATGATAGTGGGGTAATCCCGGTGTCTTAAGATAGGTTATGGTGTAAGGGTAAATGTTTACAGTACATTATAAAATAAACTAACGGTAAAAAAGCATTAAGACTTTAAATATATTTATTCTTTAAACTAAGTACAAATATGGAGGGGTTAAATGACACAGGAATTGTTCTCTAAATTCAACAAATTGTAACGAGGCCTAACATTAACCGCCTCCGTGGCGTAATGTTTAGTCCATTCGTTTTACACCAGGACGTCGCGGCTTCGATTCCCGGTGGCGTCAACTTGTAAGACTCGGTTTAGTTGGTGGTAGGGCATTTTCTAAGCCCGCCTGGCCAGCTACCTACCACCATCTTATTTAAGTCTCGTTTAACAACATTGATGTATTCCGGCTTGAAGATAGGATAGCTAGTTCTACATTGCGTTGGGGAATCTTGGTAAGCCCGCTTCCATTTTCAGCATCATCGTCACTTATCATCAGGTGAGATTAAGGGCTTACCAATTGTGATTAGTAAAAAAAAGTTTATAAAACTGAAATACAGGGTGGTATAAAATGTTTAGTCCTTCCGCTCATGGAAACGAACATCTTTTCTCAAGACATCCAACGTCAATTCGCAAAAAAAATGTTTGGACTTCGCATACAAAGTTTATGTATATAACGTTGGTTAGGTATATAACGATTTATGTCCCGACTTTTTTGAGAAATTACTATGGGTTTTTCGGGGAAAATTGTTCAGTTTGCTAAACTAATGTGGCAGTGGGCGGGGCAAATAGCTCGTAGAACAGATGACCGCTGGGGCAGCAAAGTTCTCGAGTGGCGACCGCGCACCGGAAAACGTAGCGTAGGCAGGCCACCCACTCAGTGGACCGATGACCTAGTGAAGGTCGGAAGCCACTGGACGCGGGTAGCTCAGAAACGGTCGTCGTGGAAATCCTAAGGAGAGCCCTATGTCCAGCAGTGGACGTCCTTCGGCTGATATAATGATGATTTTCATTTACATGAGTAAGGGCGACAGTTTATATTTTGCCAAATATTTTATCATCCGATATAACATTTTTTAACCAACTTCTAAACAGGAGGATGCTTTCAATTCGACTGTACTTTTTTTTATGTGTGTCTGTTACGCGATATCTTCGTTATTAAACCAATTTTTAACCAACTCTAATAAAGGAAGAGGTTCTGCGTTCGACTGTATATTTTCTTCGTGTATGTCCACCGATTTCTCCGTCAAATGTAGACCGATTTTAAACCCATATACATTTTATCAAAATCGGTTTCTCGCCAGAAATAAAGGCCCGGGCTCAGCATAATGCTGTGCATGCTGGGTATACATTCACAACGCTGTTTTTCAGCCAAGACCAGGTAAAGGAAGATGGAAGCGGGCTTACCAAGATTCCCCAACGCAATGGGGAGCTGGCTATCTTATCTTCAAGCCGAAACACATCAATGCGGTAACATTGATGTTTGGCGGCAAGACTTAGATAAGATGGTGATTGCTAGCCAGGCAGCTTTGGAAAACGCGCTACCACCAATCAAACTTTGTCTCACAAAGTAAGACCAAGCCGTTGATCGAACCCGCGACCTCAATGTGTAAAGCGAATGGACTAGCCACGGAGGTGGTCAAATAAAATGTATATTTAACGAAGAACCTATGAGCAACTCACAATAAACTGTAGTATTTATTAATCAAAATGGGTTTTCAAAATCTTACACACATTTTGAAAGTCGGTGGCGTAACGGCTAGGGCCGCCGCCTCCTGTCCGAGAGGTCGCAGTTCGAATCCTGCCACGTACCTACCAAAGTGATTTCGAATTTTGATTTCATATGTACTTTTTGCCGACGCTCTTACGGTGAAGGAAAACATCGTGAGGAAACCTGCACATGCCTGCGAAGAAACTCGCAGTTCGCAGATTGTGTGTGAAGTCGACCAAGCCGCACTGGGCCTGCGTGGTCGACTAAGGCCTGATCGCCTTAATTCAGGGTAGGCTCGAGCCCCTCGGTGGGGACGTATATAAGCTGATGTGATGACACACCTTTTGAAATAAGTGCCAAGTATTAGAAGTAGGTATCTAAGTTACGTTATAATGTAATTATTTTATACCGTACGTTATATCTTCGTATATAGTTAAGTCCGTTAGATTCGCATCAGGAGGTCTCGGGTTCAATTTCCTGCGGAGTCTAACTTAGCAAGACTCGGTTGGGTTGTGGAAGGGCTGTTGACATCATCTCACCTGTAAGTAAGTGACGATCACGCCGAAGATGGAATCTAAATTCGAAATCACATTGTTACGTGGCAGGATTCGAACCACGACCTCCCGGATAGGAGGTGGCGGCCCTAGCCATTACGCCACCGACGCTATTAACAAGGGCTTACGAATTGTGAATTAAAAAAAAGTGTATTTGTTTTAAGTTATTCAAGTAGGTAGGTAGGTACAGTACGCATCAATAAGACGGAATGAATAGAACATTCTGCCGATATTTTGTAGTCCAGGAGACCGATTTTTTTTTCAACAAAGTTACTCCGTTACTGAAAACCTGTGATATTGTGATATTTATTTGTTACTTTCGAGAGTCAGAGCTCAGCGAGGGATTAAAAAAAACCGGTATAGTGCCAGTCAAAACCGCGCACAAAGGTTTCCGTTCCATCATACTAGATGGCGCTAGTTTCTTCACGTTTAAAAAAAAATGTATGGAAACTTTTACTTTCTCTAATTTTTAGTATTTGTTGTTATAGCGGCAACAGAAATACATCATCTGTGAAAACTTGAACTGTCTAGCTATCACGGTTCATAAAATACGGACAGCGGGGTCTTAATAATGGGGCCCCGTTTTTACCCTTTGGTTACGGAACCCTAAAAAAATATACTTAGAAGTTGTAAAAAAACCGCTCAATTGCCAGTCGGACTCTGCGCTGAGACTATACCACACCTCTCCGCACAAGTGTAACAATGATACCTTTGCATTTTAAACAAAAGACATCAACGCGAGCAACTGAAAGATGCTTTTTTTTATTTTCGAGCGACGAAAGAGTGCAGAAGGTATTGTAATGGCAAAAAAAACGAAGTTGAGATTTTGATGGGGATCGATTGTCTTACACTAATAGTGCCAACAAAACTTAAAAAAAATAATGTTTGTGTGTTCGTGTGTGCTGTGTGTCTATTCGTCCATACGGTGCTCTAGTTCCCAAACTACTGGACGGATTTGGGTGCAACTTGGGTAAATTTTTTCAAATTTCCCCAACCTTGATATTTTAGGGTTGCTGCCATAGAAAAATATTTTTTACTCAAAAATGACGCTCACGATGTTTATAACTGTATATGGCCTACCAGTACGCGGTAATTCGTTGTTCCAAGAAAAATCGAAATAAGTTACCTTCCGTACAAATCCATGTTGTTTGTTTTTAATGAAACCTTGTAAATAACTAGAACTCAACAAAGCCTACTGCACTGGGTACTTCATTATTCCAGGAAAAATCTGAGTAAGGTACCTCCCATACAAACGCAAATCTGAGTAAAGTTCCTTCCATACAAACGCAACTCATTTGAATTTTTTTATCAAGTCTTCTGTAAGTGTAATGATTATTGTTGATTTGTGTATGCGCGACTACGACAGACAGTGAAGGCTTTGCGAGAAAGTATGCACAACGTGGCTGTACAATTTACTTATACAGTTTGCACTCCTTAGCGCTAGTGCGACCAAAGAGTAAGGAATATTACTAAAAGTACGGCTTACAATCGGCAGGTTTTTCACACTTTTTATTTCATTTCATTTCCTCATTTAATCTCATTTATTCTCATTTAATCTCATTTCATCTCATATAATCTCATTTCATCTTTTTTCATCTCATTGCGTCTCATTTCACTTCATTTTATTATATTTTATTTCATTATATTTTAGGATTTATCTTTATAATCACATCAGGTTTCACGCCTGTTTGTTTAACCGCGGGGAATAACCTAGTATAAAATAAAACTTATCAATTGTGGATACATAAAAATATAATCTTGCGTGCGCGGAAATCAATGTTGGCCTCGCTGGAGTCTTCTTGTAACGCCTCGATTTACTTTCCTTCTTATGTCCATTGTCGCGACTCCGAGGCAAAAAAAATGACAATTACCCAACCAGCAAATCGTTGCTCTATAGAAGGGATAAGAACGTTTCAGAGGTGCTAATCGGTAGTCCTATAAGGGTGATAAAAACGTTGTATAAACCCGAAAGTGGCGCATTTATAAAGCCATTTGGTGTTATTGTGTTGCTGTAGCAGCAATTCAGATGCCATTTAGACCTATAGAAGAGTACACCTATAGAATCGCGATGCTGTTATAGAGCAAAGTAGTGATATAAAAGGAACCGCGATGCTGTTATAGCACATAATTGTGTTATAATAGTAACCACAAATCTTTAATAGCACGAAGTTGTGATGTACGAGCCACCGCGACGCTATTATAGTACAAAATGGTAAACCATGTAGAATTTCTATTGCGTCTTTGAGTTTTGGAGTGAATAAACAAGAATATTCAAATATTATTCATAATAACGATAGAAACAATCATCGGAGTATTCATTATTGTTACGTTGTAAATTATGTTGGATACATAAATTGACTTGTGAATGAAATTTTACTGATAGATTATATGCATTATTACGATGTTTTTTAATGCCCCCCTCGAATTATTGAGTTTTAAGTAATAAAAAAACTAATTTTACATCAAGTTGCTGCATAGGGTGCGAAATAGTAACTCCGTGGCTACTATACGTCCGCAATACAGTTCTTGATATTTTGACAACTGTCATATCATAATGGATTTAATTAGGGTTCCCTGATGTAAATAGAAAACCCGTAATATGTTTTCTTGTATTTTTAGTGTAAATTAAAAGATCGACAGTGGTCATCATTCTGGATGTTGACAAGTTTCTCATTATACATGATTTCGAGCAACTTAATGAAATGGAATGGCCATAGACACTGACTCATTTTATATTATCGAAAAAATGATTCGCCTGTGGACTTAGTACAGATTGTACTTTACGAATCACTTTATCATACACAAAAAAACATGCAAATATTGATAGAGGTCAATGATTTCTGGTGCAGGGGTTGTCGTATTACGGTCATTTTTGATCATTACATGTGACGTCTGTGCTCATGCCACATAAATAAATTTATTTTAATATTTTTTTTCTTTTTCCGAATCCGTTGTTTTAATTTTTTTTTCTTTTCACTGTATCGTAGACATACCAGCTTACAAAAAACAATGGAAGTACTTAGTTTAGTACTAACTTGTTCTTGTTCATATAATATTGTAACAGATTGTATGGAATCATTGTCCGTATTTGAAGCCCCACCTTGATTTTGTCTGTTGTTGTCAATCGTTACTGAAGTTTTTAAATCGCTGTCTTACGTGTCTTCCATATGTTCCACTTTGTTTAAACATTTTCCATTTTTTAAAATCCATAATGAATAAATAGAACCCTTCAATTATGTACGATACGGCGCTGACAAAATGGCAGATTTTTGTTCTTTTAAAGTGAAATAAACTCTTTTATAGGTCGTATATCTCTCATAAGTGTCGCATTTTACTACATTTATAAGCCGTTTTTGTTATGTAACAGAGCTACTAACTCTTTTATACAGTAAATCAGTTCTATAACTATGACCATTTAGCTATTACATCACTGCGTTATAGTGGGCAGAAAAACACTAATATAGTTCAATTAAGCCACATAGAGGTGATATAAAACTCGGTTATATCACCTAATTGCTCTATTATGGAGTTTTAGCAACCATGAACATTCACAGTGCTATAATAACAATAAGGAATACCATTACAGCACTAAATTGTCCTGTTGTCGATTTTTTGGCGCTGCTATAGGCATGGGACTATAAAGGTTACCCTGGAATCGTTTATTGCACCGATTTGCTGTAAAAAAGGGGCCACCATCTCTGTTATACGCTAATATCGCTCTGTTATCGCTGTATTAAAATCTGATAAAGTGCTACTCTATAAATGTCGTATAAAAAGGTGATATAAACGTTTAGATCACCTAATTATGCAACAAATTTGCTGTGTATGACTACAGAGCAAAATCATCTCATTAAACGCTGTTATACAACAAGCTTGTCACCGCGACGCTGCTATACATATTTTTAAAAGCTTTTTAGTGATGTAAGTTATTGTTATAGGACGTCTTTGCTGCTTGGGTATGTAGTTATAGCCGAGTCCCAACAAATGAATTACATTAAGGCGGTAATATTACAGATTTTAGTTATTTTTGACTTCAATTACTCCTAAACCATAGAAAACCCAAGGATGAAAAAAATACGTCCTTTATTGTTAATGATGTTCTTAAAGTCAAAAGCTATTAGAAACACGATTGAGCACTTTTGGCTCGATAGAAAAAAAAAACCAAAGATACGTCTACACCGTTACTTTCAACTCTAGTTAAGACTAATATTTTGAAGTATAAATTTTAACAAATATACAACAATATTTGTTATGATAATACAAAGTGAATAATGTTATTATTTTTTATACTTTCATTGTAGTTTTTGATTGAAACGAAAAACTATTGAAAAAGTGAAAAAGTGTGATTATTTCTTTACTCTTTACACGTAAAGAAAAAGACAGAGACAACTGTTCTAATCAGTACCTCGCCTTAAGAACTCATGATCAAGCAAAAGGGTAAATAAAGGTGAACTTGTAGTTTTTTGATGTATAAAATCTTTCCTCTCGCTTTCCCGAAATCTGTGGGAGTGATTTCGTGAAAAGGTCCGTAAGTGTATACTGAACAGGAAATGTGTTTTTTTTTATCACGAAGGCTAAGGAAATATGGCCATGACGCCTTATTTTTTTCGGTCACGAAGGCTAACGAAACAATGCTATGCCGCCTAATGCGAGGCCGGACTCCGGAAGGCCGGTAGGTTTTTTACATATGTCAGATGTAACACATCATATGCGACAAGTGTAACGCTAGCTCGTTTTTTTGTGAGTTTGATATGGCGGAAAAATGGAGGCATTACTCAATTATTTCTTTAAAATAGGACATTTAAGGCGAGGTATTGAATGAAACAGTTGTCTCTATCTTTTTTTTACGTGTAAAGAGTAAAGAAAATAACCAAACTTTTTCACTTTTTTAACGGTTTTTCGTTTCAATCAAAAACTACAATGAAAGTATAAAAAATAATAACATTATTCACTTTGTATTATCATATCAAATATTGTTGTATATTTTTTAAATTTATACTTCAAAACATTTTAGTCATAACTAGAGTTGAAAGTAACGGTGTAGACCTATCTTTGGGATTTTTTTCTATCGAGCCAAAACTGCTGTTCAGTATACACTTACGGACCTTTTCACGAAATCACTCCCACAGATTTCGGGAAAGCGAGAGGAAAGATTTTATACATCAAAAAACTACAAGTTCACCTTTATTTACCCTTTTGCTTGATCATGAGTTCTTAAGGCGAGGTACTGATTAGAACAGTTGTCTCTGTCTTTTTCTTTACGTGTAAAGAGTAAAGAAATAATCACACTTTTTCACTTTTTCAATAGTTTTTCGTTTCAATCAAAAACTACAATGAAAGTATAAAAAATAATAACATTATTCACTTTGTATTATCATATCAAATATTGTTGTATATTTTTTAAATTTATACTTCAAAACATTTTAGTCATAACTAGAGTTGAAAGTAACGGTGTAGACCTATCTTTGGGATTTTTTTCTATCGAGCCAAAACTGCTCAATCGTGTTTCTAATAGCTTTTGACTTTATGGAACATCATCAACAATAAGGGTAGTTGTTTTTAACCTTGGGTTTTTATCGTTTAGGAGTAATTGACGTCAAAAATAACGAAAATCTGTAATATTATTTATTACATTAGCACACCCTGGACACTGCATACAGTGGTTGTGAAATGACATTTGTAAAAAAAATTACGGTGCAAACAAAATCACGGCGAAATCCTATCCTTTTTTTTTGGCTGACCCTGTAGGTTAAAAGGCTTGATAGATTTAAGAGTGCGAGGAGTCGTAAGATTCGTCTTGATCTCCTGTGGGACATAGGATACATTTTTAGCCGACTACTCAAGAAAGGCAATGTTTTAATACTAATAGTATTTATTTCAGACATAGTCCATAATTGGTTAGTAACGTTGATACTTTTAATTTAGTGTTAGTAAAACAATGGGAATAAATCAAATAAATGAGATGGTCTCGATGAAGCTCTCCTCCACAGGGGCAACGCCGGTGTCTACTTGATTGCGTGCAGCCGTATCCAGCTCCCCAGTATCGAAGAGTCCCATCGGTCCACTAGAGTGCACAGGATGCTGTTGGTGCTGGCGCGTGTTCGATTCATCAAGGAGACGGACCGCTTTCGCATAATAGCCTCGAAGCTGTCAGTCTTTGCCTCCGCAAACATGCCAGAGGCACTGCAGAAGCGCGCCAGGCCCATCAACACCCTCAACGCGTTATTGTATTGGACTAGCAAGACTTTAGTGCTGTTGGGTTTTTAATTTTTTAATTAATTTGTTTAGGTGTTCATCTGATGGTAAGTGACGATGATGCCGAAGATTGAAGCGGGGGTACCAATATTGCCCAACGCAATAGGGAACTGGATTTTTGATCTTCATGCTGGAACACACCAATGCTGTTAACATTGATGTTTGACGGCAAGACTTTCATAATATAAGATGACGGTAGTTAGCCAGGCGGGTTTAGTTTTTTTTTATTCACAATTGGTAAGCCCTTGGCATCGTCTCACCTGATGATAAGTGATGATGATGCCGAAGATGGAAGCGGGCTTATCAAGATTCCCCAACGCAATAGAGAACTGGCTATCTTATCTTCATGCCGGAACACATCAATGTTGTTAACACTGATGTTTGGCGGCAAGGCTTAGATAAGATGGTGGTAGCTAGCCAGGCGGGCTTTGAAAATGCCCTACCATCAACCAAACCGAGTCTTACAAGTTGACCCCACCGGGAATCGAACCCGCGACCTCCTGGTGTGAAGCGAATGAACTAACCATTAACGCTACGGCGCGCGGAGGTCGTTAAAAATAAATATAAAATATATAATTGCCCAATCCAACCGAGTCTTGCAACCTATCGGGAATCGAACTCTCGAATGACGCGGGAGGAAGTTAGAGGGCACACATAAGGGCAGATGCTGTATAATATATTTAAAGCAAGTAAGTGGTAAGGGCGGTGACGTAACGGCTAGGGCCGCCGCCTCTTGTCCGGGAGGTCGTGGTTCGAATCCTGCCTCGTACGAATGTGATTTCGAATTTAGATTTCATATGTACGTTTATCCGACGCTCTTACGGTGAAGGAAAACATCGTGAGGAAACCTGCACACGCCTGCGGAGAAACTCGCAGGTTGTGTGTGATGTCGACCAACCCGCACTGGGCCCGCGTGGTCGACTAAGGCCCGATCGCCCTAATTCAGGGTAGGCTCGAGCCTCTCGATGGAGACGTATAGGAGCTGTTATGATAAAGTGGTAAGGGCGAGGCGGGCACATAGCTCGTAGAACAGATGGCCGTAGGTGTAGTAAAGTTCTCGAGTGGCGACCGCGCACCAAAAAACGTAGCGTAGGTGGGCCTCCCACTCAGTGGGCTGATGACCTGGTGAAGGTCGTGGGAAGCCGCTGGATGTGGGCAGCGCAGGGCCATGTTGGGGGCTAAGTCCAGCTGTGGACGTCTGTCGGCTGATGAAGTGGTAAGTAATCGTCAGCTCCTGCACTAAAAGTGTAACTTGCGGTACAAGTCTAACATTTTCGAGTTGTCGAGTTGGACTGTTATTGACAAGGGTTCCGCCCAGTCCTGAGTATTGAGTTATTGGCAAAGTTTCTCAATGTTTTGTTTGTTTGTTTGTTTCGCCGTGTTTTGGGAATACACTGGAGTTGAGACAACTTCGGTTCTGTAAGGTTAATTGGATTGCCCTGTTTTGAATATTTGTTTACGGGCATCGAAGTTTTTAGAGGACGAAATGTGATTGACTATAAATACCTTAAAGGCTGAAAAGTATTGTTTTGTAGAGGCGGCGTAATGGTTAGTTCATTCGCTTCACACCAGGAGGTCGCGGGTTCGATTCCCGGCGGGGTTAACTTTGTTAAAGCTGTCATACACGGGTGCTTCGCAGATACTCGCACCGAGTATATTTCGATAAAAACTTATAGCATAGCAAGGTGTCACACACTGGCGCTATACTTAAAACCCCACATTCTGTTACGAGTCTGTGAATGAGCTACACCTAAAACGTTTTATACAGGCTGATTAAGAAAATGAGCTCGCGTATTTTGCTATTGGACTTGATAGACAGTTCGTCAGAGGACGAAGCTGAATTTGACGAAGTGATGATTACGCCGAAGATGGAAGCGGGTTTACCAAGATTCCCCAACGCTATAGGGATCTGGATATCTTATCTTCAAGCCGGAACACATCAATGCTGTTAACCGCCTCCGTGGCGTAATGGTTAGTTCATTCTCTTCATACCAGGACGTCGGGTTCGATTTGCGGCGGGGTCAACTTTGTTGGACTCGGTTTGGTTGGTGGTTGAGCATTTTCATAGCCCGCCTGGCTAGCTACCACCATCTTATCTAAGTCATGCCGTCAAAGATAAGTGTTAACATCATTGATGTGTTCCGGCTTGAAGATAAGATAGACAGATCTCCATTGCGTTGGGAAATCTTTGTAAGCCCGCTTCCATCTTCGGCAGCATCGTCACTTAACATCAGGTGAGATGATGCCAAAGGGCTTATTAAATATGGATAAAAAAAATGTTGCTTTATCACGATTATTATAGAATGTCATAAAATGATGAAATAGAATTGTATAAAATGTCCATAAGTTGCCCGTAGTCCTACTGCCCGATGCTACTGGTATAGTGTAATTTATTTTTGTCGCCTTACTGGTTTTATCGTTAGGACTAAGGACCGTAAGGTTTTCTGTGGTCCTACTAGTATCAGTCTGGTAATCTTTGGTGTTTCGATAAGCCCCCTCGTGCAGCCCTCTCGTACTTACCGACCCTTAGGGTATAAAGTGAGGGCTCCACTGCGTTCTTGCCAACATCGTGATGTGAAGGCGAGGACCAGCTGCGGTATGTCTTGCCGTCAAGATGCTTGTCCTGGTACTCGGCAAGGTGAGTGCCTCGTGAAAGGTACCGCACCTAGGTGTTTTGATAAGCAAGATCTTAAATTAGATACAGATTTGGCAATATTACTACAATTATAGTCACTACGTAAGTTTTGGTAATAGCGTCCGCCGCCATAGGGATGACGAATGCTAGTCATCTGATTTACTTTTTATCATCCACAGATTTAGTAATATAGAAGTCATTGTTATCATCTGTCAAAAACGACATTTTTTTCTAAAAATGTTTGAAAAATCTAGGCGTGACGTTATAGTTTTGTAGCTTCATTTATGTACTCATTTTCTGATTTTGATGAATTAAAAATCGAAGACTTGATGGAAAACAAAACGAGTAAGGTTTTCCGAAGTTTAAGTAGGAGGGCAATTTAATGGTCAAGAGTTAATAATTTATTCCTGACTAGCTTTTGCCCGCGGCTTCGCCCACGTGGACATAGCTTTTATGACTCTTTTTGAGGGTGAGTGGTGCGCGAGCCGCAATCAGCTCGCAAGCGTGGACATGAGTTTTCACCAGGTACCTCAGGAACTGTATCGGGCTATTCGGATTAGCAGTCTTTGTCACTTCCCACCCCCTCAACAAATTCTATACAAAAAATCACTTTAATCCGTTGCTCACGATAGTAACATTATATATCATTGCGTTGCTCCCTTGCGACGCCACCGACGTGCGCGAGCGTAGAAAACAGTTGTCCCCAGATCCCTCGGGAACTATATCAGGATATACTTATTAGAAAAATTATATCATTTTCCACCTCATCTCTGTGCGAAAATTCACACCAATCCATTTTTTCGTTACGATTTTAAATAAAACGAACAAAGAGTATTGTTTCAGTTTCCTCAGGAACTGCATCGGACTATGATAATTTCCACAGATAAAAGGTTGAATATTTCATTCCCTGTGATACAGGCTACCTGCATGCCAAATTTCATTAAGATTGGTAGAGGTGTTGAAGTGTGAATAGGTAACAAACAAACAAACACATTTTCACATTTATAATATAAAGTAAGGATTTCTAAATCTTAAATAAAATATAGAGCGTCGGTGGCAAAACGGTTAGGGCCACTACCTCCTGTCCGGAAGGCCGTGGTTTGAATCCTGCCACTTACCAATATCTATACGAATATCGATTTCATACTGGTATGTACGTTTATCCGACGCTCTTACGGTGAGAGAAAACATCGTGAGGAAACCTGCACACGCCTGCGAAGAAATTCGAAGCTTATGTGTGAAGTCAATCAACCCGCAATGGGCCCGCGTGATCGTCTAAGGCCAGATCGCCCTAACTCAGGGCAGGTCGAGCCCCTTGGTGGGGACGTATATAAACTGATATGATGAAATATTGTCAAAAAACTAATTCAAATCATTATAGGTATCAATCTAGTAATAAAATTTCCTAACAATATTAATATGGGTCAAATCCTCGAGTCGTATCAGCTCCAAAGAAGCCCAAGACGCACTTCTCGTTGCCGCGCTGGATGGCAATAGACAACCTTAGCAGCAGGTAGGACCTCACGTCACATCTCCTCTCTCGAAGGCGAAGGCCAATCTTCTTTGTGAAGGCAAAGGCCTCTGAGGGTTCAGCAGCCGGTTGTCTCACAGACCAGCGGCACAAAGCAGTAATTTGCCTCCAAGACCGAGTACTTATTATGCTTCTTTCTCACCGCAAATTGAGCAGCAGTACGGTACGGGTGAGGAGTGAGACAGAAAAAGTGGCTTCCCAAAGCAGACACGTTCCTCTCTGCCATAGCACCTGTTTAAACCCTCCGGCCTTTTGCCATCAGATCGACTAAAGCCCGGCCGGCGGCTGCATCAAAGATGGAATATTCCATCTGGCCGAGACCAGTGCCCTCCGAGTGAGGTCATTAAGGAATTGGTGACGTGGTAATCTTAACAAACACGACTGCAACTCAGTGAGTGATGGCCTATTGCCTCCACCGAGGACCCCCAAATACATTGATGAGGTTCACAGATATTGATATTGCAGGCGGAGAGCAACTGCCACACGCAAATAGTCGCCGTCAAAAGAGTTCCCATATCTGTGCCTCCTGTTATAAGATGTTAAACTCGATTTATGTGTTTATATTTTTATACACGATTGGAATCTGTAAAAAAATACCTGTCTGTTCGTCTATGAAACACATCGCTACGTACCATAGTTCCAGAGTTTAAAGTAGCGTATGCTGAAAAATACATAAAAGAAATCCATTCAAAAGTATGAAATAATGTTTTAATGTTTTAATACAACTTAAGCGCGTTTTATTATCCCTGCAGTGCCATCTATTGACATTCTGCTACTATGATTATAATGTTTGGTATGTGTAGCTAATATATAGAAAAAAGTACTCTTTTGTTATTATTGTATGTATCGATAGATAATTTCCCACGGGACCTCTTTAGTTTTCTGGGATAAAGAATACCCGACTATACAATTATGGTCATAACACCCCATCCCTATGTAAAGGTTTCATATTGTTACGTTGAGTCATTCTAAAGATACAATTTTTTGCATTCCTGTAGGAACCCAAATTTTTTTGGGATTCACAATGTCCCAGTTTTAGTTCGCAATAAGGGTATCAACGTGTAAAATTTGATTGTAATAGGTCAAGCCACATTTGCGTGGTGAGCCACTCTAAAATGAATACTTTTGATTTTCCCACGGGAACTCTTGAATTTTCTGGGATAAAAAGTGGGTAGGTATAGGTTGAAAATTATCTTACCTCGGAAAAAGCAAATCATTTTGATGAAATTTTTGCGATAGCACTATGTGCCTCTTGAGGAAAAATGTTCACTGGAACCTATACCAATTTGATTACACCTTGTAACAGTCTATATAAAAAATGTTCCTATATCTAGGGATGACGACAGCATCTATAATATAATAAAACTGTAACGGGGCCGTGTCTGTACATGAAATATTTTTGGAAAATAATAACTGTGGTAGACATTACTAACGATACAGAGGCCAAAACAACAACTTTTGGAATTTTTGTCTGTCTGTCTGTCTGTCTGTCTGTCTGTCTGTCTGTATGTTCGCGCATCACGCAAAAACTACCAGGCCGATTTTGATGAAATTTTGTATGGTAGTTTCTTATAGCCCGGGTTAACATATAGGATACTTTTTATCCCGGAAAATTCAAGAGTTCCCGTGGGAAAATCAAAAGTGTTCATTTATGGATTGGCTCACGACGCAAATGCAGCTTGACCTATTACAATCAAATTTTACACGTTGATACCCTATATCGCGAACTAAAACTGGGACATTATGATTCCAAAAAAAATTAAGGGTTCCTGCAGGAATGCAAAAAAAAATATCTTTAGAATGGCGCGACGTAACAATATGATAACTTTACATTGGGATGGGGTGTTTTGACCATCATTGTATAGTCGGGTATTCTTTATCCCGGAAAACAAAAGAGGTCCCGGGGGAAAGTAGATCTATTGATACTTACAATAATAACAATAGAGTACTTTTATCCCCATATTAGCTACACACCACACATTATAATCATAGCAGCAGAATGTTAATAGATGGCACTGCAGGGATAATAAAACGCGCTTAAGTTGTATTAAAACATTATTTCAACTTTTGAGTGGATTTCTTTTATGTATTTTTCAGCATACGCTACTTTACACAACTCTAACTCTGGAACTATGGCACGTAGCGATGTGTTTCATAGACGAACAGATAGGTATTTTTTACAGATTCCAATCGTGTAAAAAATTTAAAACGAGTTTAACATTTTATAACAGGAGGCACCTATATGGAACTCTTCTGACGGCGACTATTTGCGTGTGGCAGTTGCTCTCCGCCTGCAATATCAATATCTGTGAACCTAATCGATGTATTTGCGGGTCCACTGTGGAGGCAATTGGCCATCACGCACTGAGTTGCGGTCGTTGTTTGTGAAGAATCCCACGTCACCGTTTCCTTAATGACCTCACTCGGAGGGCACTGGTCTCGGCCAGATGAAATATTCCAGGCTTTAGTCCATCTGATGGCAAAAGGCCGGAGGGTTTAAACAGGTGCCTGCTATGTGACGCCTCTTTTTTTGCCTCACACCTCACCCGTACCGGTACTGCTACTTAATTTGCGACGAGAAAGAAGAATAATAAATACTCGGTCTTGGAGGCAAATTACTGCTTTGTGCCGCTGGTCTGTGAGACAACCGGCTGCTGAACCCTCAGAGGCCTTTGCCTTCATGAAGGAGATTGGCCGTCGCCTTCGAGAGAGGAGATGTGACGCCCGCTACTAAGGTTGTCTATTGCCATCCAGCGCGGCAACGAGAAGTGTGTCATGGGCTCCTTTGGAGCTGATACGACTCGAGGATTTGACCCATATTAATATTTTTAGGAAATTTTATTACTAGATTGTTATAATGATTTGAATTAGTTTTTTGATAATATAGGTATATGTGTTATTTCATCATATCAGTTTATATACGTCCCCACCAAGGGGCTCGATCTGCCTTGAGTTAGGGCGATCAGGCCATAGACGATCACGCGGGTTTCTTCGCAGGCGTGTGCAGGTTTCCTCACGATGTTTTCCTTCACCCTAACAGCGTCGGATAAACGTACATACGAATATGAAATCGATATTCGTATAGATATTGGTAAGTGGCAGGATTCGAACCATGGCCTACCGGACAGGAGGTAGTAGCCCTAACCGTTACGCCACCGACGCTCTTAGATATGTTATTTAAGATTTATAAATCCTTACTTAATATTATAAATGTGAAAATGTGTTTGTTTGTTTGTTACCTATTCACACTTCAACAACTCTACCAAGCGAATTAAATAGTCTACTTTTTATCTCTGGAAATTATCATAGCCCGATGCAGTTCCTGAGGAAACTAAAACCATACTCTTTGTTCGTTAAGTTATTTAAAATCGCAACGAAAAAATGTATTGGTGTGATTTTTAGCACAGAGATGAGGTGAAAAATGATATAATATACTAATAATTATATCCTGACATAGTTTCCGAGGGATCTGGGGACAACTGTTTTCTACGCTCGCGCACGTCGGTGGCGTCGCAACGGAGCAATTTGTATAGAATTTGTTTTGGGGGTTGGGAAGTGACAAAGACTGCCAATCCGAATAGCCCGATATAGTTCCTGAGGTACCTGGAGAAAACTCATGTCCACGCTTGCGAGCTGATTGCGGCTCGCGCACCACTCACCCTCAAAAAGAGATATAAAAGCTATGTCCACGCGGGCGAAGCCGCGGGCAAAAGCTAGTCTATAATATAATAAAACTGTAACGGGGTCGTGTCTGTACATGAAATATTTTTGGAAAATAATAACTGTGGTGGACATTACTAACGATACAGAGGCCAAAACAACAACTTTTGGAATTTTTGTCTGTCTGTCTGTCTGTCTGTATGTTCGCGCATCACGCAAAAACTACCGGGCCGATTTTGATGAAATTTTGTATGGTGGTTCCTTATAGCCCGGGTTAACATATAGGATACTTTTTATCCCAGAAAATTCAAGAGTTCCCGTGGGAAAATCAAAAGTATTCATTAATAGAATGGCTCACCACGCAAATGTGGCTTGACCTATTACAATCAAATTTTACACGTTGATACCCTTATAGCGAACTAAAATTGGGACATTGTGAATCCCAAAAAAATTAGGGTTCCTACAGGAAGGCAAAAAATTGTATCTTTAGAATGACTCAACGTAACAAAATGAAACCTTTACATTGGGATGGGGTGTTTTGACCATCATTGTATAGTCGGGTATTCTTTATCCCGGAAAACTAAAGAGGTCCCGTGGGAAATTATCTATCGATACTTAAAATAATAACAATAGAGTACTAATAAAACTGTAACGGGGTCGTGTCTGTACATGAAATATTTTTGGAAAATAATAACTGTGGTGGACATTACTAACGATACAGAGGCCAAAACAACAACTTTTGGAATTTTTGTCTGTCTGTCTGTCTGTCTGTATGTTCGCGCATCACGCAAAAACTACCGGGCCGATTTTGATGAAATTTTGTATGGTGGTTCCTTATAGCCCGGGTTAACATATAGGATACTTTTTATCCCAGAAAATTCAAGAGTTCCCGTGGGAAAATCAAAAGTATTCATTAATAGAATGGCTCACCACGCAAATGTGGCTTGACCTATTACAATCAAATTTTACACGTTGATACCCTTATAGCGAACTAAAATTGGGACATTGTGAATCCCAAAAAAATTAGGGTTCCTACAGGAAGGCAAAAAATTGTATCTTTAGAATGACTCAACGTAACAAAATGAAACCTTTACATTGGGATGGGGTGTTTTGACCATCATTGTATAGTCGGGTATTCTTTATCCCGGAAAACTAAAGAGGTCCCGTGGGAAATTATCTATCGATACTTAAAATAATAACAATAGAGTACTTTTTTCTATACATTAACATTATAATCATAGTAGCAGAATGTCAATAGATGGCACTGCAGGGATAATAAAACGCGCTTAAGTTGTATAAAAACATTAAAATATTATTTCATACTTTTGAGTGGATTTCTTTTATGTATTTTTCAGCATACGCTACTTTAAACTCTGGAACTATGGTTCGATAGCGATATGTTTCATAGACGAACAGAAAGGTATTTTTTTACACATTCCAATCGTGTAAAAAAAATAAAAACACATAAATCGAGTTTAGCATCTTTTAACAGGAGGCACAGATATGGGAACTCTTCTGACGGCGACTATTTGCGTGTGGCAGTTGCTCTCCGCCTGCAATATCAATATCTGTGAACCTCATTAATGTATTTGCGGGTCCACGGTGCAGGCAATTGGCCACCACTCACTGAGTTGCAGTCGTGTTTGTGAAGATTCCCACGTCACCAATTCCTTAATGACCTCACTCGGAGGGCACTGGTCTCGGCCAGATAGAATATTCCATCTTTGATGCAGCCGCCGGCCGGGCTTTAGTCGATCTGATGGCAAAAGGCTGGAGGGTTTAAACAGGTGCTATGGCAGAGAGGAACGTGTCTGCTTTGGGAAGCCACTTTTTCTGCCTCACTGTACGGTACTGCTGCTCAATTTTCGGCGAGAAAGAAGCATAATAAGTACTCGGTTTGGAAGCAAATTACTGCTTTGTGCCGCTGGTCTGTGAGACAACCGGCTGCTGAACCCTCAGAGGCCTTTGCCTTCACAAAGGAGATTGGCCTTCGCCTTCGAGAGAGGAGATGTGACGTGAGGTCCTACCTGCTGCTAAGGTTGTCTATTGTCATCCAGCGCGGCAACGAGAAGTGCGTCTTGGGCTCCTTTGGAGCTGATACGACTCGAGTATTTGACCCATATTAATATTGTTAGGAAATTTTATTACTAGATCGATACCTATAATGATTTGAATTAGTTTTTGATAATATAGGTATATATGTTATTTCATCATATCAGTTTATATACGTCCCCACCAAGGGGCTCAACCTACCCCGAGTTAGGGCGATCTGGCCTTAGACGATCACGCGGGCCCATTGCGGGTTCATTGACTTCACACATAAGCTTCGAATTTCTTCGACGGCGTGTGCAGGTTTCCTCACGATGTTTTTCTCACCGTAAGAGCGTCGGATAAACGTACATACCAGTATGAAATCGATATTCGTATAGATATTGATAAGTGGCAGGATTCGAACCACGGCCTTCCGGACAGGAGGTAGTGGCCCTAACCGTTTTGCCACTGACGCTCTATATTTTATTTAATATTCAGAAATCCCTACGTAATATTATAAATGTGAAAATGTGTTTGTTTGTTTGTTACCTATTCACACTTCAACACCTCTATGAATCTTGATGAAATTTGGCGTGTATGTAGCCTTTATCACTGGAAATGAAATAGTCAACCTTTTATCTGTGGAAATTATCATAGCCCGATGCAGTTCCTGAGGAAACTAAAACAATTCTCTTTGTTCGTTTTATATAAAATCGTAACGAAAAAATAGATTGGAGTGATTTTTAGCACAGAGATGAGGTGGAAAATGATATAATATACTAATAATTATATCCTGACATAGTTTCCGAGGGATCTGGGGACAACTGTTTTCTACGCTCGCGCACGTCGGTGGCGTCGCAACGGAGCAATTTGTATAGAATTTGTTTTGGGGGTTGGGAAGTGACAAAGACTGCCAATCCGAATAGCCCGATATAGTTCCTGATTTACTAATAAGTATCATCATTACAGCTCATATACGTCCCCACCGAGGGGCTCGAGCCTACCCTGAATCAGGGCGATTAGGCCTTAGTCGACCACGCGGGCCCAGTGCGGGTTGGTCGACTTCACACACAACCTTCGAGTTTCTTCGCAGGCGTGTGCAGGTTTCCTCACGATGTTTTCCTTCACCGTTAAAGCAATCGGTAAGTATGTACGTAAGTTTTTGAAAAACTCATTGGTACATTGGCCGTCCAGATTTGAACCCGGTACCTCTGGTTAGATGGACCGAGTCGTTACCGGTTGAGCCACCGACGCTTTTTAATAAGTATATCCTGACATAGTTCCCGAGGGATCTGGGGACAACTGTTTTCTACGCTCGCGCACGTCGGTGGCGTCGCAACGGAGCAACGGATTAAAGTGATTTTTTGTATAGAATTTGTTAAGGGGGTGGGAAGTGACAAAGACTGCTAATCTGAATAGCCCGATACAGTTCCTGAGGTACCTGGAGAAAACTCATTTCCACGCTTGCGAGCTGATTGCGGCTCGCGCACCACTCACCCTCAAAAAGAGTCATAAAAGCTATGTCCACGTGGGCGAAGCCGCGGGCAAAAGCTAGTTAACAATAAAATGAAAACACAGAGGCAGGTACATTAGGCATAGGTTTTTTTTAATTATTAAAAAAAAATATAATTATTGCTCAGGTTTTCGAGGAGGAAATAGAGGACTAAAAATACTGTTTTGATAAATTTTAGTGCCTGTTATCGGTTTACACTGCTGTTCTCCCTTTCTTGCTGTATACGGAGAGGTATGGGGGAGGGAGACAGCAACATTTTATTCAAATACCTATTCTTTACACCGCGTTTCCTCTTCAGATTTCACCAATTCTAAAAGTATTTTAATCACATAATACGTTAACAAATAGTATACTTAATAGAGAAAGGCTTTGGTACTTTGTACTTTATTACAAAGTAAACGTTCTTCACAAAGCATCCATATTTCATTTCTTTATCACCGTCCAACGTTGAAAGCCGTAATTAGATGCATCCATTCACCTTGTAAGCTTTGTAATACTAAAATTATATATGACAGTTGTGTTCATTAATTCCCTATAAACTGCAATTTATCATAATAAAATTGGAATTGAAATTGTTATTTGGTTAGTAATAATCTCGGGGAGTTAAAATGTTAACATTCTACGTAGGTGGTCGTGTTGGGTTTGTGAGCTTTAAGGTAACTTGGGCTAAGTTTAATTTAAGTTATTGGTGGAGACATTATTGACTGATTTTCACTTTAATTTTTTTTTACCGTTTGTTAACGAAAAGTTAAGTTTTCTATACTTACATAGGATACTTACATAATGGTCGTTACTATGGGCCTCATAAGAAGGCTCAAGGACACCCAAAGGGCAATGGAGCGTGCTATGCTCGGAGTTTCTCTGCGTGATCGAATCAGAAACGAGGAGATCCGCAGGAGAACTAAAGAAACCGACATAGCGCACAGAATCGCTAAACTGAAGTGGAAGTAGGTAGGGCACAAAGCATAGCTCGTAGAACAGATGACCGTTGGGGCAGTAAAGTTCTCGAGTGGCAACCGCGCACCGGAAAACGTAGCGTAGGAAGGCCTCCCATGCGGTGGACCGACGACCTGGTGAAGATCGCGGGAGGCCGATAGATGCGGGCAGCGCAAGACCGGTCGTCTTGAAAATCCTTGTGGGAGGCCTTTGTCCAGAATTTGAAGTTTTTCGGCATGATGATGATAAGATAAAATTGTAGCAGAATTTTGTCTGTGCGTTTGTGCACGCTAATCTCCATAATAACTAAACCGATTTGGATGTAGTTTTCAATGATGAAGTAGGATAGTCTGGGCTAGGATTCTGTCTTTAACTTGACATATGTCAAGTTTCTCGCGGAAGGCGTATCATAAATCCGCTAATCAACAAGTAACAAATCCGGAAAGTGTGTTCCGTCATGAAGATAAAAGAGACACTTCCTCATTGCGTTGGAGAACCTTAGTAAGCCCGCTTCAGTCTTCGGCATCTTCGTCACTTACCATCAGATGAGAAGATCCTAAGGGCTTACCAATGTTGAAAAAAAGTCCCATCACCTTTTCCAGACTGCAAAGCAGTGATGTAGCTAGCTAGGTAGCTCGAGTGCCACCCTGGCCGGATATCGATGGTGTCTACGCAAAATTGACAAGTTTTAAAGGTATTTATAGATTAGAAAATTGTAGAAAAGCGACTTATATTATTAATACATAAAAGCGTTTTCTGAATTAATTTACGAAAATGAAGTGAACGGACGAGTAAAATGCAGTGCCTTATCATCATAAATCGAATATCGTTTAAATAAGAATATTCCTAACAAAAAAGTTCTGTAAAAACGTGCTAAGTCTTAATTAAAATAACTTGGTCATAAAAGTATTAGAGAACATTGAGAACAGAAGAGGAAAGATGATAGGAAAATATCTAATTAGACACGATAATTTTATTAAGATGATAAAAGAAGAAAAGATCGAAGGACGGCGCGGAAGAGGAAGACCTAGAATTGTATATACAGACCAAGTTAAGAAGAAAGTTAAGGTGGAAACGTGTAGAGAAATGGAGGAGATAGTGTTGGAGAGACAGACATGGCAAGAGCTACACTGACGGCACGGCTCTTAAATTATGATGATGAAAGTATTAAGATGATATACATGTTGTGATGCTTTAAACAATATTGTATTGTAAATAGAGAGACAAGTCTAAGTGAATGAAGGAAAACTTAAACTGGACAGATACAATTTTTATTTCCTTATGCTTACTAGGTATTGAAACAATCTATAGAGTTATATTTTTTTTGTTATAGTTACCTACCTAGATGTACTACATATAAAATGATTGACAGCCAAGTCACTCGTTTTCTTTTATTCATTTAAACTTGACTCTTTATTTCATCTTACTACTTTTTATGACCAAGTAATCTTAGTCGACCTGGTGAAGATCACGGGAAGCCAATGGATGCGGGCAGCGCAGGACCGATTGTCGTGGAAATCCTTGGGGGAGGCCATTGTCCAGCAGTGGACGTTTTTTGGCTGATATGATAAATCTTAGTGGAAACTTGGTATGTTTTTTCATTTTTTTTTGTTGAGATTTGACGTCTCTTTGTACGAACTTAGTGCCAAGATACAGGGGCTCAAAAATCAGCAAAAAATATCTAGAAGGGTAATACGGCAGTGCTTGTTTTGCGCTGGACTTGGCGTGAGGCACTGCCGTGCCCTCAGATCAAGACTTTGCACATTTTTAGGGTTCCGTACCCAAAGGGTAAAAACGGGACCCTATTACTAAGACTTCGCTGTCCGTCCGTCTGTCCGTCGGTCAGCAGGCTGTATTTCATGAACCGTGATAGCTAGAAAATTGAAATTTTCACAGATGATGTATTTATATTGCCGCTATAACAAGAAATACTAAAAATTGGAAAAAGAGAGTCTCCAAACAAAAAAGTTACTTGCAGGTAAGCTAGAATTACATTAGATTTTTGATGATCGGTGAGTAAGTGGAGTCAGTGACAAAATAAATGAACTTTGACTTTAGATATTTCGCAAACTATATTAGGTTTGTTTAAAGAGGTCAAAGATGATCTAATATTGAATAGGTTAAAGGGATTGTCGTTAGAATGCGCTACTAGTTTAAAAAAAATACTCTATTGTCGTTTTTTTTTTTACATTCGCTTTGAGTTTTTCCAAGTTCCTTGTTGTGATTGAAAATTGTAAATATATCGAGTTTTCCGAGATCAAGGTTTTTTTATTTCGCTAAACAAAGTTGTAACTCGTAATTTGGGGGTAGACATAAGTTCTTGGTACATAGGTACAATCCTTGGGGATGTGGGATCTGGAATGTCACATTAGTATTCTGTGGGTACGGCCTATAATCATCTCTCGCACAAAAGCCCGGCGGGACGTTGAAACTCGGGACTTTATCGAAAGTCTCAACCTAATTGACTGGGATAGAGCCTTGAGTTAATAAAACCGAATTGCTTGTGGTTCTTTTGGGGAAGGTTGTTCAGTGTGATGAGTAGAAGGCCAAGGTAATAGCTCCTTCACCCATTTTTGTTACACCTGTATACCGGGTGATAGGAAAAAATGTTTTTTTGAGAACTTATGAAACTGAGCTATTTTTGTTCTACATCATATTAGTCGAAAGTCGTCCACTGCTGGACGAAGGCTTCCCCATCCAGTGCTGCCCGCATCCAGCGGCTTCCTGTGACCCTCAACAGGCGGTCGGTCCATCGAGTGGGAGCTTAGGTCTGCCTTCGCTTCGTCTTCCGGTGCGTGGTTGCCACTCGAGAAATTTCCTATACAAAGTTGGCGTATCAGCTAATCAGCTGATAGGAAGTCGGATGTTTTCAATATCAGCAAAGTTGTAGAACATAAATTGTTCAGCTTTATGAGTGTAAACCCTCCTTAAAAAAATGTTCTATTTTACATTACATTCTGTGTATACCTGCCGTTCCACTTCATTACGTAACCCGGTAGCCAGAAACACAGGTAATCCTAGGACATTATCTATTCCGTCAGAACAATGGCACTCCTCGCTTATCTGGCGAGGGATTAACTATCAAGTGTTTAAAGTTTAAGGAGATCGTTAACTGAGCTTTGTGTCGTCGGGCCACACAAGTTGACAGTTCCAATCCAGATTTTATAAGCAAGCCGGTTGCTTTACCAGGTTACGCTGGGCTGAAGCCGTAGGCTGTCAAATATGGTTACGACCACGGATAAGATAAATAAGGTTGTATTGGCAATAGTCACACTTTTGTTTGAAAGCCACCGTCGCCGCCTGTCTCCAACCCATCAACTCCGCTACACAAGCAATAATAATACATATACACGAATTGCGCACACTAATAAACAAAACACACTTAGAACACAGGGCTGCAATTGTGTCTCACACCATTTGGAGAGTCTGTACGTTACACACAACCACAAGCAAATAAAAAGTATGAACGCGTGCTTCGGTTAAGTATGATTGTCTAATCATACTTGAGACTGGAAATCCAACCTTATTTATCTGATCCGTGGTTACGACGCAAATGAAACCACAACCAAAGTATACGTATTAGTATTAACATACAGTATGGACACTCCCTGCCTCTCTCTAGATTCCGAATTCCGATTCCGATTCCGATTCACCCCCTCGTCAACCAGGTTGTTACAGATTAGTTATAGTTTGGTTCTCGAACGTATAGGATTTCGCCGTGATATTGTTTGCTCCGTCATTTGTTTTTAGAAATGTCATTTCACGACTGTTGTATTCAGTATGCGGGGTGTATGTCACAGCTCTGAGCAGTTTCAGCATCCTAAAACTGTTATGTATGTATGTATGAAGAAGTTATTACTCGGTTAGGTTTTGGCGGTAATGCGCGCTGAAAAAAAAACAGTCATGTGCAGTCTTCATTATTTTCATTTCTTTTTCTCATACGTTGTGATGGAATAATTTAAAAAAAAGTAAGTGTGTGGTTTTATGAGACCACGGTAAAAGTGAAACTTTACAGAGGACGAAACGATCATACCGTCAGACGAAAGCAACCGTCACGCGACATGCAACACACAGACGAAAAAAAATGAGACGATGTAATAAAAGTTTCACTTTAAAAACCTAAAAGCTTTTAGGTGCAAGCTTTTTAGGATCAAAGTACTCGTCAATACGAATCAAACGAGCTCAAACTCGATGGGGTTGTGTCGTTTTATTGCGGAGTTCCTATGGCCTCCTTCCAGCTCCGGAATCAGATCAGCCCCATGTCATCATAATATTGCATTGTCACGCTATATACATATGCATGAAAAATTTAAGCTCAATCGGAAACCAGGAAGTGGGTCAAATTTAATTTGCAATATTTGATGACAAACATCGGGACAGGTGAAACTAAATACGATTAAAAGCTTGTAAAATGGTGTGTGTCACTCGGGGCCAAAACATTTTAAAGTTAAACTTTTATTACATCGTCTTAAATTTCTTCGTCTGTGTGTCGCGTGACGGTCGGTATGATCGTTTCGTCCTCTGTACCGTAGCTCCAAGACGAGAGCAACCATGATCGTTTCGTGCTCTGTAAATGTCTATATTGTGAAAAAACATAAGACCACACACTCTGTTTTATTCTAGGGCGACGTATACTGAATGCCTCGCTAAGCTCAGAATTCAAACTAAAGCCTTTGAAACAAAATATTACTTTGTCCTTTTGTAACACAAATAACTGTTTCAATGAGTCGTAAAAAAAAATCCTTTTAAATCAGGTCACAAGAGCAACACAACTATTTTTAACCTTACATAAATTTACAAATAGAATAAACATTCTATCGTTGAAGGTTTTGAGATCCACAGCCAGCCATGTATCATCTTGTGGCGTTGTTTGTTATTGCTCTATAACATGCGATGGTTTCGTTAGAAAAAAAACCGGTCAATTTCGAAAATGGTTGTGCGTCATGTCAAATTATAATCATAGTTTGTATTGTAAATCAAAGCTAGCAGTAATGTATAGTGCTCTTTATTGTACGGGCTGTAACTAAAATAGAACCTGTGCCGGTTAACTTAAGGCTATGGCCTAGACTTATCATTCATACTATACTTTTTAGCGTTTTTGAGCGTCGGTGACGTAATGGCTAGGGACGCTGCCTCCTGTCCGGGAGGTCGTGGTTTGAACCTGCCACGTACCAATGTGATTTCGAATTTAGATACGATGAAGGAAAACATCGTGAGGAAACCTGCACACGCCTGCGAAGAAACTCGCAGGTTGTGTGTGAAGTCGACCAACCCGCACTGGGCCCGCGTGGTCGACTAAGGCCCGATGCCCCTAATTCAGGGTAGGCTCGAGCCCCTCGGTGGGGACGTATGTGAGCTGATATGATGATACCTGTTAGGCTTGGCCCTACACAGCCGGAATCTTTGAATTCGTAATCTGATCTAGAAAAGCCAGGATGGAAAAAGTCAGAATATCTATTTATACGCTTTATCCGGGCTTTCTAAATTCAAATTATAAATATTCCGGCTGTGTAAGGCCAGCCTTAGAGTTCCGTACACAAAGGGTGCCGACGGAACCCTATTACTGCCTCTGCTGTCCGTCCGTCCGTCAGTCTGTCGTCAGAGGGCTGTATTTCATCCACTGTAATAGGTAGCCAGTTAAATTTCCACAGAGTAAGTATTTCTATTGCCACTATGAGAACAAATAATTAATCGTACAAGAAACGTATTTTTTAAATTTTATTAACCTCTTGTATGATGGTACGGAACCGTTCGTGTACGAGTTCGATTCTCACTTGGCCGTTTTTATACCTATTATAAATTTTAAAAACTAACATGACAGTGTCGACACAGACACAAATGATAATTATTGAGCCCATATTGCTGTGTTACAATCATCCAAGGTGTAAGACAAAACAGAACACATTGTTTGCCCCCACTTCTACTCATGAAACTCAACAACCTATGCCATATAACTTAGTTGATATCTAAAAAAAAAATTTTTTTTTGGACTTCTCATACAAATCGATCAGCTGATTCACCAACTTTGTGCACGAAGACAAATTTTGAAAAACATTACTATTTAAATTAAAAACCCAACAGCATAAAAACATTCTCCCCATTTTTGGGAAGTCAGGTCAAAATGTATCCTATGTCACTCACGGGATCAGGGCGAGTCTAACGATACCTCGTACACCAAAATCCATCAAGCCAATGAGGTAACACGTTCAGCCAAGAAACAGACATACATACATACATACATACACACACACACCCAAAAAAACATTATCCTACTATTTGGCTAGTCGGGTAAAAATCTATCCTATGTCACTCACGGGATCAGGACGAGTCTAACGATACCTCGCACACCAAAATACATCAAGCCAATGAGGTAACACGTTCAGCCAAGGAACAGACATACATACATACATACATACATACACACACACACCCAAAAAAACATTATCCTACTATTTGGCTAGTCGGGTAAAAATGTATCCTATGTCACTCACGGGATAAAGACGAGTCTAACGATACCTCGCACACCAAAATACATCAAGCCAATGAGGTAACACGTTCAGCCAAGGAACAGACATACATACATACATACATACATACACACACCCAAAAAAACATTATCCTACTATTTGGCTAGTCGGGTAAAAATGTATCCTATGTCACTCACGGGATAAAGACGAGTCTAACGATACCTCGCACACCAAAATACATCAAGCCAATGAGGTAACACGTTCAGCCAAGAAACAGACATACATACATACATACATACATACATATACACACACACCCAAAAAAACATTATCCTACTATTTGGCTAGTCGGGTAAAAATGTATCCTATGTCACTCACGGGATCAGGACGAGTCTAACGATACCTCGCACACCAAAATCCATCAAGCCAATGAGGTAACACGTTCAGCCAAGGAACAGACATACATACATACATACATACATACATACACACACCCAAAAAAACATTATCCTACTATTTGGCTAGTCGGGTAAAAATGTATCCTATGTCACTTACGGGATAAAGACGAATATAACGATACCTCGCACACCAAAATCCATCAAGCCAATGAGGTAACACGTTCAGCCAAGAAACAGACATATATACATACATACACACACCCGAAAAACATTATCCTACTATTTGGCTAGTCGGGTAAAAATGTATCCTATGTCACTTACGGGATAAAGACGAATATAACGATACCTCGCACTCCAAAATACATCAAGCCAATTAGGTAACACGTTCAGCCAAGAAAAAGACATACATACACACACCCGAAAACATTATCCTACTTTTTGGGTAGTCGGGTAAAAACTGAGCTAATCTACTGGAAACTTGTAAAGTTTTAAAATGACGTCCTACAAGTAAAACTATGTAATTAGATTAACAATTATTAAAATATTACCCAATTTTAAAAGCTTTTTCTCAATAACATCGTATAAATAGATGTGATTTTATATGGTCACTCACTATATCAGTACCACCATAGAATTAAGTAAATTTAAATTCTATTGTGTCAGTACTAACTATTTGGAAATCTGTATAATATATATATATATATATATATATATATGAACAGTGCGTACTGGATAGAGTTACCGATATTTTAAGGGCCCGCAACACATAAAACTCCATACATATATATCATAAAGTTCTGGAGAGTAACTAATAAGAACCTACGCATTCTACTGTTGATTTCTATATTTTTATGATCCAGTGGGTTGCATCGTCATTGTGTCAGACGAAAGACGTCCACTGCTAGTCAAAGACTTTCCCCAAGATTTCCCACAGCTGCCCGCACTAGTTACTTTACTTATAGCCGCGTGTTAGCCCATTGATATCGTTTCTTTTCAACTGGCTCCCAAAAAGAAGAAGCGATGCTCATTTCGACTGTATCTTTTTTTTGTGTGTTTTTTACGCAATATCTTTACCATTAGTTATTTTTTTAGTTATCAGTCATATTTATTTTAAGGTGAGGTATGGATTGGAACAGTTGTCTCTGTCTTTTTCTTTACATGTAAAGAGTAAAGAAAATAACCACACTTTTTCAATGGTTTTTCGTTTCAATCAAAAACTACGATGAAAGTATAAAAAATAATAAAATTACTCACTTTGTATTATCATTAAAAATATTGTTGTTATACTTCAAATTATAAGTCGTGCGTGACTAGAGTTGAAAGTAACGGTGAAGACCAATCTTTGGGAGTATTTTCTATCGAACCAAAACTGCTAAATCGTGTTTCTAATAGCTTTAGACTTTAAGGAACATCATCAATAATAACTGATGATGTATTTCTGTTGCCGCTATATTTAAAAATACTAAAACTTAGAAAAAGTGAAAAAATAAGAGGGGTCTTCGTAAAAAAAACGTGTTTTTTCAAACGTGAAGAAACTAGCGCTATCTAGTATGATGGTACGGAACCTTATATGTGCGGTTCTGACTCGCACTTGGCCGGTTTTTTTTAAAAATGGAAGGTATTGATGCACATATTTGTCATCGAGAATTAAAAGTCACTAAATTTAAAATTTTTGGTATGAAGGTGGTGTAAGAAAATTCCATATTTGGTGTATAAATTTTATGCCACTTTATTTCACTCTCACTTACTCACATCAGCTCATATATACATCCCCACTGAGGGGCTCGAGCCTACCCCGAATAAGGGCGATCGGGCCTTAGTCGACCTGGTTGGTCAACTTCACACACCACTTTTGAGTTACTTCGCAGGCGTGTGCAGGTTTCCTCACGATGTTTTCCTTCACCGTAAGAGCGTAAACGTACATATTTATTTCACTACCTACTTGTTTTTAAGTCCGATCCGACCCACTCAAATTGCAACATAAAGCTCATCAATCATTCTATTCTATTGATAGATTTATATTTTAACAACACGTGCTCTCTGACTTTATTTGATGCCATAAAACAGACGGATATGGATGTTTTATTATCGAAATGTGATTTTAACATACTACTAATATTAATAACGTGAAACTTTGTATGTATGTATGTATGGATGTTTGTTACTCTTTCACGCTTCAACCACTTGGCGGATCGGGATGAAACTTGGCACACGTATAGGGTCCTGGATTAACGTACTTATAGGCTACTTTTGATCCAGATTTCTTGAGTGGTTCCCGTGGGATAGCTGTTAACTTTCTCTTTTTTGGTAATTTCTGTCACTTCGCAATGAAGCGAAGGGTTGACGTGCTAATTAATACTGATTATCGAATTGACTACTAATTAGCATAGCCCGACATAGTTCCCAAGGGATCTAGAGTTGACTCAGTTCCCACGCTCGACAGCACGACAGACATAAAAACTATGTTCACGCAAAAACTAACTAACTACTGAACATATCTGGCTGAAATTTGGTAGGTAGATAGCTAAGGACCTGTTTTAACATAATTATAGTCTACTTTTCTCCACTGCGGCTCGCGCACTGCGCACCCTCGAAGACAGTCATAAAACTATGATCAAGCGAGCGAACCCGCTGGCAAAATCTAGTGTAATATATTTCTGGTATCTCGATATGTACGTGTTAAAGGTATACATATAGTCAAATAGTGCAATCATTTCATACAATTACGAGGGTGGCATACTTAAATGCCCTCAGTGCGCGAGGAGTGTCGCTGCTATGATTGGCTACATAAGCCATCTTTTAGCGCACGCGCGGCAAACCGACTAGGAGTCGAAGTGGTCGCCATGACCGAAATCGGTCGGATAGATCATCATTATAGTCAAGGATCTAATATACAGTGTGCTTTAAGGCGCAACGCAAAACGTAACGTAGGCAGACCTCCCCCTGGGCGCACCGACGACCTGGTGAAGGTTGCAAGAAGCTGCTGGGTGCGGGCAGCGCTGGACTGGTCGTTGTGTAAGGAAACCTTTAGGAGTGCCTTTGTCCAGCAGTGGACGTCTTTAGGCTAGTATGATGATGATGATGTAAATAAGAATATATTTTTTGTTCTACAACTGCTTATGCTTTAACCGCCTTCGTGGCGTAATGGTTACTCCATTCTCTTCACACTTGGAGGTCGTGGGTTCGGTTCTCGGCGGGGTCTAACTCTGTAAGACTCGGTTTGGTTGGTGGTAGTGCATTTTCTAGATTCATTCGTCACAACGTCCAAAAATTTTCGTCCGAATGGACGTAACAGCACCTTCAAATGTTACCTACTTTTCTTGTCGTTTCGTGCGCACTTACAAAGTACAGTCAGCTTAAAAATGGATTAATATTATTTTACTTTTCGTAAGGACAGTCCCATCCCATCGGCATTGAAAGTGAGGCCCATTTAGTGGTGTCGAAGTGGAGCCCATAGTTGTCAGATAACAGTGAGGCGCTTTGCACACAACGCGGCGGGGCGGGCCGGTCAATTTCGCCGCGAACGATAGCACAAAGGGAATCCTATACTACCAACGCACATGGAGGCGCCTGACTGATCATCATGTAGACTGTGACTTTATTTTATTAATGACATAAGTGCAATCCTAATCATAGGGAAAGACGACGACGACTTTGAACATAAACTACGAGAGAGGCAGTTTTAGTATTAGAAGTTTTTGTAGGAAAAGGTTTACAAGGGCAGGTCTAGAAAAAGTTGTCAATGGTTATAAGGACTTCCTGTTTAGAAGAATGGTAATTTGTTTCTCTCCCGCTTTGTTATTTAGCATTAGCAATGAAAAACATATAAATGGTTTTCAATTGAAACTCAGAATTACATTAAAGGGCGCAATTGAAATTGTTAGCCAAATCCAAAACTGAATATCTACTGAAGGAACTGAACCAAGTAAATTGGTGTGGGTAATACTACCGCTAGTTTTTTTAAATTCCATAATTTTTAGAGGTCACTTGCGTTCTATGACGTTCTCGGCGAAAGATTTGGGTCACCTGGACACTTCATATAACTGGTAAGAAATGACATTTCTAAAAACAAATGAAGTCTCAGTGAAATTCTATAAGTCCAAGTACCTAACTTGAACCAGTCTATATTAATCTGGGTGGCGAGGAGGTGAGGTCGGAATCTAGAGAGCGGCAGGGAGTGTCCATACTGTATGTTAGTACTAATACGTGTACTTTGGATAGGGCGAGTCTAGGATATGTTTTTGCATTGCAGCTGAATGGATCCAATGAATTGCTATATTTTTTTTGTTTCTGCTACAGTTTAGCTGTACCAAATGATAACCTGGCTAGGGTCTACCGACGACTAAAACACCACAAGTTCTAATAATATTTAATTTTCACATTTAATTACGAAAGGCATAAGTTATGCCTTACGTAATTAAATGTGTTTAGTAGAATGGTAATTGATAGATGGCGCTTTTTAAAATTAGAACGATCAGAACAATTATTATTTTCACCAATATCTGTATGCTGATTTTCATTCTACAGAATCACACTCCGGACACTTCATACAAACGAGCGAGTAATGATATACATAATATAAACAACTGACTTAATTATAGGCATGAATGCAGGAAGGGTTGAATGACACCGGCGGCATTGGTCACGAAATGTTTGTTAGATATTTACTGCATGTAACAATCAACAGTGGCTTGGTAGGTAACTTACATGAATAAAATTGTTAAATTGTAGCTAAATATAGGTACTTATGCAAATATCCCGCATCCCCGCTAGTAATCGTTCAATAATCCCCGTACGGTTAGTCCGTATTTCCGCGCAAAATTTTTAAAAAAAATGTAAGCTTTGACGTGACCTGGAGAGCATTGACCTCGAGGTACCGACCTTTGATAATAATCAATCAAGGATAATGTGATAAACTTTAAAAATAAAGACGTAATTAAATCATGTAACCTTTGACATGAACACGGAGAGCATTGACCTCGAGTTACCGACCGTAGAATGGACCGAGTCTTAAAAGTTGACCCCGCCGGGAATCGAACCCGCGACCTACTGGTGTGATGCGAATGGAATACCCAGTAAGCCACGGAGGCGGGTAAAAATCAATGGTTAGTCCATTGCTTCACATCAGGAGGTCGCCGGTTCGATTCCTGCCGGGGTCAACTTTGTGATGCTCGGTTTGGTTGGTCGTGGCGCATTTTCATAGCCCGCATGGCTAGCTACCACCATATTATGTAATTCTTGCCGCCAAACATCAGTTTTAACAGCATTGATGTGTTCCGGCTTGAAGATAAGATAGCCAGATCCCCATTGGGGAATGATGGTAAGCCCGCTTCCATATTTGGCATCATCGTCACTTACCATCAGGTGAGATGATGCCAAGGACTTATCAACTGTGGATAAAAAAAGATAAGGTAATAAACTTAAAAAATTCTTAAAGGTAGGTTACCTACAATTACTGTCAATATTTTTTTGGAATGCGATAATTAAATCTTATACGATGGTATGAAATTCTACGCACGGCACTTAACCGGTTTTATTTCTACACTAGCAAAACATCATATGATTTGTAATATAATTCTTAAGAAATATTTAAGTCGCATCACAAAAAAACCAAGGTTAAAGCGTATTTTCCGGATAGGTTAGACACTAGGTAAGTGTGACAAAATACGAAATAATGAACTGGCTTTTTGTGTTGCTTTTTATCCAAAGAATAAAACTGTAAGGGCTTTGTTTTATTGCCTCTATCAATATGTGAACTAAAACATCAGTAAAATGAACAGTTTACCAAATTTGGATTTAATAAATATCAAACGAAATCACAGCGGTCGGAGCGCTGTACCGTAGCTCATCCTTTTCGTTCGGTAACCAAACTGTAACCAATCTGCATGAGGTATGGGGGTGAGGTTGAATCTAGACAGCGGTAGGAAGTGTCCATACTAATTATGTACTTTGACAGAATTCAAATAGGTATACAAATGTTGGTGAAGCTTAACTAATATCATTAGACTAACAACGTAAGGCATATGACGCCTTTTATAATAGGAACAATTATTATTTTCACCAATATTTCTGTATTCCTTATGTTACCAATAGCTGTATGCCCATTTGTATTTGTATTTTTTTTCCCTCGGACTGCGGAGGAGGGAAGGGGAAA
Organism: Coleophora flavipennella; assembly: GCA_947284805.1. Taxonomy (NCBI): domain Eukaryota; kingdom Metazoa; phylum Arthropoda; class Insecta; order Lepidoptera; family Coleophoridae; genus Coleophora; species Coleophora flavipennella. The sequence goes on from OX369268.1 coordinate 14,534,283, forward strand.
AATGCATTTACGCATACCAATACAGCCGGCTGTACTGGTTACGTGGGACTCACAGCCCTGCGCCTATATGCATACATACACATATATACATAAAGTATATAATATAAATTAATAAGCACAGGCCCAAGACCGTACTACCCACTTACTTACCATCTAGCCATCTATCAATCACCTTTGGAACTAAAATCATAGGACTGCACACAAATGTCTATAATAATAATAATAATAATAATAATATTCTGGGACAAATCACACATGGTCATCTGGCCCCAAAGTAGGATTCCCTGTGTTATGGGAACCAGAGACTGATATACATACTTATATACGTTTAAATACATACATATATATATTGTTTGCCCTGGGTGGGTGGTTAGTCTATATTCGAAAGTAAACGCTTTCAGCTACTCTATTTTTGACGTGAAAAATCTTATGATATCATAAAAATACAATTACTCAAACGTATTGCACAATTTGAAAATTTCCCTTGTTTCTAATTTTGATCACTTTCACTGTGATTTTCTTCTACATCGACATTGGCGGAATTATTGTGCCTTAACAAAATAAGAGGCAAAAAAAACCATCTTTAAAATCACATATCTACAGGGTACCAAGACTACCAAGTCAATATTTAATCGCAACGTTCAAAAATAGTACGTACTTACGTACAAGAAGCCTTACACAGATTGAAATTATTCAATTATACATAGAAATTGATATACACATACGCTATTTCATTAGAAAATGAAGACAAAACAAACAGAAGTTAATTGCAGTTGCGCTAAACACAGTTATTTACTTCGCTACTGTTTATTTACGTTGAAAATCGTTGTTGTATTAGTGCATTATTGCTCAGAGGCGAAGTATAGCAATTTATGGTTAAGTTTGAGCTGAGCCGCGGGCGAGAGATTTAATTAGAATCAAAAAAATATCAAAAATAAATCCTACTTATAATTATAAACGCTACTTATATTGTTGACTGACTCGGTGGCTTAGTGGTTAGTGATTTTGACTGCTGATTCGAGAGTTGTGGGTTCGATCCCCACCCAGGGAAAACATTTGTGTGATGAACAGGTTTGTTTGCTCTATATCTGGGTGTTAAATATCTATATATGTCTGTATTTAAACGTATATAAGTGTTTGTTTCAGTCTCTGGTTCCCATAACACAGGGAATCCTACTTTGGGGCCAGATGACCATGGTGATTGGTCCACAATATTTATTTATTTATTTATTAAACGCGAAAGTTTGTAAGACTGTACGGATGTATATTTGTTACTCTATCACGCAAAAACTACTAAACGGATCTGGCTGAAATTTGGTAGGTTGACAGATTAGGACCTGGATTAACACATAGGCTTGCGGCTCGAGCACTGTGCACCCTCGAAAAGTCATAGAAACGTTGTCCTTGCGGGTGAAGTCGCGGGAAACAGCTAGTTTTACATACGCGCTGTGCAATATTCGCCTTACATTTTGAAAAAGAAGACAGGAAATACTACGAGCCGAGACGTGACTATGTAATCTCATGATCCAGAGTAGCATTTTTTTTTTTTAATTTTTATTATCCTTACTTAATATTATAAATGTGTTTGTTTGTTAGCTTTTCACGCTTCAACACCTCAATCAATCTTGACGAAATTTGGCACGGAGGAAGCGTGTGTCACGGGAAAGGACATAGACTACTTTTTCATCACGTGAAAATAGCATGGTCCGATACAGTTCCCAAGGGAACTGAAAAAAATTTTTTTTTGGTTGATTTCTTCAACAACGCAACAGAAGAATGGATTGTTGTGATTTTTTGCACAGAGATGGTTAAGGGAGTGGGAAATGATATAGACTGCTAATTAGTATAGCCCGATCTGGGATAGGGATCTGGAGAAAACTAATGTCCATGCTCGAGAGCCGCTTGCAGCTCGCGCACCACTCGTTTTCAAAGACAGTCATTAAAGCGATGTCCACGCGGGCGAATCCATGGGCAAAAGCTAATGTTTTATATAACACACTGAGAGGCAAAGAAAATAAATCACATACAGCCAAGTCATAACACCATAGTCCGATAAATAAAAGCTCCTTGGTCTCCCGTCGTTTGGCTGCGTTTTTAAAATTTTGGTTTCTCTACACTCGAAGTTGTTGCCAAATATGTTTACCTGGGACTAACAGTCTATTTACGTAGGTCTAATTTCATGAAAGAGATTAATCGTTGAATTCAACTCGGCTGGGAAGCGTTCGGGAAGCTTTACAATATCTTCACGCCCCAAATACCGCAGTATCTTAAGACGAAGGTCTTCGACCAGTGTGTGATGTCACACGGAATTGAGACGTGGTCGCTTACTATGGGACTCATAAGAAGGCTCAAGGTCACCCAAAGGGCAATAGGGGTCAGAATTGCTAAACTTAAGTGGCAGTGGGCGGGCCACATAGCTCGTAGAACAGATGGCCGTTGGAGCAGTAAAGTTCTCGAGAGGAGACTAGAAAACTAGCGTAGGCAGGCCTCCCACTCTTGACCTGATGAAGGTATCACGATGACGTGGAAAAGTCATTCTGAATAACATAACTTTTCGTTAATTAACAACTTTTATCGTCTCCATCGCAGGAGCACGGGTCTCTTCCCAAACTTGGGATAAGTGGAAGTTGTAGTTGCAAGTCTGGCAAACCCCACCGTGAGAAGTTTTCAAGCCGCCTATAAATACTCTGAGACGACCTAGTCCTCACGCCTCTCTCCGATCCTCCCACGTCCAAGCAACGACCTAAGCCGAGGTCCGTGGCCACCTGGGCGCCCTTAGGCAGTTGCATCTTTTTGCTTTGCACTAGGTTGAGTGCCTTCCGTACTCGCCTCCCCTGCCCGGTGAAGTTGTAAAGGTCCCAACGGCCAACAACAAGCTCTGCTTGTCTTTTCGAAAGAAAAAAAAAAATTGCCCTCACGATTGTCATAGCAACCGGTGCCGAGCTCGGTTACAGCAACCTCCAAAATATATAAACAAAATATTTATAATATGTGTATTAAAATATTTAATAAGCTTTCAGATGAAATCAAACAATTACAAGGAATTAGACTTAAGAAAAAAATTACAGAATGGCTAATACAACACTGCTTTTATAGTATTAGTGAATACATGAACTATAATAATAAATAAAATTAATTTACCTTTATAATGTTATTAGCGTAGGTACAATATTTTAACCTGTTAAAATTTGCATGCCATCTTTAGGACGGTTGAATACATTTACCATTTTAACATTAAGATCTTTACATGTATGTATTCTGGCAAATAAACATTTCTTTCTTTCTTTCTTGCAAAGCATGGAAGCGGGTGAGATAAATGCCATGCCAGTAGCCGAAAGACGTCCACTGCTGGACAAAGGCCTCCCGCAAGGATTTCCATGACCACCACTCCTGCGCTGCCCGCATCCAGCGGCTTACCGCGTCCTTAACCAGGTCATCAGTCCACTGGGAGGCCTCCCTATGCTACGTCATTAACAGTCATACTTCTCCAGGTATGGATCGTAAATAATAGTCAGTCAACCTGTATAATTGACTTGCATGGGAAGTCATTTTTTTGCGAACTGATTCCGCGGGTTTCTTAGAGAAAGACTACTTACTTACTCCGCTGGATCAATGATCCAAAGTGTGTCCTGGCTTCGGATACCAGAACTCGCCACGTGTGAACTCCAGACGCCAGCTTGGAGCTCGCGCAGATCCGCGTTCATCACATCGCACCATATTTAGCATACAAATTTACATTTTAGCATATTCACACCACTTATGCTACACAATCCATGTTAGTATCTTCACACCCACAGAAATCGGAATACTATAGGCACACACGTTCACACCACTTATCGTAAACATATACATGTTAGCATCTTTGCACCACTTATCATACACATTTAAATAATGGTATCTTCACACCACTTATCATTCACATCTTCGTATTTTCGCACCACTTATCATTCACATTTACATCTTAGTATCTCCGCACCACTTATAATTTACATGTTATTATTTTCGCACCACTTATCATAGACATTTACATGTTAGTATCTTCGCACCACTTATCATATACATTTCACATCACATTTAGTATTTAAATAATGAAATTTTATACCAATACATGGTTTGTATACGTTCAATATTTTCTAGATTGGGATAAAGCTCTTGCTAAGAATTTATACTGGGCTTTTGGAAAAAACTAACACTTTTTTTATATCATGAAACTGAACAACTTTGGTTCTAAACTTTACTTAAATTGTAAAAAACATGACGAATCAGATAATAGATTCTAAAGTATGCGCAAAAGTTAAAAAACATAAGTTATTCAGTTTTATGAGTAGATGTCTACCCCCCTAAGAATGTGTTCTATTTTATCTAACATCCTGTATAAAGCCAATTCCACACTGATTACAGTTGAGAATTCAGCTTCAGCTAACTTTGTCGTCGCGTAACTTGCAGATTGATCAACTGTAGACGCGGCTTAACTTAACTGTACCATTGATCAATCGCGCTAGTAAGTTCACTTTACTTGCTCGGGGATGTAGTTTACGTTGTTAAACCTACTCTAGTACTTCTACACAGACTTACAACTTGTCTGTCACAATTAAGGCTTCCTTACCGGGTACCTGGGGACGGGAATTTCCGGGATAATACAGAAAGAAGGGTTTTCTGTACCCGGGAATGTGTGTAAGTTTTTGGGAATTAAAATATTTACAATTTTAATGTAGGAACTGCGTGGATTCTGCGTACTAACACGGTGGTAGACTCACAATGAAATGAATGCGACTTAATTTATGTATGTAAACGGCCAAGATGACAAGGCCGTAAAAAGTTATTAGTAATAATTTTGATGTTATGTTGTGTAGTTGTGAAACGTCTTGTTATGGCTTTCACTTGTGCTTTCACGGTCAAAAGGGTATGTTATTTATTTCTTAAAGATAGGAAAACGCTTAAGAAGAAATGTTTTTGGTATACAAAACATTTACAAATTTTTAGTGATTTAACACTGAGCTCTTTAGGTGTACGGAATCCTAAAAACTTACAGTCAGAATTGAGAACCTCCACTTTTTTAAAGTCGGTTAAGAATAGAACGTTAATAAACCAGTAACGTCTTGTTTTCTAGATTTTCGTCTTAATACTACAATTAAAATACATTTTAATAATCTTTGCAACACTTATCGATACCATTGAATGCACATTTCACATTAAAAATAATTGTAAAATACATAATTTCGCATGCTTGTCTTAGGTTAAGCCTGAGAAACTTTATGACAATAGTAGCTTTTGCCAGCGGCTTCGTTCGCGTGAAAATAGTTTCTATGACTGTCTTCGAGGGTGCGCAGTTGGTAAAAAGCATATGTTAATCCAGGGTCTAATCTGTCTACTTACTAAATTTCATCTGATCCGTTTATCACTTGTGGCGTGAGAGAGTAACAAACATCCATACATACAACTTTAACGGTGAAGGAAAACATCGTAAGGAAACCTGCATATCTGATTCCATGTGTGTAATGGAGGTCGCGGTCTCTGAACTCTGTTTGCCACTGCCTCCAAAATTTCTGTAACATCTTCTGAATGATTGCCAACTCGTCAGCGAATGTACGTTCATATTCTTGTCAGTCACCAGCGGTTCTTCAACCATATAGTGGGCAGGTGTTATAGGCTCGAAATCATCTGGATGATCACGCAGCGGTGTCAATGATCTAGAATTGACAAACGCTTCTACTTGGATAAGTAAGGTATTGAGATCCTCGAAAGTCAGTGTGGAAACTCCAATAATGCGTTTCATATGGAATTTAATCGAATTAATACCCGTTTCCCACAATCTCCAAAATTAGGAGCGCCCGGACGGATAAACTTCCGTTTTGTCCCTTCTCTATCCAGTTAAGAAGCCAACCCTCGGCCGGCCTTGTTTCCACATCTCTATAAGTTCTTTCTGAGCTGATACAAAGGTAGTTCCATGATCGCTCCACATCTCGGTACAAAATCCTTTTCTGGATAAAAAACGTCTAAACGCAGCCAAGAACGCTTCGTTTGTCTATTCATGAACGATGATGATGAGAATGATGTTTGTTCATGAACTCTATATCTGCATGTTTCAAGCGACCGGCTACTCTTAACACACTCTTACACCCCTATCACAAAGGGGGTTAAGTGCGATCAGTCTTCTACTTCTCTTCAACTGTTTCCCTTCTTTCAGGTTTCTCATGTCTTCCTCAAACTTTATCTCTTGAGCCAGTCTTAAAAAAATGGTAAGTGCTTCTTCTCGTTCTTTATGTGTAACAAACTCAGGTACTTAGGTTTTCTAGGCTCCTTTTTCTGTTTCAGGTGCAGCCATCTTCTACAGTAGACTGCGACTGCGAGCAGTCTTCTCAATGACTAATATCTCTGGAGCAAAGTAAGTACGAAATCGTTCGAGTTCTTTCTCCACAGTAGCACAAGCAATAGAATCACGCATCTCTAGCTCAGTTTCAGGTATTTCTTGTTTAGATATCTCAATCTCTGTGTCACGAAGAAATTTCGGTTGTCTCTACCACATACTATTAGATTTCAGTTTTCGGCAGGATTCTCTTTTGTTTTAACGATGGACCACGTTGTCTCTAGGTTATTGTTTATCTCTATCACTCGATTTCTTTCGTAACTCTTCCACCTTGCTACATCTCATCTAATCCACGCCAAAGTAACTTGTGAATCTGACTATGCGTAGGTGTTCTCAGGTTTCACTTTTATAGCCGTCGCGATATGTTTCAAAAGTTTGCTGAGTAAAAGTGCAGCACATAACTCTAGCATCAGAAGTGTAATCGTTATCACTTTTGTTTTAGCAATAAGTAGCGATGCAGTTATCTGTCCACTTAAATGTAAAACTCTACTTTACACCACTGCAGCAAACGCAACCATAGTAGCGTCTGAGAATCCATGAAGCTGGATTAACTCTAGCTCATCTGTTATTCCTATCCATCTTCGAATTATTAACTATGTCAGAACTTCAATTTGAGAACGAAACTTACTCCATTCTTCGACGCAGTCAGAAGGTAACTCGTCGTCCCAGGTTAACCCCAATTTCCACAGTCTTTGCATAAAGGTCTTCGCCAGCACTTACCAACAGATGAGGTGCAGCCAAACGCACTCAAATTTTTAATTTTAAAAAATGCAACAACAAGCTACCGCCTTCTATCCCTTGTATAGCACGGTTAATTGTGCCACATGATAAGAGAAGAGATCTAAATATTCAGATAAAAAGGCATCAACTTGACTAGAAATGCTCCAAGCACTTTTAAAACACCTCACAAACGGACGTTCTCGGTTTCGCCCGCGTTTATACATGGTGTGAAATGACCTCTACCGTAAATTAAAACGGTGGTTCTTCTTGAAACTGAAGTGGTTCAGTTTCCGTAAGGAACCCATACTGAATTTATAAAAAAAATCGGCAAAGTGCAACTTGGGGTCACACGGATCAGTTAACAAGTGGTCCGCACAGAAACTTCAACTACCAACAGAACAAGTACTCAGTACATACTTTGCTCTAGGTAAATAGGGGTCTTTTTATTCTGGGCTTTTGAATTTTTTTTTACAATGGGAACGGAATCTTTTAACCTCATATACCTTTTCATGATTTTAGGTCCAGTAGTATTGAAGATAAGGGGGTTAGGAGTGGTCAATTTTAGTCAATTTTCTTAAATAACTTTAAAACTATTTATCTTAAAATTGCAAAAAAAAATAAAAAAAAATTCTAATCAACCCCCCGAAATAGACCCCGGTGTTAATAATTCATTCATTTACGTTACACGTCCGTCTTTGGACTTACTTTGTGTACCAAACAACTCAATAAGTCCAGTAGTTTCCGAGAAAATTGGCTGTGATAGTCGGACGAACAGACAGACACACGAGTGATCCTATTATTGTCCCGTTTTTAATTTTTGAGGTACGGAACCCTAAAAGTTGGCTTATCGGCTGATCAGTTTGTATGAAAAGTAAAAAAAAAAGTTTTTGTTGGAAATTGTTCAGTTTCAATTTCATCCCTCGTGTCATATTTTTACGCCTTGTGTTGTTTTAACACTGTCTTCATGGCTCGTGAGCGTGAAATATTGACATTTACCTCCCGTAATGACTTTATTTCAAATCTCTCGGAAACCATGAATTTTCCGGGATAAAAATCATCCTGTTAATCTCCATCATTTTCTCTACATCAATTTCATTACGATTGGATCAGCTGTTTTGTCGTGACGCTAAAGCGAACATCCAAACTTTCACATTTGTTACATTAGTATTGTATATTTTCCCCCTCTCCATACAGTAAGCGAACCGTGAACTTGTTGTACATTTTTTTGTACTTTAATTAATCTATAACATTGTCATAAAAAGAAAGAATAGTAGGTTATCTTCATACGATGGGTAGTAGGGGTATTTGTGCGCGTGCGGGGGCACGCACACTACAATAATAAAAACAACTTCTTTCCTTTTACTAAAGAAATCGTTTTTGTTATTGTAGTGTGCGTGCGTACTGACGTGCACACATACAAACCGCGTGATGTCTTCTTCTTCCTTGCACATTCACACTTTAGGTGGTGTCGGCTCTCCTAATCTTGCGGCGCCAAGAAATTCTGTCTAGGGTTGTCGGGTCGGGTAAATTTTGTTTTTTGATTAATCTGGACATGCTGGTCCACCAGGTGGAAGGATGTACACACGGCGCAACATCAAGCTATACAAAACCAGTATACGCGGGCCTCGCGTATGTTGAAACGCAAAGGCATTCGCGCGACTCACGCGGCCAGCTTATTCTAATTTTGTATAGTTTGATGTGTCGCTGTCCGTACCATTAACCGCGCGATGTACCATTGTTTAAAGATAACCTACTAATCTTTCTTTTTACTATGATATTGTGTTCAACTAATTGAAAAGCATTTATCTCTGTACCATTTTGCATGTAAATAAAAACTATTTCCTGTTTGTGTTTCCATGGTGTGCTCTATGAATTGGGTGAATAGGTAGAGCGTGTAAGTCACCTGTTTTAGACAATAGAGTTTAGAAAGTGGTTAGGATTTTATGTGTTAATCGTGCGTAATATACAGAGTGTAACAAAATTGGTGTAGGTTCCGTTAACTGGGGGTTCTACTCATCATACTGAACAACTGTTGTTAAAGTGTTATATGAACAACTGTTGTTCTACGACTTTGCTGAAATCGCAAAAAAGAATAACTTTTCTTACAAATCGGTCAGCTGACCAACTAATTTTGTACATTTTTGTATGGAGGCTCCAAGTTTCTTTTTTGAGTATTGACTATGGGTTCCGTGGAGAAAGTTGTTCAGTATGATGAGTAGAAGCCCCAGTTAACGGGTCCTACACCAATTTTGTTACACCCTGTATAGTCTGTAATAGAATTGGTATATGACCCATTAACTGGGGCTTCTATTCATCATACTGAACAACTTATGTTCTACGACTTTGCTGAAATCGCAAAAAAAAATAACTTTTCTTACAAATCGGTCAGCTGACCAACTAATTTTGTACATTTTTGTATGGAGGCTCCAAGTTTCTTTTTTGAGTATTGACTATGGGTTCCGTGGAGAAAGTTGTTCAGTATGATGAGTAGAAGCCCCAGTTAACGGGTCCTACACCAATTTTGTTACACCCTGTATAGTCTGTAATAGAATTGGTATATGACCCATTAACTGGGGCTTCTATTCATCATACTGAACAACTTATGTTCTACGACTTTGCTGAAATCGCAAAAAAAAATACACTTTTTATACAAGTCAATCAGCTAAGTTGAATTTTTTTTGAGTATTGACTATGGCTTCTTTGGAGAAAGTTGTTCAGTGTGATTAGTAGAAGCCCCAGTTAACGGGTCCTACACCAATTTTGTTACACCCTGAATAGTCTGTAATAGAATTGGTATATGACCCATTAACTAGGGCTTCTGTTCATCATACTGAACAACTTTTGTTCTACGACTTTGCTGAAATCGCAAAAAAAATACACTTTTTATACAATTCAATCAGCTGAGTCGATTTTTTTTTGAGTATTAACTATGGGTTCCTTGGGAAAGTTGTTCAGTATGATGAGTAGAAGCTCCAGTTAACGGGTCCTACACCAATTTTGTTACACCCTGAATATACTGTAACAGAATTGGTATATGAACCATTAACTGGGGCTTCTATTCATCATACTGAACAACTTTTGTTCTACGAATTTGCTGAAATCGCAAAATAAAAACACTTTTTATACAATTCAATCAGCTGAGTCGAATTTTTTTTGAGTATTGACTATGGGTTCCTTGGAGAAAGTTGTTCAGTGTGATTAGTAGAAGCCCCAGTTAACGGGTCCTACACCAATTTTGTTACACCCTGTATAGTGTTTAACAGAATTGGTGTACGATCTATTAACTGGGGCTTCTACTCATCCTATTGAACAACTTTACCATACCAACTGAACATAGTCACTTTACACAAAAAAATGAACTTTTCATACAAATCGATCAGCTGACGGACCAATTTTGTGTATTTGTACTAGATTTTTTATCTTGTAATTTTTCTATGTTTGTTTAGGTCAAATCTTGCAAACGATTTTAGAGCGATTTTCAAAAGTCCTATTGAGCTGAAATTTGGTATTAAGACGTATCCCTGGTGACAATAGGTCCTTTTGGTATTTTAAAGTTGATATCTTGATGACTTTTGGAGGCGGAATCAAGGTCCCGGGATCGTTCTTTGTTTTTACTATTAAAACAGTATAATAAATAATAGTAATAAGTAGTATTCTATAATCGTAGAAAATACTGTGCTCGCCTTTTTTAACCAACTTCAAAAAAGGAAGAGGTTTTATGTTACACTGTGTCATTTTTTTTGTTTTTATTATTCCGTCCTTCAAAAGGAAAAAAACGGAACCATTATAGGATCACTTTGTTGTCCGTCCGCCCTTCTATCTGTCAAGACCCTTTATCTCGCGAACGCGTGGAGTTGTCGAATTGAAATTAAAACCATATACTCCGGTCTACAGTCCCCTGAAGCTGTAAAATTTTTTCTAAGTTAACTAAAAAAAAAGATACGGCCGTTTATGCCGCAAAAAACGTACATTTCGACACTCTTAAGGGAATCAAAATTCATAGTGTATTTCCGTTGACTTAGAACTATGAAATTTGGATAGTAATACCGTCTTATACTACAAGTATAAGGGAAAATTTAAAAACTATAAATTTGTAATTAAATCATAAAAATATAGTCTTTATTTAAAGTAGAAACGTTATCAATTGCAAGGAACGGCGGCGGTCCAAATTTTGAAATGAGTTAACCTTGTCATGTGGGGTATTAGTAAATTATGTCTTTTTCCACCCCCTCAACTACCTCTGTGCAAAAAATCATAACAATCAATTGTTACGTTGCGATGTAATAGAAATTAACCAAAAAAAGAGTATTTTTTTAGTTCCCTCAGTAACTGCATCGGATTATGCTATTTTTCCGGGATAAAAAAGTATCCTGTATCCTTCCCCGTGACACAGGCTACCTGCATGCCAAATTTCATCAAGAGTGGTCAAGGTGTTGAAAGCGTGAAAAGGTAACAAAAAACACATTTTCACATTTTTATAATACTACAAGTAGTTTTCGATTTATAACGAAGAATAAAAAAATCTTTTTCCTTTTTAATATGTATAATGTAGGTGGTAGGTACCTAATAATTTTGGTGTGTGTAACAGTTTGAATTGTTATGATTTATAATATTCACCTACAAATTTCTACGGAACCCTCGGTGGGCGAGTCCCACTCGCACTTGTCCAGTTTTCTTTTATGTATGTTCACCGATTACTCTGTCAATAGTGAACCAATTATCAAAATTATTTTTTGATCTGAAAGAGTAAGTATTCTGACGAGGTGGTCCCATTGTCACCAAGTCAGGATCTGATGATGAAATCCCAGAGAAATCGAGGGCAACTCTCAATTTTGAAAGGCACATACTACGCGTTTCATGTATTAAAAGTATGAGATAATATTTCTATATATGAATAAACGAAATATACCAACAATACTAAAATCAATCAAAACAGGCCCCTAATTTGACAATCAGCTAACATCTTAAAGAAGCTATTTCTAGACAATCAGCTAACATATTATAAAAGCTATTTCTAGACAATCAGCTAACATCTTAAAGAAGTTATTTCTAGACAATCAGCTAACATATTATAAAAGCTATTTCTAGACAATCAGCTAACATCTTAAAGAAGCTATTTCTGACAATCAGCTAACATATTATAAAAGCTATTTCTAGACAATCAGCTAACATCTTAAAGAAGTTATTTCTAGACAATCAGCTAAAACCTTAAAGAAGCTACTTCTAGACAATCAGCTAACATCTCTAAGAAGCTATTTCTAGACAATCAGCTAACAACTTAAAGAAGCTATTTCTAGACAATAAGCTAACATCTTAAATACGATACGTATCAAATTAGTGGCCTACAATTTTTTTGAGGTTGGTGCCAGCAAAGGATTTTTAGAATCACGAATAGAATTAATTAATAAAAAGATTTTACTTAGTAATTTCATCATGAGATCAGCCGAAAGACGTCCACTGCTGTGCAAATCCCACAAGATTTTTACAACTACCAACTGTATCTGCGCTGCCCGCATCCGGCGGCTTCCCACCACCTTCACCAAGTCTTCGGCCCACAGAGTTGGAGGCCCGACTATACTACCACATCTGATCTTCGAGTTATGTGCCCCGCTAGCGATTCTGTGAGCTAAGTCGGTAACTTTGGATCTCCTCATTATCTTACTTAATTATAAAAGCATTTAAAGATAGAGATTATAATTAAGGCCTTAAGGTGGGTCAAATGACAATATTCAATCCAAATCATTGAAAGACTGTGTAAAGCTATCACCATGGAAAAATATATAATATACTTAAAGTAATAAAGAATCGATTAATTTTAATACAATTTTAAAAATATTACCACTTTTGATGTTAAAAAAATATACTGTAGACTCTGTTTTTGGCATTAATTGCAAAAATTCTCGAAAGAAAATAATTAATGTTGAATAAAACCAACACACAAAACTTGGTGGCTTTAAGACCTTTCTTTTTAATTGAACACATTTTTTTAAACTTATTTTAAAGTGATGAAATGTAATAAAAACATGTAAAATTCGAGAATTGAGCGTTCGGTTTCAACGTAACAGCCGCGTTGAAGTCCGTATTGATTTGAACTTAAAATAAATATAATTACGTTCGATATTATTTAAACACTTATCAAACTGCTCGGATTGAGTGAAACTCCTTAAAATGGCTTCTTTATGAGAATATAACAAGGCTTACGAACTAACAAGTAACTTGTACAACAAATCTCAATTATTTTCACGAAAAGCCCTCTCGGATCCTTCTATCTAAGGGCTAGTTTGTCGTAATTGATTTAAGATGGGCCCAGTGGGTACTTGAGATTCCCTTCGGACTTCAAAGGGGGTTCAAACTTGTAAATGGACAAAGGTTGAAGCAAATTTTGCGTTAACTGATTTCACGGTTGTAAATTCAAGGGGATTGCTTACTGTTTGTGATTTGAGATGGTTGTTTAATAGTTTATTGTGTCTTATACAGGTTGTAACAATGTTGGTGTAAGGAGCTATATAATGTTGGTGTAAGGGAATTATGCTCATCATACTGAACAATTTTGCTCAAGTCAGTTCGCAAAAAAAAACTCAAAAGTCGATCGGTTGATTGACTCATTTTGAGAATTTTTGTATGGGGCGTATTTTTGTTTTGAGTTTTATCTATGGGTTCGCTGGAGAAAGTTGTTCAGTATAATATTTAGAAGCCCAAGACCAATTTAACACCTGTATATCCGTATATTATACTTATAAAAAGAAAATTCCTGAGTCACTAACTTACTCAGTAACTAATCAATGCTTAACCTAAACTCTTGCACCCAGAAAGCTGAAATTTCGCATAGACCTTTCTTTTATGATTTAAACTAGATGTAAGGCCGGATAAAAAAAAATAATTGCTGAGGATAGGGGGAATAAAGCAGTTGTGACCACGACTACGCGGGCATCCACTAGTATTGGAATATAACGCTAATGTCATTATAGGGTTATTTTGTGTCAAGGTGAAGATTTTTAACGCGGGGCACATAGCTCGTAGAACGGATGGCCGTTGGGGCAATAAAGTTCAGAAGTGGCGACCGTGCACAGGAAAGAGATGCGTAAGCAGCCCTCCCACTCGGTGTACCGATGACCTGGTGCATGTCGCGGGAAGCCGCTGGATGCGGGCAGCTCAGAACCGGTCGTCGTGAAAATCCTTGGGGGAGGCCTATGTCCAGCAGTGGACGTCCTTCGGCTGATATGATGAAGATGATGAAGCACTTTACCAGGGTAAAAAAACACGCGGATAATTTGGGAACATAGAATGCGTTAGTAAATAGTCCTATTGAACCTCCTCCGTGGCATAATGGTTAGTACATTCGCTTCACACCAAGAGGTCGCGGGTTCGATTCCCGGTGGGGTCAACTTGTAAGACTCGGTTTGGTTAGCGGTAGTTCATTTTCTAAACTCGCCTGGCTAGCTACCACCATCTTATCTAAGTCTTGCCGCCAAACATCAGTGTTAACAACATTGATGTGTTCCGGCTTGAAGATAAGATAGCCAGTTCTCCGTTGCGTTGGGGAATCTTGGTAAGCCCGCTTTCATCTTCGGCATCATCGTCACTTACCATCAGGTGAGATGATGCCAAGGGCTCACCAATTGTGAATAAATGAAAAGTGGAAATTTTCATTTAAATACATCCCTATTATATGTCCTACAGAAAGAACTATCCGAATATTTTATCATGAAAAGCGGCAAAAAGTTATGCCAACTCAGACATCAGAAGACTTAAAATGTGCAAAATAATAGTGGCCAAGTGCATGTCGGACTTGCGCACAGTGGGGTTTCGTAGTCTTTTCTAAAACTATATGTATTTCGGATCATCAGAAGGGTTTTGGCCGTATCTAAGAAATAAACTCGTCTTTGAGAAGTTTTGGAGTGTACAATCAATATTCACACACGTTTGCAACACGAGGCTTCACGATGATTCGGATGAAAACCGATTATTTTATAGACTGCGATGAGTTCGGCACGGGGCTAGCTTCCCAAGTTGACAGTTCAGCTGCTCGATCAAAAAGTGCTCGTAAAATAATTGGCGCCTCTGTCGTAGCCTCTGTAGGTTGGCTGCATTGTCTTTAATGGTTCGATAATCACAACGATTCTGGTTGGCTAACAAACAAGTACCAACACTACCAACTTCCGGGTTCCGGTCTCGCACAGACCACGCCTTTGTCAAAGATGACTATTATTACTACCCTAGCTAACCGCTTGACGTTTCAAGATAAAACACACGGTGCTTCGACGCATGCATAGATGGCGCCACGTCCTTGCGCTCCGACATGTATCATCATCATCATTACAGCTCATATCCGACATGTATATTTTAATGAAAATCTATGAACTTTATTTAGGCTACGTAGGTTTAACTAGCTTGTACGTAATTACGTGTTTCTTTGTCCTCACTAAGTCCTCTATTTATTATGGCAGAGGTTGACTGGAAGAGATCCCTCTAAGGGGTAAGTCCGCCTTTGTACTTAAGGTTTTTTTTTATAACATTATTTTAAGATTTTGTACAATAAAGAGTTTACAAACTTTTTACAAATCCAAGTGCACATATTAAGTTACTCAACTCAACTCCTGAACTTAAAAAACTTACTTGGCTGTGACGATTTTTTTTATAAATCGGTGTCATTTCCTACTATAAATTTCCCGAAGTATATAATAGATATATATATTTTTTATTCACAATTGGTAAGCCCTTGGCATCATATCACCTGATGGTAAGTGGCGATGATCCCGAAGATGGAAGCGGGCTTACCAAGATTCCCCAATGCAATGGAGAACTAGCTATCTTATCTTCAAGCCGGAACACATAAATATTGGTTTAGCGGGCAGGGAAACACTTGTCTCTGACAAAAAATAACACATAAAAGCAAACATATACCTGAATCGAAAAATGGTTTATCTACACTCATGTCGTAAATCCTTCATTTACTTATCAGAAACGCTAAGCAAATGATATACCTTTCGATGGAGCCGTGACTAAGGATCCATACAAATTTCATTTCGTTATGGCAAAGTTGTAACAAAATGAAGTTTTTTTTTAAAATTTTTACGCAGATGCTTGCTATTTGAGCACACTAGCGTGTTTCGGAACGCAACCTTGGCGGCGCGCATGCGCGGTGCGATATTACTGCAAATTTATTTTCTCGCCATTAACGTTTGTATTTTTCCTTATGCAGTTTGTATAATATGTAATTCGTTATTCGTTGTAATAAGTAAGTCGTTATTACAAGTTTTTTTTACTAAAAACCCAGTAAAATGACTGAAACTGATAGTGATATAGACGAAAATTTGACACCCCCGGATATTCTTGAAACAGCAACTAAAATAACCTTTAATAATTGTACCATACAAAATGTCAATAATTATTACAATAAACAATGATTACTTTATTTTGTCTTTAATTTAAATTTGTTGTATGAGTGTTGCCTGGCCGCGGCCGCGCCTTCGATAGTTCAGCTTCGTTCACCAGGCGGCGCCGCGGACAGCAACAAGACTCGCGTTCTCGTTAGGGTAGTTCGCGTCGAGGAGAGGCTATGACGAGCCCATGTCAAACAATCGTTCGATCTTCAGAAGTTTATTTCGCAGGAACAACAACAGGAACACAATTCCGGCGCTTTTTTTTTTTTTTTTTTTTTCCCTGTTAAAGGAGCGCGGAGGTGAATGCATTTACGCATACCAGAGGAAGCTGCCCCTGGTTATGTGGGACTCATAGCTCTGCGCCTATATGCATACGTCCCCGTTACACTCGGAAGGTGTATGAATGCGTATGCACAGGCCCAGGGACCACACTACCCACTAAACACCCCCTCGCGAAAACTTTGGCAGCATAGCCACCTTAAAAGTTCGTCGGTGCGACCCACACCCTTAGGGAAGGGTGGGGTGCGTAAGTAGGGAGGGGTTGCACCGAACGCACCGAGTAGATAGCCAGCGCGCACAGTGCAGGGGCCCCTCCCTTGTATGTGCCATGCGGGGATGGCACATGAACTGAGAGGTGGGAGAGAGAGAGACGGCAGGGATCGCAGTAAGCTGCCTTGAAAAAGGCGGCCCGAAACTAGTATGTGCCGCAGACCGACGAACAGTTCCCCGACGACGAATGGCGCGCGAAATGTCGGTGTACATTCCGTCACATGTGGCCGGGGACTTAGGCGGCATGCTTCTGGCAACGTTGACTTGTCCACACGCAAATTCGTCGCCGGGGTCACCATCCGAAGCACGCGGCACGACGGTAAGGCTCGTTCGAAGCAGTGGGGCCGCGACGTGTATGGCTACGTTGGCTTCCCGTCGATGAAGTCGTGCACGTTGCCCGAGGATCGCGGTCTGGAAAATCCAGTGCTTACTCGGTGCACCGCCGTGCCTTCCTCCATCGCCGCGATACACCTCCGAAGCACACGACGACCCGCGATGACTGTGAATTGTACGTAAAGACGGCCTTGAAAAAGGCGGCCCAGAAACTAGTATGGTCTAGCACACGTCCACCGCAAGCGACAGACGGTGAAAGACCCAATTCCGCTCGGGTCTTCTCTTGTCGCCTCACGGCGACCGAGGAATCCGGTTCGCGACTACGAGCCGGCATCTGTGGTGGGCCTAGGCCCCGTTCCATCGCTCCCTGCTGGCTGCATGCATGGTGCCTCCTGCGGTGCGTCCTGGAGTTGGTGTCGGTCGGCTAGCTCCCGGGGGAGCGCTCTTCTTTCCAGCGGCTTTGCTTGGGCCGGTGCCAAGTCCCTGATGTGCTCGAAGCCAGAGAGGTCGGCACGGTGGAACATTTGATACGCCAGGCGGGCGACGAACGACTCTATCGTCTCTACCCGGAGGTCTCGTCTGAGAACCTCGTTCCTGACGTATCTGTGGGCGTCCGCTGCCCATCTGAGGGAGATGTTCTGCTGGGCTTCGAGCTTCTTCTTGCTTGAGGAAGATATCAGCTGGTACCAAGCTGGGGCTGCGTAGGTGAAAATCGGGCGCAAGTAGGTTTTGTAGATCCCCAGCTTGACGCGCAGTGGAAGCGAGGACTTGGCAACCGGCTTTAGGAGTGCTCTGGCTGCCCTTGTCTTGGACACCACGGACTTGACATGTTGGGCCAGGTTCATCCTCCGGTCGATGATGACGCCGAGGTATTTCACCGTCGGCGCCCACTCGATGTCCTGGCCGAGGAGTCGGAGTTTTTTTGGCAGAGGTGATGCGCCCATGACGATCGCTTGTGTCTTGGAAACGTTGACCGCTAAGCGCCACTTGGACAGCCACGCGGGGAGCTCGTCAAGTGTACGCTGCATCTTCACGGCTGCATGTCTTGCGTTCAGGGAGGATGTGATGTAGGCCGCGTCGTCGGCGTACAACGCGAGCGTGGCCTCTCCTGGTGCTGGGATGTCGTCCGTGAAAGCAGCGTAGCACAGCGGCGACAGACAGCTGCCCTGCGGGACGCCGGCCAGGATGGGTCTCCTGGAGGAGAGGGTGCCTTCCACTCTCACTCGGAAGCACCTGTCCGTGAGGAAGCTCCGAAGGATGTCCAGCAGTTGGTGGGGCAGGAGAGCAGCGAGCTTGAAGAGGAGCCCCTCGTGCCACACCCTGTCGAAGGCCTTCTCCATGTCGAGGAAGGTGGCGACGGAGACTCTCTTCAAGTTGAAGTTGGTGGCCGCCAGGTGGAACACTCGGGCAAGTTGGAGCGTGGTGCTGTGCTCCGACCTGAAGCCGAACTGCTCGGGCCGTGGGGTGATGAGTGGCGTCATATGTCTCAGGATGAGCACCTCGAAGAGCTTGGAAATTGCAGGCAGCAGGGTGATGGGGCGGTAGCTCTCCGGCAGCAGCACATTCTTCCCCTGTTTGGGCAGCAAGATGACGACGCCCTCCTTCCAGGTGTTCGGGAAGTGACCCGTACGCAGGATGCCATTGAACAGCCTGGTGATGGTGACAATGGCGCGTTTGGGGGCGTGTCGCAGCGCTTGGTTTGTTACGCCATCGGCGCCTGGGGCCTTCTTCAACTTCAGGCGGCGGATCGCCCTCTCAACCTGGACCGGCGAGAGGAAGATGGAGTAGGTTCCGTGGAGCTCCTCTGGGATGGGTCGCACGAAGACTTCCGCCAGCCTTCCATTGACTAGGCGCTCGTGGTCCGGGGCCGTGGCTAGGTTGGGCGTGAACTGGCGCTGGAGAGAGTCCGCGAAGATCTCGGCTCTGTCATCCGCTCTGTAGCGCATGGAGCCATCAGCGTGTTTCAGCGGGCGGATCGGGGGTGGCTTCCCCTTCAGCTGTCGACAGAGGCGGTGGATAGAGTTCCAGTCCCCTTCGACGCTGGCGAGGTGGCTCTCCCAGCCTTGGGTGCGGTGCTCCTCCAGGGCGGACTTGACGCGCGCAGTGTAAGCGTTAAGCTCCTGCTTGCGCCGAGGGCATCTGCTGAGTTGGTAGATGATCCGGAGCTTCCTCTTCTCGATGAGCATGAGGCGAATCTTCGGTGGCAGTGGCTTCATCGTTGTGCTGCCAGAGGAGGTGGAGGTGGCTTGTTCTGCGGCGAGTTGGAAGGCTTTAGAGATGTCCTGCGCCAGCTCTTCCACTTCGAGGTGAGAGTGGACTGGGTAGGTGGGGATGGTCGAGTCCAGGGTTCTCTCGAACAGACTCCAGTCGATCCTCTTCCTCGAAGACGGTGGAGGTGGCGCGCCCCGGGTGTTCGTTAGCACGGCCAGCACCGGTTGATGGTCTGATTGGATCTCGTCGTCCATCACCTCCAGAGTGATGGGGGACTCGATGTTGGAGACGACCAGGTCCAGGACGTCTGGGGTTTGGTCCATCCCAGGTGGAGGGTATCTCGTCGGGGCCTCTGGTCCGAGCACGTCATAGCCGTGGGCCTCTGCGTCGTCGAAGAGCCTCTGACCGTTGGGGCAGGTCTTGGTAGAGTTCCAGGCCGGGTTCTTGCAGTTCCAGTCTCCTGCCAGGATGGTCGAGCGGGGACTGGAGTTGAGCAGCTCTCTGACCTCCTGGACGTCTATTCTGCTCGTCGGAGGCTTGTAGATGGAGAAGAAGTGGACTGGAGCGCCTTCCGTGCCGATCTCTACCCCAAAGGCGTCGAAGCTCTTCGAATCCGGGAGCGGGAGCGGTTGGTGTGCGATGGAGCTCTTGATCGCTATCATGAGGCCTCTGAATGCCCTGGTTCCGGCTCTTTGGGTGCGGTGGTAGGTGTGGTACCCGGGGACCTTGAAGCGGGTGTTCTCCGGAAGCATGGTCTCACAGACCAGTAGTATGGAGACATCCTGGTCCGTGAGGATGGGCTTCAGGAGCGACATCTTCTTCCTCAGGTCCCCCTGCGCGTTCCAGAAGAGGAATCTAATTGGCTTGGCCGAGGTGCTGACGGAGGAGTTGGAGGAGCGGCTCCTCGAGTTGCTTGAGCAGTCGGGCGGCGGCTGCATCCGACTTGGCCGGCTTGGGCTTAGAGGCCTCTGCTGCACTCTTCCGGGCTGCGGGTTTCCCTGCGCTTGCGGTAGGGGCTGCGGTGGCTGAGGTGGCTGCAGTTGCTGCGGGGGCAGCTGGAGGGGCCGCGGCAGGAGGTTGGTCGCCTCTCTTGTGTTTTTTGCTGCGCCTGGTCTTCCTTTTCCTCGCAGTGGAGGGGTCTGTGCTGGCGGGATCAGCTGCGGTGGTGAAGGCGAGGGTGCCCGCTCTCTTGTTCCTCGCCTCTCGCCGAAATGTCGGGCAGGAGCGGTGGTTGGCTGGGTGAGGGCCGCTGCAGTTGGCGCACGTGGGCAGGTCTTCCCGGGGGCGGGGGCATTCGCCGGCGAAGTGCGCTTCGCCGCAGCGGACGCACGCAGGTGGGCGGTGGCAGTTTTGACTCGAGTGCCTGAAGCCCTGGCACCTGTGGCACTGGGAGGGTCCTTTCTTGGAGCGCCATGCTTCCACTGTGATGCCAGGGATGCACAGGAGCTCCTGGATTCCATAGATCGCCGGGATGGTGTTCGGAGTGGGCCGCAGTTCGACGAAGAAGATGCAGCCCGGTCTGCCCTTGCGCCCGTTGATGTGACGGGCGTATGTCGGCTCGAACCCGTGGGTGGTCAACTCCTCCACGATGTCCTGCGGGTCCGTGTCGGCCGGGAGTCCCCTCACCGCCACCTTCACATTGCGCTCGGTGGGCAGGGAGTATGAGAACCAAACTAGGTTTTCGGTGGTTTCCAAAGTAGACAGGTAGCGCTGGATCACCCGGAACTCATCCTCGTCCTCGGGCGAAAAACGGAGGCCTTGTCCGTAGGGGCGGGCGTTTGGTGCGCGGCCGAGCGTCTCCTTCAGCTGGCGCAGATGAATCTTCCAATTTGGGAAGGACTCCACTACCAGCGGGGGGAGCTTCGGCTTCTTGGCTTCCGCGGCTGCAGCTGCAGGCGCGGAGGTGGTGGCGGCGGTGGCGGGGCGCGCAGGTTGCTGGGAGCGCGTGGTGGAGCGCTGTGTTGTGCGCTGGGGTAGCGCGCTCGCGGGTGGCGGGACGCGCGCGGCAGCGTGGGCGTACAAGGGCGCGGCTTGGGTCGCGGCAGGCGGGGGCTGCGCGGTGGTCGCAGCGGCGCTCGCGTACGAGGGCGCAGCGAGGGGCGCGGCGGGGGGCGCGGCGCGGGGCGCGGCGGGGGGCGCGGCGGGGGGCGCGGCGGGGGGCGCGGCGGGGGGCGCGGCGGGGGGCGCGGCGGCTGGCGCGGCGGGGGGCGCAGCGGGTGGCGCGGCGGGGGGCGCTACTAGCCCGGTAGGCGCGCTGAACGTGGCGGGCGCGGCCAGTGGGAAGCGCGCGGCAGGCTGGTCGTTCATGGCGGGCGTGGCGGCGGTGGGCTGCAGCTGCTGGTAGGCTGCAGAGCTCAGCCTCGGGTCCCTCGGCTCGCCTGGAGGTGGTAAATGCGGAGCTGACATCTCGCCGCTCACGCGTGTGTTCCGCCGCTTCAGGTCGCTCTCCGGCTCGGAGTCCGTCCCGGGGCTGAACAGACGCCGCTTCGGGGCCATAGTGAAACCTGGAAGCGCCTCCCTGACGGCCGCTTCACAGAGTTCCTGGTTCGCCTCGATGGTCTGGAGCTTCGAGTCCGCGGCCCAGAGGCATGAGGCGGCGAAGCTCTCCTCGGCGAAGGATGCAGTCGAGGTTGCGTTGAGGCGGCTCTCCCTCTCCATGATGTTGGCCGCCATCGCCTGCAGCAGCTCCCCCGACCCTATCCGCGATTTGCACATTCGTGCTAAAATCACGGTGTCCGCATCCAATGCGGACCGGGGGGAGGGGGGCTGCTGTTGGTGAGTCTTGCCCTCCGGAGTGGTGAAGTCGTCCTCTACGCGGGCAGCGGGGTTGGCTTCGGTTGTTTTATCCGGGGTTGTTGTTGTGGATCCGCTCACGGAGCTGGAGCTGTCGGAGCTGGATGATGACATGATGCAGATGTTGAAGTCGCGACGCGGATGTTATTGCGAACGCGCGGGCAGCGGTGTTGGGTACTGCGGTGCGATCCCAGGAGAGTCGGTACGAGTCGGGCAACCCCGTTTTCTCTGAGTAGACCCGTTGGGGAAAACTCAGATTCGGGGGTATTCCAACTTTTCTCGACTCTCCGGCTCGACTGACGTAGGCAGTCCCCTCCGCGCGGGTATTTGCGCGCGGGCGCAACTACCCTCAGCTATATTAAAATAGTGAGGGTAGTTTACTAAACTGGGTGGGTGGATCCGTGCACTGTGGGTAGTTCCAATTGCAGTAAGGCCGATCCACCCAATTCCGCTAAGGGATCGATACAAATATAAAAATAATTAATACCTATTTATACCTCGGTACCGAGATCATCGGCTGCCCGTAACAATGAGTGTAGATAAACTATTGTATGCAACTGTACATAATTAGTATTTAACACTCGTGTATACTTTTATGAAACTCGCTGCGCTCGTTTCATAAACCACACTCGTGTTAAATACCCCTCATTATGCAACAGTTGCATAAATAGCTATTTTCACACACCCCCCAATATTTTTAAACGGCACCCCACGCCATAACATAGAGGAGAAAAGAATCTTCCTCACTTTAAAGCAAAAAAATCTTCTTCACTTAACGCAAAAAAAATCTTCCTCACTTTAAAGCAAAAAAATCTTCTTCACTTAACGCAAAAAAATCTTCCTCACTTTAAGCAAAAAAATAATCTTCCTCACTTTACGCAAAAAAATATGTTTATTCAAGATATTATTTTACTAGGTACTTTATCGGCAAAATTAATATGTATGAGTATACCAAATTACAGATTTCTAGTATACTAATAGTCTCTGAGCTAAGCCTCGGACAGACAGACAGACGGACGGACGTGGCGAAACTCTAAGGGTTTCTTGTGGACTACGGATTCCTAAAAATATTCTACTTATTGCTTGAGAGGCCAGAGTTAGTGGATATCCAGGCACGTAATCAGTGCTTTTTTAGTTATATTTTATTAAACTGGAGATCAGAATTAAGTAAAGTACTTATAATTGAAATAACCTTCTTTTAAACTAAGGCATTTTAATGAGAAGTGAAGAAAAATTGGATGAGTCAATTATTACAAGAAATTTGGGACTTTCCACTAAGGAGACTGTGGCGCATGAAGATCTTATCTTATTTTTTTTTATGAGGATTATTATTATTTTTTACTATATCATGTGAATCTTTTGTTTTTGGGGAAGCTTATAATTGCCAATTACAATTGTTGAAATATCAACAAAAATAAATATATATCTCTGAAAAAAACGCAAAACACGTTAAAAACCGACTTCCATCGCAACAACTTAGTACATTTTTGCATTATTATTTTTGGTTTTTTTTCATTTTCTAATAAAGTACTACACCGATGTTGATAAAATTTATATGGGACCACACGGAAAGTACTAACTTTCAAATAAAAAAAAAATCATCAAAATCGGTTCACCCAGTCAAAAGTTCTGAGGTAACAGCACACATAAAAAAAACATACAGTCGAATTGAGAACCTCCTCCTTTTTGGAAGTCGCTTGAAAAAGGTAAAGAAATATTTCTTTGTCTTACATGTATGTAGGTATTAGACATTTAGAACACAAGGGCCCTTCGTTTTAATTTGATTATGTTCTGCAAAGCTACGTTTTGGCTTTCACTTTCTCTAAAGGATCTCTGTTTTATACTTGCTATCGAGGCGTTTGAGTAAAGAAGACATACATACATACGATCATACACGATTCCTGCTTAACAATCATACATTATATTATTATCTTGTCACTGTTGAATACTGTGAATGCGTCTTTCTTTTCGTCACTCTAACCCAACAATAATATTAATTGTTTATCTAAATTTGATTTATAATAATTATAATGCAAGTAGAGTAGTAAACAAAATGTGATTTTATCAATTTCCAATTATTATTTTTTTAATCCACATTTGGTAAGCCCTTAACATCATCTCACCTGGTTGTAAGTGACGATGACGCCGAAGATGGAAATGGGCTTACAAAGATTCCCCAACGCAATGGGGAATTGGCTATCTTATCTTCAAGCCATAACACATCACAATCTTAATATTAGATTTAGCGTTCTGATGTAGTTTTTTTTTTATATGTAACTCGAAAAAAAAAACAGATTTTTTTTTTTTTATCAATGCTGTTAACCTTAATGCCTGGCGGCAAGACTTAGATAAGATGGTGGTAACAAGCACAATGCTTAGGGCTTAAAAAATACGCTTCCACCAACCAAACCGAGTCATACAAAGATAAACTCCGCCGGGAATTGAACCCGCGATCTTCTAATGGACTTACCCATTACACCACGGAGGCGGTCAAAATGGGACCCTTTTATCCAAGCTGCCTACAGACCTGTGAATTTCACCCAAACTTTTTAATAGCGTTCCTTTGTGATATCACAGTTTTACGGTCTGTTATGTAACTTTTTAGGGTTCCGTTCACAAAGGGTAAAAACGGGACCCTATTACTAAGACTCCGCTGTCCGTCCGTCTGTCGGTTATGTGTCCGTCTGTCACCGGGCTGTATTTCATGAACCGTGATAGCTAGACAGTTGAAATTTTCACACATGATTTATTATACTGTTGCCGCTATAACAACAAATACTAAAAATTAAATTAAAAAAAGGGATTGTGTGGTTTTATGAAACCACGGTAAAAGTGTAACTTTTTTTCACATTATAGACATTTACAGAGGACGAAACGATCATGGCTGCTCTCGTCTTGGAGCTACGGTACAGAGGACGAATCGATCATGGCTGCTCTGACGAGCCCTTTCACGTTATCCCTACTCCGCGGCCGACCGTCACGCGACATGCAACACACATACGAAAAAGTTCGATACGATGTAATCAAAGTTTCACTTTAACACTTTAAAAAGTGAAGGACCATACAAAAAACGTGTTTTTTTAAACGAGAAGAAATTAGCGCCATCTTCATAGTATAATGGTACGGAACCCTTTGTGCGCGGTTCTGACTCGCACTTTACCGGTTTTTTAGTTATCCCCCTTTTTAACTTTCCGGGTGATATTATAATAAAGGATGTCATAAATTGTAATATACTTGAGCCGTGATGGATAGTAATATGATCCGACATTTAGATTTAAAGTTGTACTTACGGCAACTTTATTGATAGAAAACTACTTTTCTGGACGTCCTACGAATATATTTGACAAATCTATATACATAAAAATGAATTGCTGTTCGTTAGTCTCGCTAAAACTCGACAACCTCTGGACCGATTTGGCTAGTTTTGGTATTGAATTATTTGTGGAAGTCCAGAGAAGGTTTAAAAGGTGAATTAATATAAAAATGCTCGGAATTAAATAAAAAAAAATCCAAAAATAAAATATCAGTCAAAATAATTGGTTTTAGGGTAGGTTAGAGTAGTGTAGGGTAGAGTAGTGTAGGGTAGGGTAGTGTAGGGTAGGGTAGGGTAGTGTAGTGTAGGTATAGTGTAGTTAGGGTAGGGTAGGGTAGGGTAGTGTAGGGTAGGGTAGGGTAGTGTAGGGTAGGGTGGTGTAGGGTAGGGTAGTGTAGGGTAGTGTAGTGTAGGGTAGTGTAGGGTAAGGTAGGGTAGTGTAGTGTAGTTAGGGTAGGGTAGGGTAGGGTAGGGTAGGGTAGGGTAGTGTAGTGTAGTGTAGGGTAGGGTAGTGTAGTGTAGGGTAGGGTAGTGTAGGGTAGGGTAGGTAGGGTAGCGTAGGGTAATGTAGTGTAGGTTAGGGTAGTGTAGTGTAGTGTAAAGTGGAACGAAGTTCGCCGGGAGTAAATAAATAAATATACAGGAACAAATTACACACGGTTATCAGCTATTTTACTTCCCCACCGAGGGGTTCGAGTCTCCCCTGAGTTAGGGCGATTTGGCCTTAGTCGACCACGCGGGCCTACAGTGCAAACCGCGAGTTAGTGGACTTCACACACAATCTTCGAGTTTCTTCGCAGGCGTATGCAGGTTTCCTCACGATGTTTTCTTTCACCGTAAGAGCGTCGGTAAACGTACATATGAAATCAAATTTCGAAAACACATTGCTACGTGGCAGGATTCGAACCACGTCCTCCCGGAGGTAGCGGCCTTAGCCGTTGCGCCACTGACGCTTTACCAGATAATAGGGAACCAGATAATGATATATACTTAAAAATACATACATATATACATTTGCAGGCCTCCATCAGGCCTCCTGAAGCAGGCCTCCATCCGCTACTACCGCGAGCTACCCGCGAACCCCATTCGCGTGATCCGACGCCCCAGACATGTACTCACTGACCCCGACGACCCGACCACGCTAGCCGTAGCTGCCCTGACC
Source organism: Coleophora flavipennella (assembly GCA_947284805.1). NCBI lineage: Eukaryota > Metazoa > Arthropoda > Insecta > Lepidoptera > Coleophoridae > Coleophora > Coleophora flavipennella. The sequence goes on from OX369268.1 coordinate 14,561,114, forward strand.
CCACCCCCCAACCCACAGAGAAACACCGCACTGACATTCTGCCCTCGCCGGCGAGAGCGGCGTCCCCCCGCTTCTGGCTCTTACCAGTGCTACCGGCATATACCAGGCCGCTTCTCTCCTATGGTTGAGTGCACTCCGCATTCGCCTCCCCTGCCCGGTGGTGTTGTAATAACAAGCTTGTCCTTTCGAAAAAAAAACATATATACATAGATATTTAACATCGAACCAAACACAGAGCAAATAAACCTGTTCGTCACTTGAATATTTGCCCTGGGTGGGGATCGAACCCACAACCCCCAGCCCCGCAGGCAGAAGCTGACTACGAAACCACCGATGCAGTCATAAGTGCTTACCATAGAAATTATTATTTCAACGTCTGTACTTTCAAGTCGCTTAAGTTTACAAGTTGCTTAGAATTATTTAGGATAATTTATGATTGTCCTTATTTTAAACTTTCACAGTGGCATGTAATGCGTGTAGTAGATCCCTTGATAACTGATGCTCATTTGTCACAGTCAGAATAACGAACCGTCAGATAGTCCAACTATTCATTAAGAGGAATTAAACTCCAACACCAAAATAATTGTTTAATTTCGTATATGTGTGTGATGTGCACGTGAATTTATTAAATATCTCGGTGTAGTGTGTTATTTTTGAACTTAGATCACACACGAAATAACTAGATCTCCGGTTAAATACAAAATAAACTTCAAGAAAAACGGACAAGTGCTAGTCGGACTAGTCCACCGAGGGTTTCGTACAAATTAGTAGTATAAATCATAACAGTGCAAACTGTTAGGTACTACATACTCCAAAATTATTAAATACCTACCAATACATATAAAAAACGGGTGGGGCTGTGTCGGGGCACACGGCCGTTGGTTTTAACGTGAATACGTCTCGTAACGGGTAATATGTAGTTTCTATATAAAATATTATTATTATTTATATTATTATCTGCGTAATTTCAACCGTCCCAGCTGCAGATGTACTGGCACCGTCGTTGATCCGCTCGGCCGCATTCATTACTTTACGTTGCCGGCACTGCTTGACTCGATCATATGGTGTTTTATTGGTACCATTCGATTGCTGTTGAGATGCCCTTTCCAACCGTATACGATCTCTGTATTTCGATTTGGCTTTTCGACGCGTATAGGCCGACATTATATATTTTTTGATATTATTTTTTTATTTAAACACCTTATTATAATCAGAGTTACAATTTTACACTAATGTTTTATATATAATCGATAGATTTTGACGAGAGCTGACGATTGAAACTTGAATGAACATCGTAGCTTCACCGAGTCGAAAGTTATACTAAATGGAAATCTCGATACGCAACAAAATGACCTTCAAAATGGCGGGGCTGCCCCCTCCCCCGCGCGCGATGTGTTACAGTCCTTACTTAACGTAATAAATTCTTTGATTCTTTAGCTATCAAGTGGTGTAAACGAAATTTGGATGGAGATGATAGATATGTAGCTACAACACTAAACTGTATCCCCCGATTTTGTTATCATTCGTTTTTTTGGATTGCATCCCTATGGAGGTAATTTTAAAGACGTATTCACGTCAAAAAGGGAAAAAGTTTTTTTCATTCTTCGTCATAAATCGAAAACTATTCATCAAAAAAATTAATAAAAATCTGTTTAAGCTGGTGCCAATGAAGCCCTTTTATGAAACGTTTAACTCAATTCAAAACGGTAATTTAAAAAACTAAAAAAACCCGACTGCGTTTCTGTGTAATTTGGAAATGAAAAACCCTTAAACAAGAAAGTCTTCATACCCGATTTCACTTAACTTAAGTAAAATTTTAGCAGTCGGGACCCATTCTGGAAAGTCAGCCGTCTAGTCAGTATATTGGAGTAATCTGCAATGTAATATAGGTATGCGCTCTCAATTCACTTTGCCTCCATTTCTAGATTGGGTCCCGACTGCTACAATTTTTCTCAAGTTAAGTGAAATAGGGTATGACGACTTCCTTGTTTTAGGATTTTTCATTTCCAAATTACACAGAAACGCAGTCGGGTTTTTTAGTTTTTTAAATTATCGTTTTTTATTTTATTCATTTTTTAGTTTTATTATTGAATGAGTTTGTATCAAGATTACGCAGATTATTAACTTATCAGTTGATAGAATAATATTCTCGTAAACGTTGAAGCTCTATAAAAGAATTGTGATCGTGTGGCCTATTCAAAAGTTTTTTTAGGATCAAGTGTACAGATGACCAGTCCAGCTAATGTTTTAACTCGACTAAGAGCTACATATGCTTGACTTTTAGCAAATATATGTGATCCGAGGTCCACAAGTGTCAAATCGAGTGTAGCACCCTGAAGTTTGTGGACACTTACAGCCCAACTTAGGATTAAGGACAACATCCTGCGTTCAATTTTTCCTTGTCCTCGAAGTGCGTCAAAATCAATCGTACATGGTTCAATCCGTATACGAACTCCTGGTTGATATTTTTTTATTGCGCGGTCGTCAACAAATACCGCTTGCTGCAATTCTCCGGAAAATCTGCTTTTTTGTTTTTTTATATTTTGATATACCCAGTGTCACTCTTACAGTAAAAACGTATCTAACGACAACCCTCAAGCTATAATTCATTGAGCCGTTCAGGCTGCAGAGCGTGGCAAACATTTTTATTTGGCGCCAAAAATCCGCCATTTTGTTTTTTTTTATTTTGATATACCCAGTGTCACTCTCACAGTAAATACGAATCTAACGACACCTCTCAAGCCAAAATCCATAAAGCCGTTCAGGCTGCAGAGCGTGCCAAACAATACATACATACATACATACATACTCTAGAAAAACATAACCCTCCTTCTGGCACAGTCGGGTAAAAGTTGATATGTACTTTAAATAATAACTGTATTTACAGTTTTAAGATTTTTACCTATACTCACTGTATAAGACGTTATTACTTGCCAATTTTCATAGTTTAAGGTTAACGGGAAATACCTTATGAATTATGATTCCCTTGAGAGTGTCTAAATATACGTTTTTTACGGCAGACACGGCCGTTTTTTTTTTCAAGTGAACTTAGCAGTTTGATTTTTTCGCAGCTTTAAGAAAATGTAGACCGAAATATATGGTTTTAATTTCAACTCGATACCTCCACGCGTTCTTGAGATAAAGGGTCTTGACAAACAGACGGACGGATGGACGGACAACAATGTGATCCTATAAGGGTCCCGGTTTTTCCTTTTGAGGTACGTGACCCTATAAAACGGCTAAGTGCTAGTCAGACTCGCGCACTGCGGGTTCCGTAATCTTGTCTAAGATTCCGTAGCAAAATACATTGGGGTGTATGTAACCATACAAAATCACACTACAAAAATCAGCTTGAAGGACAAACTTAACTTTTCAATTGAACAAAGTTCTCCTATACATTGATATACGTAGCGTCAATTCTTTAACTGCAAATTTAAGTTTGTTATCGTACAAATAAGTGACGTGCCGACATAGCTCACAGAATCTCTAAACTGTAGTGGCAGTGGGCAGGGCACATAGCTCGTAGAACGGATGGCCGATGGGGCAGCCAAGTTCTCAAGTGGCAACCGCGCACCGGAAAACGTAGCGTAGGCAGGCCTCACACGCGTTGGACCAACGACCTGGTGAAGATCGCGGGAGGCCGGTAGTTGTGTCCGAACATAAAGTCACTCTTTTTTGTTCACGGAGATGTACTTTCGCGGTTCGCCCTCTCTGTCTAACTTATCAAGATGAATATTTCTATACTTCTGTCCTGTCGAACAGCTGTTTGGATGTTTTTAGGGTACCTCAAAGGAAATAATTTTCAAAAAACCTAAAAACTTTTAGGTACAAGCTTTTAATATTGCATTGTCACGCGATATACATATTATGCATGCAAAATTTCAGCTTAATCGGAAACCGAGAAGTGGGTCAAATTTAACTTGCAAGATTTCACCCGAACAAACATACCTACATTGCAAGTTAATTAAAAGCTTTTAAAAAGGAACCCTTATAGGATCATTTTGTTTTTTCTGTCTGTCTGTCCATTAAGCCCTTTTCTCAGAAACGCTTTTAAGTTAAACTTTATATCGAATACCTACTATGTCTACAATTCCTTGAAACTGTAAAACAATCAAGCTTCAGTCAAAGTAATAACAAGATACAGCCATTTTACGGCCATTTTCATCTTCGGCAACGTCACCACTTAAAATCAGGTGAGATGTTGTCACGGGTTTACCAATTGTGAATTAAAAAAAATTGTCAAATACTTTTGATAGGTACTTGCTTGTAAATCTTCCCCTTGACCTAAAACTCATGAAATTTGGCATCATCATCATCATATCAGCCGAAAATCCTCCACTGCTGGACTAAGGCCTCTCCCAAGGATTTCCACGACGACTAGTCCTGCGCTGCCCGCATCCAGCAGCTTCTCGCGGCCTTCACCAGGTCATGTCAATGCTAAGATTAAAAATTTTAGGATACTTTCCTCGTTGCCAGCGAAGAAGGCAATGGTGGGGCATCTTCAGGACGTGTTTTATTGAAGTGACCCCTTCCGCCGCCCATCACGATGAAATGGTCGTGCGAGTGGGCGCAGGGCCCCTGGCGGTCACTCCGATCCCATCCGGAAAGAGCAACTGCTGGATTATTCCCAGAGGGCGCAGGAGGACACTCGGGGAAGGCATGGCGGTGGTATCCAAAGCTGTGACTTTCGCTTTTTCTCCACTTTGCGTTGAAGCCTACCACTAAGGTAGTGATATATTTAGGTTCTCAAATTGTGTTTATTTTACAGATTTGGACAGAAGGATCCGCCCGTCTCTAATATTTTACTCAGGTTTTCTTCATACAAGCAAAAAGTAGCGCCATCTGACGTAACTAGTACAAACTAGTGTGGGCGAGAGTTGAAGTTAGTGCCGCGAAAAAAGAACCTTGGTAGAATTGTCGCATTAATAATCCGTTTATTTAATTTGTTTACAAAAAAAAATACAAGGTACTTATCGAAGAATATTTTAGCCTTTCTTTCATGATTTTTACAGCCTCTAACAACACACTAAGGAATTTTTATATGGAATATCTTTCCACCGCACTCTACAATCTCCCGCGGACAAATGAGTCGCGAGTGTGCGAAACTTTAGATTTTCGCATCAATTCACTGAGAGCATTTAATGCTCTCAGTGAATTGATGCGAAAATTAGTCGCGCGCGTTGGCCGGGTCCTTACGCCAATAATATAGAGGTCTTTTTTTATTTATTCACAATTGGTAAACCCTTGACAACATCTCACCTGGTGCTAAGTGACGATGTTGCCGAAGATGGAAGCGGGCTTCTGGCTATCTTATCTTCATGCCGGAACACACCAATGCCCCACTGCGTTGGGGAATCTTGGTAAGCCCGCTTCCATCTTCGGCAGCATCGTCACTTACCACCAGGTGAGATGTTGTCAAGGGTTTACCAATTGTAAATTTAAAAAAAAAAACGAGCTTCCACGCCGCCACCGCAGAGTTATCATCAGTGATAAACAGCTAAAGTAGAGAAAGTAATTTCTAAAACTTCTTAAGGCGCGTTGGGCATTTTTGAGATTGAAAAAAAAATAGTTGAACTCATGACACTGTAATGTAACTGCCACCTTACCAGGAACACTCGCAGGGTCGAAACTTATAAAACTGTTGTAAAAAGTTTTCACTTCTGTCGGCACTCACGGTAAGTTAGTTTTTTACAATTAGCAATCACTATAAGGAAATCACTGAGCGTCGGTGGCGTAACGGCAAGGGCTGCTACCTCCTATCCGGGAGGTCGTGGTTCGAATCCTGCCACGTACCAATGTGTTTTCGAATTTAGATTTCATATGTACGTTTATCCGACGCTCTTAAGGTGAAGGAAAACATCGTGAAGACGCCTGCGCAAAAAACTTGAAGGTTTTGTGTGAAGTCGACCAACCCGCACTGGACCCGCGTAGTCGACTAAGACCCGATCACCCTAATTCAGGGTAGGCTCGAGCCTCTCGGTGGGGATGTAATACGAGCTGGTGATGATAAGGAAAACAAAATTACTTACAAAGAACCTAAATAAAATCCTAAAATTAGCCCATAGCCCACCTTGTTAGGTAGGCAAGCGTATCGAGAGTCAGTCGAGACTAGGGTTACCAGATGTTAAATTGAAAATTCCTGACAAAAAGCCCGATTTTTATCAAAGAGTCCTGACATTTTACTGAAACGATTATTTATTTTATTTTATCTTGGTAAGCCCGCTTCCATCTTCGGCATCATCGTCACTTACCATCAGGTGAGATGATGTCAAGGGCTTACTATTATATCAGCTCATATACCGTCCCCGAAATCAGGGCGATTAGGCCTTAGTCGACCACGCGGGCCTAGTCCCAGCGGGTTGGTCGACTTCACACACAACCTTCGAGTTTCTTCGCAGGCCTGTGCAGGTTTCCTCACGATGTTTTCCTTCACCGTTAAAGCAATCGGTAATGATATGTACGTAAGTTTTTGAAAAACTCATTGGTACATTGGCCGTCCAGATTTGAACCCGGTACCTCTGGTTAGATGGACCGAGTCGTTACCGGTTGAGCCACCGACGCTTTATTCAGGGTAGGCTTACTAATTGTGAATAATAAAAAAATAAACGAGCGCGCGCGCGGTTTGACGACGCACAGTCAAAGTAATAAAATACCATTTATGATATTCCTTTTGAGTGCCGACCGGTCACTCGCCGATTCACAATCCCCATAAAGGCTAGTATTACTCTCCACACAGTGAAAAATCACAATTACATTGACGAGGACCAAAAAACATCTAAATAATGCAAGAAAAACCTGACATTTCAAAATCCAGCCGGAATCCTGCCTGACAGAAGCCCAAAAATCCTGACATGTCAGGGCAAATCGTGACGTCTGGTAAGCCTAGTCGAGACAAGCTAGTGAATTAAAGCTGCAAATTCAATCAAAATGTCACAAAAATAACGGTACAATATTATCACATCATCGTCGCATTCACTTCGTATAAAATCCATTCACACGTTCAATTTCACGCTCATTCATTCGTTCTCGCGCTCTTTACAGAATTATTTCCCGATATTTATTGGCTATTTGAGATTTCAATTAAACTGAAAAGCTTTCAAACAAAGCGGCGGCAGGCGTTGTGCGAAAAGTGGTTGTTTTTAAAAATTATTAGTTTTGTAGTTCGGCCGACTGTTTATAGACCATAAAATATAATGTTTAAAATTTAAATTCCGCTGGGATCCACTGTCGATTTAAGTAATCCATCACCATTATCATCATATCAGCAGACAGACGTCCACTGCTGGACAAAGGCCTCCCCCAAAGATTTCCACAACGACCGGTCTTGCGCTGTGCGCATCAAGCAGCTTTCCGCGACCTTCACCAGGTCGTCGGTCCACCGAGTGGAAGACCTGCCTACGCTACGTCTTTAGTTGCACGGTAGCCACTCGAAAACTTTACTACCCCAACGGCATTCTGTTCTATGAGCTATGTGCCTCGCCCACTGCCACTTAAGTTTAGCGTTTCTGTGAGCTATATCGGTAACCTTGGTTCTCAACAATTCGTTACTTATAAATTAATTTCATTTCGTTACATTTCATTTTTTACGGATCTCCTCGTTTCTGATTCGATCGCGTAGGGAAACTCCGAGCATAGCTCGCTCCATCGCCCTTTTGGTGACCTTGAGCGTTCATCATGTTGAAGGGAGTCGATTTAAGAAGGTATTGAAAACTAATATTGTGGTTGTATGGTACGGATTTTTTTATAATCTGTGGTATGTACGGCGGTGGTTCAGGTTTTAGGATGTAGGTATGTACGTACATACGTACTTTATTATTAAGCAGAAAACATAATACTCGTAGTATAAGTATTTGCCTACCTTCGAAACGATTCAAAAAGATGGGGTTGTTTTTAGTAAAATTTTACAAGCTTTTGCTAAACTTGCCATGTATGTATTTTTGTTCGGGTGGAGTCTTGCAAGTTAAATTTGACAGACTTCCCAGTTTCCGACCGAGCTGAAATTTTGCATTGCATATGTGTATCGCGTGACAATGCAATATTAAGGCGAGGTATTGATTGGAACAATTGTCCTTGTGTTTTTCTTTACATGTAAAGAGTAAAGAAAATAACCACACTTTTTCAATGGTTTTTCGTTTCAATCAAAAACTACAATGAAAGTATAAAAAATAATTACATTACTCACTTTATATTATCATAACAAATATAGTTTAATATTTAAAAAAATAATATAATACAAAATATTAGTCATAACTAGAGTTGAAAGTAACGGTGTAAACCTATCTTTAAGATTTCATTCTATTGAGCCAAAACTGCATGCTCAATCGTGTTTCTAATAGCTTTTGACTTGAAGGAACATCATCAACAATAAGGGTGGTTTTTCCAACCTTTGGTTTTTTTATCGTTTAGGAGTAATTGACGTCAAAAATAACGAAAATCTGTAATATTACCGCCTTAAAAGCTTGTTCCTAAAAGTTTTTAAGTTTTTCGAAAACTTTTAACCTGTAGTGTTGCCCTAGAACAGTATCATCTCATCTCTTCCCGAGGGTGTCGTAAGAGATGACTAATCAAAAACCGGAAGATGGGCAGCAATGTCCTTTAGCGCGTACTGTGCCAACACGCCTGCCCAACTCGGGGCGGCCTATATCTAGTATCTTATCTGTGCCTATGTCCAGCAGTGGACGTTTTTGCCTGACCATCATCATCACAATGATCAACAGCGTGCTTTGGCATGTGGTGATCACTGTCATCGTAATATGGTGGTATACATTTTCCTCTAATATGGTTGAGGGGAGCGATGGCTGAGTCTCGCGTTATATTCGTGACCGGGTGCAGTCCGTGTGAACTGGCCTACTCTTGTCAAAGGCATCAAGACGCTTAGATGACTCAATCCAAGCAGGTTGATACGTGTTTCAATTATCGAACTTAAGTCTATTCATTTTAAGTTCAAATCAATGCGGGCTTCAACGCGGCTCTTACGTTGAAACCGAACGCCCAATCCTTGCTTTAAACATGTTAACTCTTCATCACTTTCAAATAAGTTTAAAAAAATGTGTTCAAATAAAATGAAAGATCTTAAAGTCACCAATTTTTGTGTGTTAGTTTCATTTAATATTAACTTTTTTTTTCAAGAATTTTTGCAATTAATGCCAAAAACAGGGTCTACAGTATATTTTTTTTACATCAAAAGTGGTAATATTTTTAAAATTATATTCAATTAAATACTTTAAGTATATTACATATATATTTTTCCATGGTGATAGCTTTACACACTACACAGTCTTTTAATAATTTGAATTGAACATTGTCATTTGACCCATCTTAAGGCCTTAATGACTTTAAATGATTTTAGTTTATAACTTCTAGTGTCATATTGTTTTCATGTTCTAATGACATCAAAATCCGACTAAGAAATAATGGGTTTGACCCGCTCCAGATCCTTCCTGGTGCAAAGGATATCTATAACAATACAGCGTGGAAATGCTGCGAGCCTCATGGGGGACCTTTGTACCAGGAACGATTATGGGTGGTTTATTTTCATCATCATCATCATATCAGCCGGAAATCATCCACCGCTGGACAAAGGCCTCCCCCAAGGATTTCCACGACGACCGGTCCTGCGCTGCCCGCATCCATCGGCTTCCCGCGTGAAGATCGCGGTTTATTTTAATTATTTATTATTAGTTCTGTATATTAAGTTATTCTAAGTTTTTTAACATTATTGTACATAGTTTTTGATAATAAATAAATAGCTGACATAATTTGTTGTATATCAATGATAGTATTTAGACATTATTAACTAATGATTGTTTACTTTTTATTTTTCACAAATGACATTATGTAATAATAACTATTTTATGACTATCAGAAAGAGTGTGATTTGCACCTATTTTGAATAAACATCTTGAAAAATCTTGAAATCGCGTACCAAAGCACGCTGCTTAGCATATTCTTATAGTAACCTACCAAGGTTTTAGGTCGGTACTATATTGCATTTAATACATTTAAAATTGATGCAGCTCGGTGCATTGAACTTCCGTTATATGCAACTGTGGTAATACTAAAGGATTTCTCATTTTTAGACGAAAACGGCAAGATTTCAAGATTTCATAATGTTTATTTAAAATAAGTGCATGACTGCATGTACTATTTCAGATGGTCATAAGATAGCGATTACATTACATAACCGCCTCCGTAGCTCAGAGGCAAAGTTCACTGGCTTTACACAGGAGGTTGCGGGTTCGATTCCCGGCGGGGTCAATTGTAAGACTCGGTTTGGTTGGTGGTAGGGCATTTTCTAAGCCCGCCTAGCTAGCTACCACCATCTTATCTAAATCTTGCCGCCAAATACCAATGTTGATATCATTGGTGTGTTCCGGCATTAAGATAAGATAGCCAGTTCCCCATTGCGTTGGGGAAAACAATATGACACGAGAAGTAATACATGAAAACTATTGAATTTGTCGATAATGCCTTTGACGAAGTAACTGTATCTCATCTAGTCACCTTTGAAAAGAGTAGGCCAGTTCACACGGACAGCACCCGTTCACGAGTATAACGCGAGAGTCAGCCATCGCTCCCCTTAACCAGGAAAAGGAACGACCGGCACTTCGTTGCTTCATTGAGTCTGGTGAATTTTATATTTACTATTTTTTAGGCTTTACTGCGTAACTAACTACAAAGTTACCTACATTCGCAAAAAATGGACTTTCAATACAAAGTTAGCTGATCAAATGCCTCCGTGGCGTAGTGGTTAGATCTATTAGCTCTACATCGGAGGGTCGCAGGTTCGCTTCCCGGTGGAGTCTCACTTTGTAAGAGTTGGTTTTGTTGGTGTAAGGGCATTTTCTAAGTCTTGCTTCCAAACATGAATGCTAACAACATTGATGTGTTCCGGCTTGAGATAAAATAGGCAGTTCCCCATTGCGTTGAGGAATCTTGATAAGCCCGCCTGGCTAGCTACCACCATCTTATCTAAGTCTTGCCGCCAAATATCAATGTTGGTATCATTGGTGTGTTCCGGCATGAAGATAAGATAGCCAGTTCCCCATTGCGTTGGGGAATCTTGGTAAGCCCGCTTTCATCTTCGGCAACATCGTCACTTACCACCAGGTGAGAAGTTGTCAAGGGTTTACCAATTGTGAATAAAAAAAAAATAAAAAAAAAAAGCCCAGCTTCCACCTTTGACATCATCGTAACTTACCATCAGGTAAGATTGATTGCAAAAAAAATGTATGGGGATTGGGGAGTCCAAAAACTTTTTCAAGAATTGAGTACAGATTTCTCGAGGAAAATGGTTCTGTTTCATAAGCTGTAATCACCAGATAGGTGTTGTTCAGTTTAATAATAATCACCGTGTTAACCTTTTTATTGTATTTCAGCTAAGCTTAAAGCCAGAATAACCGACAAAGCTCTCAGAATAACCGACAAAGCTCTCAGAATAACCGACAAAGCTCTCAGAATAAGCGACATAGCTTTCAGAATCGTTAAAGTCGTTTAAAACTTGGACCACAAGCCACAGTGCAGTGGTAGCAGAAGGTGAAAATGCACAAAATTATCATAAGTATCATGGTATTATAAACTCCATTGTCCTCGAATGGTGTTGGATGCAGCGACTCGCGCGCATCCGCTTTCGTAATGCCGATTGTAGGGTAAATTGGGGAAATATGATCAAGCTTTTTGTACTCAAAATTTTGAAAATTAAAAATATTTTTTTCATAATTTGAATAAACGTGGTATTTCTTTCTTATAACTTTTTATTGGATAAACAAATTTGGGAGGCCTTTGGCGAGTAATGAGATAGTACGAGCTGATAATATCAGTAATCAAACAAGTTAAATTTAATCAGTCAATTTAACCGCCTTAGTAGCGTAATGGTTAAATCCATTAGCTCCACATCAAGCGGTCAAGGGTTCGATTCCCGGCGGAGTCTAATTTTGTATGACTTGGGTTGGTGGAAAGGTATTTTCTAAGCCCGCCTGGCTAGCTACCACCATCTTATCTAAGTCTTACCGCCAAGCATTGATGTGTTCCGGTTTGAAGATAAGATAGCCAATTTCCCATAGCGTGGGAGAATCTTGATAAGCCCGCTGCTATCTTCGGAATCATTGTTACTTACCATCGAGATGATGTCAAGGGCTTACCAATTGTGTTTAGAAGCACCACAAATATCTATGGGAGAAGACTTAGTTCACAACTTTTTTGTCTAACAAATGTTACACCTGACAAAATATGTTATTTCAAGACTGTACTTAATTTTGAAATACCTATTCACCGATACTCCGCGCGAAGAGTTACACTAGAAAAAATAACTCTTCTTTATACGAGTACTATCTTTTACCAGCGGCTTCGTTCGCGTGAACATAGTTATATGACTGTCGTCTAGAGTGGGCAATGCGCGAGTCGCTCGCGAGCGTGGAAAAAGTAGCCTGTATTTTATTTAATCCAGGTACTAATCTGTCTACCTACGAAATTTCAGCCAGATACGTTCAGTAGTTTTTGCGTGAAAGTGTAACAAACATCCATGCATACATACAAAATATTCTAATATTAGTGGGATTTATTCGAGTTAGGCACCAAAAAATAAACTTTATAAATTATTTATAATATACATCCATTTTCAAACTACTTTAGTTCCAACTATTTTAGTGAAGGACAGATAGACAGAATGATCTTATAAAGGTTTTACGTAGGGACAACAGAAAAAAAACAATTGGTGTACATTCTTACCCAATCTCACCCTACTTATTAAGACACCAACAATGGACACGACTGCTTTCATTAAAACGATATTAAATCATGGCCATTCCGAATTAGACGCTAACATAGATAGTGATCAGGAAACTCATTGAGGGCCAAGCAGCCGGAAAATTGTTTTAAACAACGAGCGAAGGTTGGAAATCCTGATGATAGTTCCGTTTTCATTTAATCTATGAGGTCAGTGATCCGGATTTAAGTAGGTGGAGGAAATGAAGTTCAAAGAAAAAACCGGCCAAGTGCGAGTCGGACTCTATCAGAGCAGGATTTCGTAGTTTTTTTCAAAAAACAAATGTGTATTTTAAAAAACAAAGTTATATTTGCAGTTGGCAGTAGAACATTTCGTATTGCAAATCTATGAACTTTTTTCAAATCCAACTGCACACCTTAGGTTGGGCGACTACTCCTAAACTAATAAAGTCTAGTTTTCCTTTTAAATTGATTAAATCTCTAACTATTGTCATTTTTTTTAGATGTCCTTGGCTGGGTTTCATCACATCAGCTCATATATAATACGTCCCCACCGAGGGGCTCGAGCCTACCCTAAATTAGGGCGATATAATTATAAGACTCAAACAAAAATTAGCACTTTAAAGCTTAATATTTCAGAAACTGATCCCTGAAACAAAAAATGGTTTTATTTAATCCTTAGTAATTTTGAAAGACCTATTCAACGATTATTGGTGTGTTCCGGCTTGAAGATAAGATAGCCAGTTCCCCATTGCGTTGGGAAATCTTGGTAAGCCCGCTTCCATCTTCGGAAACATCGTCACTTACCACCAGGTGAGATGTTGTCAAGGGTTTACCAATAGTGAATAAAAAAAAAAAAAAAAAAAGATATCCCCCACACATAAGGGTACGCCAACAAAAAAAAACACCCACTCTTTACATGTAGGGGTGTACACAAAAAAATATTTTTTTAATGTATTTATTGTACCACTTTGGCGGCGTGATTAATATGTATACCTATGCCGCTTGTATTTTTTTTTTATTAACAATTGGTAAACTTTGGAACCCTAAAAAATTTGCGTTTTTAGGGTTCTGTACCCAAAGGGTAAAAACTGGACCCATTTCTAAGACTTCGCGGTCCGTCCGTCTGTCTGTCTCTCTACCTGTCTGTCTGTTTGTCCGTCTGACACCAGGCTGTATTTCATGAAGCGTGATAGCTAGTCAGTTTATATTTTCACAGATGATGTATTTATGTTGCTGTTATAACCACAGATACTAAAAATTAAGAAAGTGAGAAAATAAGAGGGGTCTCCATACAAAAAACGTGTTTTTAAAAACGTGAAGAAACAAGCACCATCTAGTATGATGGTACGGAACCCTTTGTACTAGCGCCATCTAGTATGATGGTACGGAACCCTATTTGTGCTGTTCTGACTCGCACTTGGCCGGTACTTTTCTTCTTCGTAAGTTTTTTTATTAACGTTCACCGATATCTCTGTCAACTGAGGACCGATATTCATTTTTTTTTATTCGAAAGAGTATACTCCTGAGGTGGTCCCATTGTGACCAAGTCAGGATCTGATTTTGGTATCCCAGAGAAATCAAGGGCAACCCTCAAATTTTATAGACACGTATTAAAGTGTTTCATATATTTTCTAAAGCTATTCAACTACACTCGAGAGCGATGAATCCGGGTCACTTAAAGAATCCTAAAAATCTCGGAAACTAAGAAGGCTAGCTTCATGAAAAAAATTGTGTTTAATAGACAATTTAATACTTCTTAAATGAAGTCATTAAAACTTCTTAGTTATTGTAAAGTTATGTCATAAAAAAATCCAATTTGAAAAAGGGAGACTTTCGAAGATGGAACTACGAAATTACTACATTTGTTTTTGCTTTTGTTTCTAATCTGTCATTTAAGTGGGTACATAAAACCATGTTGATAGTGTTCAATATTTATTATTCAAGCAATAATCATGTCGCTTACACCTGAAGAATGCACCAGAATACTCACAATGCTGGAAAACGGCCGGGGTCAGCGCGATACAGCCACGACTGTCGGTGTGTCGCTCTCAACAGTACAAAGAGTTCTCCAACGTTACGAGGAAACTGGCTCTAACCTACGCAGACCAGGAACAGGCAGAACTAGGTGTACCACAGCACGAGAAGATCGATACTTGGTGAACACAATGCTTCGTAATCGCTTTCTCACAGGAACTGAACTTACAAATCACATTCGACGCCTCGGAGGAAGTAACCCAAGCGCATGGACAGTAAGGCGACGACTTGCTGAAGCTAACTTGAAACCACTTAGACCTGCAAACGGCCCTAAACTAGAGCGTGGGCATCGTATTTCAAGACTAAGATATGGCCAGAACCACTTAAATTGGAGTATTGGAGATTGGTCAAAAGTTATGTTCTCCGACGAATCAAAATTTATGCTCTATAAGCACGATGGAAGACACACAGTGTATAGAAGACCAGGGGAAAGATTCAAGAAAGCATGCATCGAAGAAAAAGTAGCCTACGGTGGTGGTTCTGTACATGTGTGGGTCGGAATTTCTTCTGAGAGTCGCACAGAACTGGAGTTCATAGAAAACGGCTCTTTAACTAGCGAAAGATATGTGGAAGAAATCCTCAATGAACACTTTGGCCCATCGTATGGTCAATTTGGGTGAGGATGCTATTTTTATGCATGAAAATGCCCTGCCTCATACGGGTTGGATTGTGAATGACTACCTTCAAGAGATGAACATTACTCGTATGAAGTGGCCAGCACGCAGCCCGGATATCAACCCGATCGAACATGCTTGGGACGAGCTAGGGAGATGCGTAAAACAAAGGAGCCCTCCCCCAATCACGCTTCGTGAGCTCAAAATTGCTCTCACAGAGGAATGGGAGAATATTCCCCAAAATCGTATAAGGAACTTGGTGTACAGCATGCCAAACCGCGTAAACACAGTGATGGAAGCACGAGGAGGCAATACGAAGTATCAAAATACAAGTAAATCGTAATGTTGTTCAAAAATGTCATGTTTCCTATTTTTGTTTTAAGGCGAGATCAGCAGTTTTTTTTTATTTATGTAATTTTTTGTAAATAAAATGTAGTGACTCGTAAATTTTCGCTGTTTCCTCGTGGTCATACTAGTTTGTCATACCAGTATGACCAACAGGACATGTATGTCCTCGTGGTCATACTATACTTAGACATAAGCATTTTAAAGAACTAGGAAATAACTAGACCTGAATTAATTAAAATAGATACAACAACGGGTGACATTAAATTTATAATTTAAACAGTAAGAACGGTTATCTTAGTTAGAATCCAACTCGGTTGGGCAGCGTTCGGAAAGCTTCGCAATATCTTCACGTCCCAAATACTGCAGTGTCTTAAGACCTCATAAGAAGGCTCAAGGTCACCCAAAGGGCAATGGAGTGTGCTATGCTCGGAGTTTCTCTGCGTGATCGAATCAAAAACGAGGAGATCCGTAGGAGAACCAAAGTAACCGACATAGCTATCAGAATTGTTAAACTTAAGTGGCAGTGGTACATTGCTCGTAGAAAGGATGGCCGTTGGGGCAGTAAAGTTCTCGAGTGGCGAGAGCGCTCCGGTAAATGTAGGGTAGGAAGGCCTCCCACGCAGTGGACTGACAACCTGGTGAAGATTGCGGGAAGCCGCTGAATGCGGGCAGCGCAGGACCGGTCGTTGTGGAAATCCTTGGGGAGGCCTATGTCCAGACGTCCTTTTGCTGATATGATGATGTATTCGAAATTTTCAGAACTTTGACTTTGATATTTACTCTCCTAAAGGACTTTTAATTTTCACAAAAACGATTAGCTCTTAGTTTCGGCGAGCAGTAGGTTCACTTCCTGATGAGAAACTGGTTTCGAAAATCTGGGAGTTTTTCCATACTCACCGGCACTCACCCAACACTTTTCCTATACATCATTTTTACTTTTGACGGGGGCCGTCTGGGAAAACTATAAAATTGTGTAATTTTTGTATGGCGGCCTATTTTGGTATGCGGTATATTATTGTAATTTTGTACACGACACGTACAATTACAGAGGAAATTTTAAAAGCTTTCTTTTGATGCAAAAATTTGAAAATGTACCTATCAAAACTCATTATAGTAGGTTTTCAAACTACATCCCTCACATCAGTCCTAAAAAAAACCACTCGATTCCAAGAAGTACACCCGCCATCCTGATGCACACGTATATTTTGCATTTTGAGTACCGATTAATTTATGAGTTATGTGCCCAGATTACTTTGTTTTGTAAAGTTATTCAAAATCATACTTTTTGCACAACTTACCACAACAGTAACAGATCCCCGGCCCTTATCCTTTCTAACAAGACTACAATTGCAAACTGAGTTCCCATTGCTGTAAGAAAGTTGTTTGTAATGTCGGCGTCGATTGAACAACAAGACGGTTCCCTTTTTTCTGCTGATAAACGAATTCTTCCTCCATTTTTTAATTAGTTTTACCGTGAGAAGCAAATGATAAATTGAAATGATAAGTTAATGCCTTTTTTTATTGTCAATTCAATTAGTTCATGCACTCTATTCATGAAAAAGTATTTAAGTAAACATAATTTTGTATAGTATGACCACGAGGACATGCATGTCCTGGTGGTCATACTGGTATGACAAACTAATATGACCACGAGGAAACAGCGTAAATTTTATTACTTTCATTTAAGGGATATTAAAGTGTCTATTAAACACAATTTATTTCATGAAGCTAGCCTTCTTAGTTTCCGAGATTTTTAGGATTCTTTAAGTGACCCGGATTCATGGCTCTCGAGTGTATTTGCGCCTAGTTTTCATTATCTCATGTTGATGAGCCGATGATGGAATGTACAACTCCTTAATGGTTAAGAGTTGCAGAATATTTTATTAAGGCGGTAATTTAATTATTTTTGACGTCAATAACTCCTAAACGATAGAAAAGCGAAGGTTAAAAAAATAACCTTATTGTTAATGATGTTCCTTAAAGTCAAAAGCTATTAGAAACACGATTGAGCAGTTTTGGCTGGATAGAAAAAATCCCAAAGATAGGTCTACACCCGTTACTTTCAACTCTACTTATGACTAATATTTTGAAGTATAGATTTTCAAAACTATACAAAAATATTTGTTATGATAATACAAAGTGAGTAATGTTATTATTTTTTATACTTTCATTGTTATTTTTGATTGAAACGAAACACCATTGAAAAAGTGTGGTTATTTTCTTTATTCTTTACACGTAAAGAAAAAGACAGAGACAACTGTTCCAATCAATAATAGGTACGTATAGATCTATAGTTGTATTCTTTCAGATTATTCAGGTGAGCTGATGATGGAAGATATGACTCCTTAACTTTAATGCTGTTGAGATGATGATGAAAGCCACAAGACTCTGTATCGGGTAATATTACGCATTATGATTTTATGATATCCTATTGGCGAGTGGTTGATTGTCTTTAACGTTGTTAGATAAAAAAAATCTACTTCCGAAAGAAATTCACTCAAAATTATGGAATAAAATATTTATATGTAAATACACGAAATTAACCAACAGTAACGAAATCAAAGGTTAGTACGAAATATATTATTCGGGGCATACAAATTTTTTTGAGGTCGGTGCCAGCAAAGCCATCGAATCTCTAACATTTGGTAGTAGTACCACAATACAATTAAGTAATTGCGTCGTTGGCTCAACCGGTAACGACTAAAAAGCGTCGGTGGCTCAACCGGTAACGACTCGGTCCATCTAACCAGAGGTGCCGGGTCAAATCTGGACGGCCAATGTACCAATGAGTTTTTCAAAAACTTACGTACATATACTTACCGATTGCTTTAACGGTGAAGGAAAACATTTTATTTTTTATTTTATTTTATATTATTTTACATCGTGAGGAAACCTGCACACGCTGCGAAGAAACTCGAAGGTTGTGTGTGAAGTCGACCAACCCGTGCTGGGCCCGCGTGGTCGACTAAGGCCTAATCGCCCTGATTCAGGGTAGGCTCGAGCCCCTCGGTGGGGACGTATATGAGCTGATATAATAAATTGTATTGTGGTAGTACGAAGTAAACTATTTAGTAATCTGTGGTAGTAGGCAGTATATATAGCATATCTCTACTCTCTCTCTAGTACCAGTAGTAGGCACACTTTTCTCAAGTGCTGGTACTGACCTCAAAACACAATTGTAGGTCCCTTATTTGTTTCATATCTAACTTTGATTTCGGTTTTGTTGGTTAATTTTGTGTATCTCTAAATATATATAACTCAAAGGTGACTGACTGACTGACTGACATAGTGATCTATCAACGCACAGCCCAAACCACTGGACGGATCGGGCTGAAATTTGTCATAACATCTACCTGATGTTATGACGTAGGCATCCGCTAAGAAAGGATTTTGGGAAATGCCCACGGGGACCGCAAAAATCGGGATCTGCGCGGGCGAAGCTGCGGGCATCCACTAGTTTATATATAAAAATGTTATTTCATCATTTTGCGTGAATTTATTTTTGAAGTCATATTTTAGTTTTCTTATACTTTCATTTTTTTTAGAACCTAGTAACCTTTGTTTTTGTAACTTTTGAAAACAAATAGACGATTATTATCATCATCATGTACATTATAGAGCCCGATATGAGAAATATATGAGGAGTGAAATTGAGTGCTGATAGGTAACGCGGTACCAGATGTGATACTAACTTTTAGTGTCATTACGTATTTTCAGTCACGAAGGCTAAGGAAAAATGTCCATGCCGCTTAAAGCGAGGCTGTAGGCCGAAAAAAAATGTTACATGTGTAAACTCCTGTCGTGCGTTTGAGCTGACGTGCACACTTTTTTTAAAGTGGATAAGGGCACTTGTTTCTTTCGTCAAAACCTATACTTATTAAAAAATTCCTGTCTATCACAAATCTATATCTTCTATATATATAAAATTCTCGTGTCACAGTGTTAGTTGCCATACTCCTCCGAAACGGGTAGGACGGATTTCCATGAAATTTTCTGTGTATATTCGGTAGATCTGAGAATAGGTATAGAAAAATTTTCACCTGGATCTGAGCCGGCGAAGCCACGGGAAACAGCCAGTCTTAATATAATAATTGAAAACACTAAACACGATAAAAAACCGACTCCATAGCAACAACTTAGTAAAACTTTGCAATATTATTTTTGGTTTTTCTTAATTTTCCTATAAAGTACTAGACCAATTCTGATAAAGTTTTTATGGGACCAACTCGAGAGAATACCTTATCGAATGAAAATATATTGGGGTTCACCACAAGTCCTACAACCTCCACCAATCCGGCCTGGGCTCCCGTGTGTGGGGGGTATGGCCTAACTGTGCTCCATACCAGCACTGGGGACTATCACCGTTTGATAAGAAGAAACATCTTCAGCCCAAATGATAGTCGGACATGCGCTAAATAGGGCTCTGTAGTCTTTAAAAAAATTAAATGTATAATTTAAGAAACAAATTTATATTTGCAGTTTGTAATAGAACATTTTGTATGGAAAATCTATGAAATTTTTACAAATCCAACCGCACACCATAAGTTGGTCGATTATTGTTCCTAAACTGAGATAGCCTACTTAGCCGTAATACTATTTTTTAAATTGATTATATTATGTCCTGGGGGGAGCGGGGGAGGGGGGGGGGGGGGCTAACAAAAATTAGCACACTTTAAAGCTTAATATTTCACAAACCAATACAGGAATCGATAAATGTTTTTTGCAAACCCTCAATAGCTTTAAAATACCTATTCAACGATACCCCACACGATAGGGTTCGTCAACGAAAAAAAATCACCCGCTCTTCACTTGTAAGGGGTTAACTATATTTTTTTAAAGATTTATTTATTACACTTTGTCGGTGTGATTAATATGTATAATTGTATACCCTTGCCAAGTAATAGCTTTCTAGTACTAATAGTTTCGAAGCTAAGCCGCGGACAGACCGACTACAAGGACTAAAAGGGTTCCTTGTTGCCTTCGGAACCCTCAGAAATGACATTATGAGTTGACATTAGGTGTTTGAGTTTGCGTGTACCATCCTCGACTTCGTCGTCACTTACCATCAGGTGAGATATAGTCAAACGCACTCAAATTTTTAATCAAAAAAAATGAAAAAAAATAACACTTTTAAATCAAAATCCTACCAATATTATACACGCGAAAGTTTTTATGTATGGATGTTTGTTACTCTTTCACGCAAAAACTATTGAACGTATCTGGCTGAAATTTGGTAGGTAGACACATTAGGACCTGGATTAACACATAGGTCATTTATTCCCACGCTCGCGCACTGCGCACCCTCGAAGACAGTTATAGAAACTATGTTCACGCGAGCGAAGCCGCTGGCAAAATCTAGAAGTTAAAATAAAAAAAAGGATGAGAATAACATTACTGAACAATGGCACAAACTTCATGAATTTCTAATAAACCCGGCCTGGCTGCAGACCTGGCTGGCGTCGCACGTTAGACAAAAGGATGCATTTTCAATAACCTTAAATTCCTGGATGCGTACTAACAAAATCTATACTGAGTTCTTTCTAGCCTTATTAGTCCCATCATTTGAAAATGAAATGATAAATGAAATGAAATGATATGAAATGATAATTTATTTGCATCAAACATGGTTAAGTATAATTTTATAGCGCAATCATGTTTCGCCTGTGCAAGGCATGCAAATGTTTAACATAGATTAAAATTATCATTATAATGTCACGCAAATCTTAAAAAAATTCAAATGTCAACTAATTTTTTGAAGTGAAAACTTCTTTAGCGGCGTTGTGCACTTTTTTGTAATGGGTAACAAATGTTAAACTCGCGTCAGGACACGTGACCTGATCGAAAATTCGTAAGATGGATGGTTGAAGTGAAAACTTCTTTAGCGGCGTTGTGCACTTTTTTTGTAATGGGTAAAAAATGTTAAACTCGCGTTAGGACACGTGACCTGATTGAAAATTCGTAAGACGGATGGTTCAAGTTTTCACTTCTGCCGGCACTCCCGGAGTGCAACCCGTCGTTTTTTTTAATCAGAGAGATATTCAACAACACTAGAATATTTTTTATCGCTAAACCATTTAAAAAAATTTGTCTTGAAGGTTTTAGATTCTAGCTTTCTTAGTTCAATCGGTTAGTTGTTATATATTTGGGGTCGGCTTTGTATGTTTTTCGTCTCCATTCAGGCCTCATGCTTGTCAATTCTTGTGTCACTCCACACTCTACCGTATCCCTCTTAACCCCCTCCAACCATCGCTTCTTAGGTCTTCCCCTGCCTCCTTCCTCTTCTACCTGCATATCCATCAAACTTTCATCTCTTTGGGTCAAACTTTGGTTTTTAAATCTATACTGTGTTTTATAATGGCTATATAGCTGTTGCCCGCGGCGTCGACACCGTAGATATTGAGGATGCATGGTGCGCAAGCCGCAAGCAGAGCGTGGGGTTGTTTTCTTCCTAAAACCCTTATTCAGATTATTAAAAACCTTTTAAAACAGAATTAATGAAATCGGTCCAGCCGTTCTCAAGTCATGCGTTTGTCAACGAACAGCATTTCATTTTTATTTATATAGATACTCATCTAATAATACTTTTCTTCGTCATAGCCGTATGTTAATTTAATGTAGGTATAAAGCGCGAAGTAACTGCTAAACTCGAAAACCTATGGAAAATTAAATATTTCATGCGCTTTACACTAAATTTCAAGTAAAGTTATTAATTATTATACTTGAAATTTCCGTAGTTAAATCAAGCGTAATTTTTGCGAGTGAAGCGTAATTTTTACGATATCCTTTAGCTGTGTCCAGAAAACTTGCATATCTACGACAATCTAAGACTTCCTAAACATTGCCAGTTCCCCATTGCATCTTGGTAAAAACCCGTTTCCATTTTCGGCATCATCGTCGTTGAGGATAACAAAAATACATAATATTTAAGATTTTATAACTTTGTGGCGTTGTAGCTTAGCCGTTCATCATCATCATATCAGCTCTTATACATCCCCACCAAGGGGCTCGAGCCTACCCTGAGTTAGGGCGATCGGGCCTAGTGCGGGTTGGTCGACTTCACACACAACCTGCGAGTTTCTTCGCAGGCGTTTGCAGGTTTCCTCTCGATGTTTTCCTTCACCGTAAGAGCGTCGGATAAACTTACATATGAAATCTAAATTCGAAATCACATTGGTACGTGGCAGGATTCGAACCACGACGCCTCCTGTTAGCCGTTACGCCACCGACGCTCTTAAGATTAGGTAAGCTTAGCCGTTTACGGTTGGTAAATACGCTTCCGCCGAACAAAACGGTGGCATATTCGTCGGCGTGGCGTCCGTTATTTCCTATTTCAAGTACGATATAGCGGGAATGTCAGGTGGGAATTGATTTTTGCATTCCTTTCAGATACCGATCGGCGAGACTTGGTAAATCATTTACATGGAATTTCGGTGGCGACTTATGAAGAAGAAAAAAACTGCAAAGTGCGAGTCAGAACCGCACACATAGGGTTCCGTACCATCATACTAGATGGCGCTAGTACAGAGGGTTCCGTACCATCATACTAGATGGCGCTAGTACAAAGGGTTCCGTACCATCATACTAGATGGCGCTAGTACAAAGGGTTCTGTACCATCGTACTAGATTACGCTAGTTTTTTTACGTTTTAAAAAAACTTTTTTTTAATGGAGACCCCCCTTATTTTTTAACTTTTTCTCTTTTCAAGAAGAAAAACATCGGCCAAGTGTGAGTCAGAACCGCACACATAGGGTTACGTATCATCGTACTAGATGGCGCTAGTACAGAGGGTTCCGTACCATCATACTAGATTACGCTAGTTTTTTTACGTTTTAAAAAAACTTTTTTTTAATGGAGACCCCCCTTATTTTTTAACTTTTTCTCTTTTCAAGAAGAAAAACATCGGCCAAGTGTGAGTCAGAACCGCACACATAGGGTTACGTATCATCGTACTAGATGGCGCTAGTACAGAGGGTTCCGTACCATCATACTAGATGGCGCTAGTTTCTTCACGTTTATAAAAAAAAAAGTTTATTTTATGGAGACCCCATATTATTTAACTTTTTCTAATTTTTAGTATTTGTTGTTACAGCGGCAACAGAAATACATAATCTGTGAAAATTTCAACTGTCTAGCTATCACGGTTCATGAAATACAGCCTGGTGACAGACAGACACACGGACAGCGAAGTCTTAGTAATAGGGTCCCGTTTTTACCCTTAACTTTAGAGATTGGTAATTATGTGATGCAAATAAATGTTTAAAAAAAATCGGCTAAGTGTGACTCGCGCACCGAGGGTTCCGTATCACCACACCTCTTCACACAAGTATGACAATGATATCTATTAATTTTAAACAAAAGACATCAACGTGAGCGACAGAACAACATTTTTTTTTCATTATGAGCCCGCTGGAGTTCATAAATCCCATAAAAAACGTAGTATTTGATTATTTTGTTAACCAAACAACCGATTTTGAAAATATTTTGTATCGATAATCGGATTACGTATATCTGTGTCTGTACCTACCGCATTACTTTTTGAAAAACGAAACAGGAATCCATATAATACCAATAAACTTGTTTTCCGTCTTTTACATTAAAAACAAGTTTATTGATTAATAATAGATTCCTGTTCCGTTTTTCAAAAAAGTAATGCGGTACAGACACAGATATACGTCACCCGATTATCGATATAAAATTATTTCAAAATCTGTTGTTTAGTTAACAAATGAATCAAATATTACGTTTGTATGGGATTTTAAGGGCTCTTAAGTTAGGACTCCTTAGCGCGAGAAAGATTCATCGAGGTCGTTAACATCATCATTCAGCTCATATACATCCCCACCAAGGGGCTCGAGCGTACCCTGAATTAGGGCGATCGGGCCTTAGTCGACCACGTCGGGCCTAGTAAGGGTTGGTCGACTTCACACACAACCTTCGAATTTCTTCGCAGGCGTGTGCAGGTTTCCTCACGACGTTTTCCTTCACCGTAAGAATGTCGGATAAAACTACATATGAAATCGAAATGCGAAAACACATTGGTATACATTGTACAACACATTGGCCGTGAATTCATCTTTCCTGTAATAACGGAAGGACTTTAGATTTTTTCAGAGAATTTCCTGAGATCTATGCATTTAACCTCATACACTGTTTTTTTTTAATTTCAGGTCCAGTAGTTTTAAGAGATAATTAAGGGGGGATGGTAAATATTTGGCTATTTCCTTTAATTACTACAAAGCCATTTAATTTAAAAATATTTCAGATTCTCACAACAAGCCCTTTTATTTCATATATCACAAAATGTACTTTGCAAAATCTTTTTTTATGTTGTCTAATTTACCCCCAAAAAGTTTAAAATTAATTAATTTACATTACATGTCCGTCTTTGGGCTACGAACTTACATATGTGTACCAAATTTCAACTCAATCGGTTAACTAGTTTCTGAGCAAATCGGCTGTGACAGACGGACGGACAGACAGACACACGTCTGGTTCTATAAAGGTTTAGTTTTAGGGTTCCGTACACCCAACGGGTGACCAAAGGGACTGTCTGTCCGTCCGTCCGTCAGCGGGCTGTATATCATAAACCGTAATAGGTAGACATTTGAAATTTTTACAAAATGTGTGTTTCTATTGCCGCTATTACAAAAAAGACAAAAAAATTATAAAACTATAAAAACAAGTGGGGTCTCCATACAAAAAACCTGTTAAACGGTAACATATACAAGCGTGAAAATTTATGCGATTATAGTACTAATAACAAGAACAAGAAGTAAAACAACAAATTATAAAAATCAGTCAAGTGTGAGTCGTACTCGTGCTAAGGAGTTAGAACTGAATGAAAAGCATATTTTTGTCGCTCGGTTTGATGTCTTTTGTTTGTTTTGTGAATATGTATCATTGTCCTCATGCTATGTAGTTGTATGGGGAGGTGTGGTGTACGGAACCCTCGGAGTACTAGTCCGACTCGCACTTGGCCGTTTTTTTTTCTTTGAGGTACCAAACCCAGAAAAAAAATGTATACTATAAAGCTTAATATTTCTCAAACAGAAACCCTGAATCGAAAAATAGTTTTAGCAAACCCTAAATTTTTAGTATGTATATGCACTGGGCCCGCGTGGTCGACTAAGGCCCGATCGCCCTAATTCAGGGTAGGCTCGAGCCCCTCGGTGAGGACGTATAATTATGAGCTGATATGATAATATGGTCAAAGGCAAAAAATAAAGACTATTTCTGATAGTTTCTGAGCTAAGCCGCGCACAGACAGACATCACCATGTCTGTGGTGTTGACTATGGAACCATAATAAGGTTGAAAGTGAAGGAAGGAGTATTTTTTTTATTTTTTTTTATTTACAATTGGTAAACCCTTGACAACATCTCACCTGGTGGTAAGTGACGATGTTACCGAAGATAGAAGCGGGCTTACCAGGATTCCCCAACGCAATGGGGAACTGTCTATCTTGGGAAGCTTACGTCAAAGTATATAATAGTAGTTACTAACATACAGTATGGACACTCCCTGCCGCTCTCTAGATTGCGACATCACTCCCTCGTCACCCAGATTGATACACTTTGGTTACAGTTTGGTTGTCCAACGTATAGGATTTCGCCGCTGTTTTGTTTGTTTCGTAATTCCTTTTTTGAAATGTCATTTATGGCCCGTTGTATGAAGTGTCCAGGGAGTGCTTAGGTCATACATAATTCACAACCGGGGTCAAGTTCGGATAGGCGGAGGTTGCAGGGCAAGTGGGCGAACCCCACTATCAAAAGATGCTGACAGTTGTCTCTGTTTATTTCTTTTAGTGTAAAGAAAAAAATCACACTTTTACACTTTTTCAATGGATTTTCGTAATTAAATAAATCCAACTGACATATTGTTTATAATAATCGACTAAAAAAATTTAGAGGTTTAAATCGGTCTGGTCTGCATGTAGAATGCAAATCTCTGTTTTAAAAGAGGTTCCTTTGATATATTTTTTCTGTTAATAAGTTAACGAATCGTGTTTCTACAAATGAAAACATGAAGTCATTGAAATGAAGAATCAGGTTACAAAATATCACTTCATAATGTTTTGTATTTCCAGACAACTGATTAACTTTCCCTTACGAACACACAGTAATTTTTCAAAAAAAAAATTGGCCTCTCTATTCAAAATTGGTCGACCAGCTAATAGATTTGTATGAAAAGTCCAATTTTTCGATTTCAACATAGTTATAGAACAAAAGTCGTTCAGTTTTTTTCTGTAGATGCCCTACTGGATAGGGCGCGTTGTCGACCACTACAACACCCTGTATACATGTGCCTCAAGCATCGATATATCGGTAGAATAAATGTCTTTAGCAAAAGTCCAATTTTGCGATTTCAACATAGTTATAGAACGAAAGTTGTTCAGTTTTTTTCTGTAGATGCCCTACTGGATAGGGCGCGTTGTCGACCACTACAACCACAGATTACTAAGTAGTTACTTCGTAACTACAACACCCTGTATACATGTGCCTCAAGCATCGATATATCGGTAGAATAAATGACTTTAGCAAAAGTCCAATTTTGCGATTTCAACATAGTTATAGAACGAAAGTTGTTCAGTTTTTTTCTGTAGACGCCCTACTGTATAGGGCGCGTTGTCGGCCACTACAACACCCTGTGTATATGTAACCAGTAATACGCCTCAAGCATGGATATATCGGTAGAATAAATGTCTTTAGCCTCAAGTCCTTAAGGCGAAACCCTTTCAAAAAATAATGCAAACCCCTAAATCGAGGGTTGTAAAAAGTAATTTTTCTGCGGTTGAAACTGCAATACATTTATTTTTCTTTTAATTATATTTATTACAATATGTCTGCTACAAAGTGCAGGAGGCCAAAACACGATTTGCTAAAATTTTCTTAATAGAAATAAAACTGCAGTTCGCTTAAATTTTGACAATTTTTGCTGTTTTAGCCCACAAAAACCAGTTTTACTTCACTACAGTTAAACAAAGCACCTTATTTTTTTTGTCTCTTATTTCTCAATTAAATCCTAACATATTGTCGAACTCTTTTTTTTGCAAAAATGCCTATATCTAAGTTAAAAAATAAAACATTGAAAAAGTGCATAAAAGTGTGGTTATTTTCTTTACTCTTTACACGTAAAGAAAAAAAACAGAGACAACTGTTCTGAACAATAAATACATAGCCTTAAGAAATATTTTTATACAAAAAAGGATTTGCCACTGCAATTTTTCCCTACTTTTATTTGTGCCCTACCTTGCCGGAGGCATGGGTTTAATTTATCAAAAACCATACCCTCGCCGGACCCCTTTGTTATGCGTGTCACACAAGAAATTTGCTGAAAGGGAAAATTTCCAATTCACAGGTGTAAGAAAAGTGGCGCAAAAATTTGAAAAGAAAAAGGTTCATTTTTGCGGAGTTTCCGTGCTTCACAGACACGTTAAGCCGTTGGTGACAGTTGCTATCACTAGATGGCAGTCGTTTAGTCATGTCTACCCTCAACGGCGACTTTGGCCCCGTGTTGTGAGGAGTATCGCTTAAGTCCTAACATTTCTGAGTTCGGGAAGAAACCCCAGCAGTAGGGATGTATTAAAAGGTTGTTGACGAAGCCGTTAAGGGTACACTCTACTTATGAATTTGAACAACTTTCTTCCAAAAACGCACGATGAATTAGTTTTTTTTTTTAATAGCAATCGATCGGTCTGATGAGCCGTCTCTGTAAGGAGAGACCAATTTTTTTTCGACTTTACAGTTTTTTGAGTAAAGCCTAACTTTAACTTCAGTAATATTCCCTACTCTTTGCCTTAACGACTTGTACACTAACAGTTTGTACGAACCTTAGTTGAATAAAATGTTCTGTCTCCCTCCCCCAAACCTCTCCGTGTACAGCAAGAAAGGGAGAACTCCAGCGCAGACCAATAATAGGCACTAAAATTGACCAAAAACTGCATTTCCCTATTTCTTGCAGTCCCCTATTTCCTCCTACAAAACTTAAACAATTATACTATTTTTTTCGAAAATAATTTAAAAAAACGCTTTATCTATGTCTCTATTATTATTATTATAACAGCTCATATACGTCCCCACCGAGGGGCTCGAGCATACCCTGAATCAGGGCGATTAGGCCTTAGTCGACCACGCAGGCCCAGTGCGGGTTGGTCGACTTCACACACAACCTTCGAGTTTCTTCGCAGGCGTGTGTAGGTTTCCTCACGATGTTTTCCTTCACCGTTAAAGCAATCGGTAAGTCGTATGTACGTAAGTTTTTGAAAAACTCATTGGTACATGTCTCTATATTTTTATTTTATTGTTAATAAGCGTACTATTTTCTTGGTGCGTTTCTGAAAATGACGTTTCCATTGGGAAATTTTCTCAGTTTTTGAAGGCTCCTACTTTCTGCTATAATTAGAATATGGGAAAAAACAGAAACATAGGGACATGGCTATAGTAGATATAGGTTTGATGGAAAAAACATTTTTGCTCTATAGTCATTATCAGGGAGGAAACAGGGGACAACGTTTGTATGAATAAAATGGCGCCCGCTTTTCCTCTTAATAATAATATACAGTACGTTACTAATGTTTGTTTAATAGCAGTAAATTTTCAAAATACAATAAAATAAAAATTAAAATAAATAAATAATGTGAATAACATCGACATAATATCAGCCGAGAAGAGTTCACTGCTGGACAAAGGCATACAAAGGGCTCCCTAAAGGATTTCCATTTCCACAACGACCGGTCCTGCGCTGCCTACATCCATAAGTATCTTGCGATCAACAGGTCGTCGTCGGTCCTTTTAACTACATTCTAACCTAGTATTGTATATTTGTAATTGTTTGAATCCAACAAGTTGATGATTTTTAGCAATGGAATTAAAACTTTTGACAGGCATTTAATACCTACAGTCAGAAGACATTTTTATTTAGTTTTTGACATGGTTTTTGCACTTCAACAATATTAGAAAATTATAGCAACCTCAATATTATGTAAATAAATTCATAAAACACCTAATTTAATGTAATATAATCGCTTCGTTTATCACACGGATAGTTGTTGACTTTCGATCAGAAAACTTCTAACAACAAGACAATAATTCAAGGCAAACTATCAAAAAAGGTCCTTTTCATAAAATCCGATAATATCGTAGAGATTTTGTATGCTTACCTGGCAAGTTTGTACAGCTTTGCTGCTTATAGACAGCATTGTGAAACAGGGCGTTTTAAAAAAAAATGTACGTTTGAATGCAACTCACCTGATGGTAAGTGATGATGCAGTCGAGGATGGTACACGCAAACTCAAATAATGCCTTAAAGATCCCCAAATTATAGAAATCGGGAAACACTGACGCAGGCAAGGATTTCCACTCCAAATGAAGAAGCTTAACGATTCGTGCGAAAAGGTAGAACATCAACAACAAAGGGGTGCAACCCGTCCCTCCGTCTCGATGACCGACGGTGGAATGGAGCAGGGGGAATGAGGTCGTGAAGTTCTTGCGCGCACTCTCCGAAGTGAATTCGATAGAATAACAATAGACAGGCGACTTTGCGGCGATGCTCAAGGCTTTGAAGCTTGTCATTGGAGCGTACCTAAAACGCTGCAGGTAGCACCTGCTATTCGAGCTTCTAATCTATCGCAGCAAGCGGACAACAGTTGCTTCAAGAATCAAGAACAGTACTTGTCACCAAGAGTCATATAGTTGCTTTTATATATTTAGTATCTGGTTTCGGGCACCGAGAGACGTAGACGCATGTTCTCTCACTCGGTGGACGGTAGAGAAGGAAGCGAACAACGCAGGACTAGTCATGATGATTCAAAAGCGGTGGTGTAGAGAGAGAGCATGACGGCAAAGAGAGGGTTGTGTGGTTGTGCCGTTTGGCGCCACGGCAGATAAGAATCGGTTTTTCTGCCAAGGGGCACCAATAGATGTTACACATCAAAAAAATCTTGTTGTTACCGGATCTTATCTTCAAATCTGATGCCGACGTTATTCTACTGTATTAAACTATCTTACGGTCTAAAAACTGTTCAAATCGTGTGGCATGCGTAAGGCTACCTTCCAATAATGTGATCATAAATCCACCTTCGAAGCAGCCGCCATATTGAGGCTCGTAACTCTTCTGACCCACATACCGACTTCGGCAATTTTTATGTGATCACTGATTGATATATTGGCCAATACAGTTTTGTGTGAAATAAGATGATTGGGTGTTTTATCGGTTTTGTGACTTGGGATAGTGGGAGTTGATTTCTGGACTAAGATTCAAGATATTTATTCAAAATAAATATCTTGAACCTTGAATCTTAGTCCTAGAATCAATTTGTTATGTGATCACTGATTGATATATTAGCCAATACAGTTTTGTTTGAAATAAGTTGATGCTGTTTTATCGGTTTTGTGCACAGTAATATATAAGTCACTGGTTTTGTGACTTGAGATAGTGGGAGATGATTTCTGGACTAAAGTTGTTAGACTATGAAAGTGGGCGATTGTAAATAAAAGATCTCCATAACCATGAAGGGAAAACTATTGCGGAGGCCCTTCCCACAAGGTTTTTGGACTGGAAATCACGTTGAATCCAATCCTTTATAAAAACACAAAATGTGTTGTGGGTCGCATAGGGTTACCAGATGTTAAATTGAAAAGTCCTGACAAAAAGCCTGATTTTATTTTAAAAATCCTGACATTTTACTGAAATTTGCGCGCGCGCGGTTTGACGACGCACAGTCATGGTAATAAAATACCATTTTATGTTATTTCTTATGAGTGTCACTCGCCGACTCACAATCTGCCATTGAGACTACTCTAACTCTCCACACAGTGAAAAATCACCATTCGTTTAAGTCCATGGGCTGCAACAGTACCTCGATGAAGACCCTTAAACACCTAAATAATCTAAAACCTCCTGACATTTTCAAAGTCCGGGAGCAATCCTCACGGGTGCCTAAATATCCTGACATGTCAGGCAAATCCTGAAGTCTGGTAAGCCCGGTCACACAATTGGAACGCAGTTGACGAACAATCACAATACTTTCTTCACTCCACGTCGCTCGTTCGCTCGAAGTAGTTCGCCCCAAACTATGTAAACAAGCAATGTACTTGTTTTAAAAACATCACGGGTACGCTCACTAACTGGAATATGGCCAGTGCCATCTAGTGGTTTTTAGAGAAAACACGTTTTCAGCATTTACAACCCCTATAACAAACCCCGTGACCGATTTGGCTTATTTTTGAATTATTTTTTAGTTGTATCACTAATTCGCTTACCAAATTTCACGACGTTCCGATCAAATAAACTCGAGTTAGCGTCAAAGAAACATTTATACATAAATAAATACATGCATACAAACGCCGGATTGTTTCAGTAGACTAGGAGAACTTTGCTCACTTCACTCGTTCGAAAATAGGTAAAGGTTTTTTTTTATTCTCTATTGGTAAGCCCTTGGCATCATCTCACCAGATGGTAAGTGACGATGATGCCGAAGATGGAAGCGGGCTTGCCAAGATTCCCCAACGCAATGGAGAACTGGCTATCTTATCTTCATGCCGGAACACATCAATGTTTTTTTTTAACACTGATAATTGGCGGCAAGACTTAGATAAGATGGTGGTAGCTAGCCAGGCGGGCTTAGAAAATGCCCTACCACCAACCAAACCGAGTCTTACAAGGTGACCCCGCCGGGAATCGAACCCGCGACCTCCTGTGTTAAGCCAGTGAACTTTGCCTCTGAGCTACGGAGGCGGTTAAATACAAAAGTCCAAAAACATTTCGCCATCATTGAGATTGGAACCCAAAACTCTGTCGACAGAACAGAGGCAGCGTGTATTATCGCTAGCCTACTGCGGCTATGAGTATTTATTTGAAATAATCTTCCCAAGGCACACAGATGACAGCGTTGTCAACAAAAGACGTAAGGCCTTAAGATGGGTCAAACGACAATATTCAAGTCAATTTATTGAAAGACTGTGTAAAGCTATCATTATGGAAAAATATATATCTTACCCTTATGATTAAAAAAAAATATACTATTGACCCTGTTTTTGGCATTAATTGTAACATTTCTTGAAAACAAATAGTTAAAGTTGAATGAAACCAACACACAAAAATCGGTGACTTTAACATCTTTCATTTTATTAATTGAAAACATTTTTTAAACTTTTTGAAAGTGAAGAAAAGTAATACAAACATGTAAAAATCGAGCCGCATTGGAGCCTGCATTGATTTGAACTTAAAATGAATAGACTTACGTTCGATATTATTTTAACACGTATCAACCTGCTCGGATTGAGTCATCTTAAAGCCGTAAAGGTTCAGGCACACGGACTGCATTCCAGCTGCAAATTCACAGTTTGGATGCAGTTAAGCGCAACTTTACTAGGAGAACTGCATCCAAACTGAGAATTTACAGATGGAATGCAGTTTGTGTGTCTGAACCCTAAGGAAAAGTGACGGTGTAGCACACTTGTTTCAGCATAGCTCTCATTCCAATAAACTAATCGTGCTGAACTTTGTGCGAACCGGCCGCTGTGCGCCGCGGCGCGGCGTGAAGTGGGAAAACAGAAGTACCTTCAAAAAATTACATTTTGGTTTTCGAGCCGACAAGCCACGCATTTTTAGGGTTCAGTAGTCAACAAGGAACCCTTATAGTATCGCCATGTCTGTCTATCCGTCTGTCCGTGGCTTAGCTTAGAGACTATTAGTTCTACAAAGTGGTATAATAAAATCTTAAAAAATAAAACTTTTAAGCTTAGGGTACATTAAGCGTTAAAGTGCTAATTTTTGTTCGAGTCAAGTGTCCTCGAACAAAAGTTTACGGATTTTCCATACAAAATGTTCTATTTACCTACTGCAAAAACTATTTTGCTTTTTAAAATATACATTTATTTTTTGAAAAGGCTACGGTGCCCTACATTGCGCTAAAAAAACTGTGATTAAATAACAGCAAGTTATATCAGTGGCGGCGTAGCATCCATTGGCGTGCACCAGGGGAGGTATTCTATATAATTAAACACGCATCTTGGGAAGAGAATTTAACCGCCTCCATAGCCCAGCGGCAAAGTTCACTGGCTTTACACAGGAGGTCGCGGGTTCGATTCCCGGCGGGGTCAATTGTAAGACTCGGTTTGGTTGGTGGGAGGGCATTTTCTAAGCCCGCCTGGCTAGATACCACCATCTTATCTAAATCTTGCCGCCAAATATTAATGTTGATATCATTGGTGTGTTCCGGCATGAAGATAAGATAGCCAGTTCCCCATTGAGTTGAGGAATCTTGGTAAGCCCGCTTCCATCTTCGGCAACATCGTCACTTACCACCAGGTGAGATGTTGTCAAGGGTTTACCAATTGTGAATAATAAAAAAAAAAGTTGTTTACTTTCAACTGTAAAATCTACTATTTCCTGCTTTTCAGCGAAAAAAAGTCAAGTTGCGTATTCACAAAATCGTTTTCCATTAAAACTTAAAATTACTACTTCTTAAAAATTGATGAGCCGATTCTAATGAAACTTTATACAAATAAGCAAGTCACGAAATTCTAGTTTACGGATAGATTACATTTTTGATATACTTTATTTTAAAAAAGATAAGCAAATTTTATGATTACTATGAAAACCTTAAATCACTCTTATTTAACCAAATGCCGACTTAATCTCGACTACAAAACTTGGCTTAGAATATTTTCGTTAAAAAAAAAAGTCCGACACACCGCACGTGTACCAAAAAGTATAATTTTATAAGCAGAACAATAAACAGTACTAATGCAATATGCATGTCCCATCGGAATATGAATTAGAGGTGTTTTAAAATGATGTGGGTAATATAGTGTGCTTTTTGAATGAATATGTGTGTGGGACTTTGTAAGTTTGTGTGGGCGCTTTATCAGGATTCTGTATTATAAAGATTAGCAAGATGTAAAAGATGCAGTGAGAATAATAACAGGAAGACATTGTTTATAACTTGACTGCAATCTTGAAGAAGCGTCGGTGGCTCAACCGGTAACGACTCGGTCCTCCTAACCAGAGGTCCCGGGTTCAAATCCAGACGGCCATTGTACTAATAAGTTTTTCGAAACTTACGTAGGTGCATTAGCCTTACCGATTGCTTAAAACAGTGAAGGAAAACATCGTGAGGAAACCTGCACATCTGATTCCAGATGTGTATGAAGGTCGCGTTGCATACATGTGTAGGTGTAAATCTAATTGCCCTATACGTGATCGCGAGTGATGATAAATATAACACCAGGCAACTGCCGCCTATCCCTTGGAATAGCAACACGATAAGAAAGAAAGGAGAAGTCGAAGATGAAGCTCTTTTATGTCCGAGCTCTTACTAAGAGATACTTTCCTAGGTATACGAGTATATCTTGAGTATATCTCGATGTGGAGTTAAGGCTTATACCGCCGCCAGCGACCAAGTTTGTAACCACTTTTTACTTAAGGATTTTTTTATCGAAAAAAAAAATGTTTTGTAATTAACAGAATAATATGAGGAGTGATTGTGATTTCTTCGAATTCTATTTTAATATACAGAACTAAAGAAAACAATATCATAATGCACCCTTTTTTCTAGTTGCATAGAACTGCTGCAATTTTAATTAAAACATTATGATAATTTATTTTATTTTATTACTTCCTATAAAAACAATATAAAATGGCTTTGTTTTCTTACTTTTTGAAAATTCTTCTTATTTTTTATAATTCGATTCGTCCGCAGCGATTAATGTAACAGCCACGTTGTTGCAGTACGAGCTGACAAGAACTTTATTTCCAAGTCGTTTCGGTCGATGTTTGAATGAAACATCGTGAATTTTAGGAATGGATTAGTTTAAGTGACGTCCATATAACTTTATTTTGATAAAAAACAATTGAAATTAAATCGGTATTAGGGACTTGGTATGTATTTGAGAAAGGTCTATGAAATCTATAACAAAATATTTAACTTCTCTAATAAACAAACAAAAGTATAACTTTTTAACATTTTTTGTAATTTTTTGTAATATCCTATGTGAAATATTTAAGAAACTTAACACTAATTTTGACTGAAATTATAAAAATAATCACTGTTAGTATCCTTGCACTTGTTATTGGCACAAAAAGGTTACATGGAATGTATGGTTGGGTTATATTTACCCGTTTGACGTTTGACACGGCAACTTCACACTATTACTTTAAGAAATACCCTCATTTCAAAATACAACCTAACAGACGGTGGTTTAAAGAAATGAACCAAAATGGTTTTTCAGTTCCCTCAAGAACTGTATCTGACTATGCTATTTCCAGAGGATAAAAAAAACTATAATTTAAAAAACTAAAAAACCCGACTGCGTTTCTGTGTAGGTAATTTGGACACAAGAAAGTCGTCATACCCGATTGCACTTAACTTAAGAATCGCCAAAGTTGCTAAGGCGATGCTTGCGTCATATTCATAACAAAAATGACAATTTAGACCCTACATAATAGTCTTTAAGCGCTTCAAGAAGTTTAGTGCAAACGGGCATTCGACTAACAGGGATAGGCAAATGATAGAACATCAGCTCATTGTACATACTTTTAAATACAAGAAAATTTGTAGCAGTCTGGACCCATTCTAGAAAGTAAGCCATCTAGTCAGAAGATTGGATTAATCTGCAATGTAATATAGGTATGTGCTCTCAATTCACTAAGCCTATATTGCTAGAATGATCCCGACTATTCAATGACTTATATATTACTGGCGTAAGGACCCGGCCAACGCGCGCGACTAATGGGCCCAGCGAATTGGTGCGAAAATCGAAAGTTTCGCACACTCGCGACTCAGTCGTCTGCGGGACATTGTTCAGTGCGGTGGAAAAATATTCCATATAAAAATGCCTTATTGTGTTGTAGGAGGCCGTAAATATCATAAAAGAAAGGCTAAAAAGAAACATGGGATGTCGTATTATCGATAAGTAACCTTACATTGTATTTTTTCTTGTAAACAAATTAAAAAAACGAATTTTTAAAGCGACAATTCTATCAAGGTTCTTTTAACTCGGTACGTCAGTCAACTCTCGCCCACGCTAGTTCGTACGAGTTATGTCAGATGGCGCTACTGTTTGGATGTATGAAGAAAATCTGACTAAAATATGCAGACGGGCGGATCCTTCTGTTCAAATCTGTGCGACTATTACAATTTTTGTTTATTTAAAAATATGCTATTTCCAGAGAATAAAAAGTACCTTTTGTCCTTTTCCGTGACACAATGTCACTATATGCCACAGAGTTTGGTCCTCATTCACTCATTGTCCTTAGAGGTGCAATATATTAATCAAACTGCACAACTACGAAGTCTTGACACTAGAGCATTAGGATAACGCTTTACGACTCACATAGCTACAAATTGATATTTTTTTTCGTCGCCAAACCAAGTTATCGCGCTCCCAAATCGCATTACCTCTCGATATTTCGGTACAAGTTATAAACTCTAAGCCTCCAGACACACGAACTGCAAGCCAGCTGAAAATTTGCAGTCCGTGTGTAAGGACACTTAGATAGTCTCAGTGACCCAACGACACCCAAGTAGTCGATAATATATTATGGTGTCTACTGGATTTGCTAGACGAGTTCAGTTAGCAGTGATGCCAATCATCTACGCAAACTGGGCGCAGCAGAAGTCGCCTGGTTGCTGAAAGGTGCAGGCTTTTACATCATTTAGGTACTCTCAGTGACCCAACGACACCCAAGTAGTCGACAATATATGGCTTCTACTGGATTTGCTAAAGGAGTTGGGCCAGCAGCGATGCCGGCCATCCTTGCAAATTGGGAGCAATAGAAGTACCCTGGTTGCTGAAAGCAGCAGGCTTCTACATAATTTAGGTACTCTCAGTGACCCAACGACACCCAAGTAGTCAACAATATAAGGCTTCTACTGGATTTGCTAAAGGAGTTGGGCCAGCAGCGATGCCGGCCATCCTTGCAAATTGGGAGCAATAGAAGTAGCCTGGTTGCTGAAAGCAGCAGGCTTCTACATCATATAGGTACTCTCAGTGCCCCAACAACACTCAAGTAGTCGACAATATATGGCGTCTACTGGATTTGCTAGAGAAGTTGGGCTAGCAGTGATTCCGGCTATCCTCGCAAATTGGGCGCAGCAGAAGTCGCCTGGTTGCCGAAAGCAGCAGGCTATTACATCATTTAGGTACTTACTGATGGCGTCCGACGCTAGGTTGAATCTCTGGAAGGACAGATATGGGACTGCGCTTCTCTTCCGCCATCTTAAAAGCTGCCCCCTGGAAAAGACCTAACGTGAGTGACATATTATCGAAGTCACTTAATAAATAACAATGAGTAAATAATAATACTCAAAATTATAATCAATATATTTCTTTTTGCCTTAACCCTAGAACTTTATATCATCTCATTTATAAAGATATTTGTGGCGCTACTCAATCCATGTACCGTGAATTCACTACCGAATGCGTATACTGTGACATCGCATCGCCACCGAGAGTGGGGACTCCCTGTGCCGCCGGCCCGTGCACCAGTCCGCGAGAACGCAATATACGCGACGTACCTTCCATGCAATTAGATATAAAATAATATCAGGTACCGGCATTAATTATCTAACTATTTGTTTTTTAGTTTTCTACTCTCATTAAAACAGTTTACAAGGAAATTGTACCAGTGAGTTTACTTGGTCCTAATTACAACCCCCACATATTTTTTTTACTTTGAAATCACGAAAATTTACCCAAATTCCTGTCGAAAAAGGCTCGAGAGTGCTTACAAAAACATGAGAACGATGCATCCATGACAGTTGGAGTGATTTTACACACAAACGATACACTCCGTGATAGCCAAGTCGGAAAAACATCTACAATAATGAGATGAAGTAAAGTTCTAGGCAACAAAAACGCATAAAATATATTGTTAGTTTAAGAATTATTATTTAATCAGTATGTTTAAAAGATAACTACGGTGCAATTTGCTCAATATTGATTTTAAAAAGTACTGCTAGACTTGGCTCCACCTTAGATCTCATATACTTTTAGGGGAGACTCGTGAGGCTTGGCGAATTTTTGACATAAAAATGAGTTTTATGGGATTATCCTTACATCGACCGACTTGGGTCGGGAGTTAATTCCCGGCGTAGTCTAACTTTTTAAGACTTGGTTTTGTTTGTGGAAAGGCATTTTCTAAGCCCGCCTGGCTTGCTACCACTACCTATATTATCTAAGTCTTGCCGCCAAACATCAATATTAACAGAATAGGTGTGTTCCGGGTTGAAGATAGGATAGCCAGTTCTCCATTGCATTGGGGAATCTTGTTAAGCACGCTTCCATATTCGGCATCATCGTCACTTATCATCAGGTGAGATGATGCCAAGGGCTTACCAATTGTCAATAAATAAAATAATATAAATAACGTGTACAAAATCAAAACGCCATACCATTACTTTTTTTAGGGGATCGGACTGCAACAAAAATAAATACTGAAATATGATTTTATAAATAGCTCTCCTCTTGAAGTTTCAAAAAACCTTACTTGTTTTGTTTTTCCATCACGTCTTCAATTTTTCAATTGATCAAATTCACAAAATAAGTTCGTCAATGACGCTAAAAATCTATGACGTCACTTGTGGGTATTTCAATTATTTTTTGAACAAAATTTCGTTTTTTAAAGATCATAGAGAACTCAAATGACTAGCAGTCCGATCTATGGTAAGCCCTTGGCATAATCTCACCAAATAAATGAGAATATGCGAAGAGATTATCAAAAGTAGAGAAAATCCGCTGTTAGCTCTTCCCTTGTCACCTACGCCGTCTATCTTGCATCCGCTGCAGCGCTCCAAACCATGGATGCAATACTGCAAGCTGCTAGACTCTTAATACCCAGGATACACAAGCAGCGAAGAAAGATGCAACTACAACTAAATAAGTGCACTACTCGATATCAGATTTATCTACGACAAGGATATTTGATTTATAGTTTTGAAATGATTTTGCTCTTGAATATTGCAGTTCTTCAGTTTGAAATTTATTTGAGGATTCACATTCAGATTACACATTCACACACACACACACACACACACACACACACACACACACACACACATTATTTCACACCACTACAACTCAACACAGAACAGCATCTACAATTTAGAGACAAGAACAACATAAAACAGGAATGAGTATGCCAAAAAATTAAATATATAATAATTTACAACGCTAAACACTTTAAAAATAGACTTCCATAAATACTTAAATAAATGATTTATTTGAAAACAGTAGCAAAAACTTTGCATGTTTTAGGGTTCCGTACCCAAAAGGTAAAAACGGGACCCTTTTACTAAGACTCCGCTGTCCGTCCGTCTGTCACCAGGCTGTATTTCAAGAACCGTGATAGTCAGATAGTTGAAATTTTCACAGATG
This sequence comes from Coleophora flavipennella, assembly GCA_947284805.1. Taxonomy (NCBI): domain Eukaryota; kingdom Metazoa; phylum Arthropoda; class Insecta; order Lepidoptera; family Coleophoridae; genus Coleophora; species Coleophora flavipennella. The sequence continues at coordinate 14,601,212 of OX369268.1, forward strand.
ATGTATTTCTGTTGCCACTATGACAGCAAATACTAAAACGCTAAACACGTTAAAAAACCGACTTCCATCGCAACAACTTAGTACACTTTTGCATTACTATTTTTGGTTTTACTACACCGATTTTGATAAAATTTATATGGGACTACACGGGAAGCACTAGCTTTCAAATAAAAAAAGAATCATAAAGATCGGTTCATCCAGTCCAAAGTTATAAGGTAACAAACATAAAAAAAAAAAAAAACATACAGACGAATTGAGAACCTCCTCCTTTTTGGAAGTCGCTTGAAAAATTAGAAAAGTGAAAGTCTACATACAAAAAACGTCTTTTTTTTTAAACGTGAAGAACCTAGCGCCATCTAGCTTGATGGTACAGAACCCTTTTGTGCGCGATTCTGACTCACGCTTTACCCGTTTTCTGTTGTTTTTTAATTTTCTAAAAATGTAAATACTACTTACTACGACGCCGGCTCAACGACCCAAAGAGAATATTGGCCTCCGACACCAAATTTTGTTCAGTCCGAAAAATGTACTTAACCGGTTTTATTAAAATTTATATGGGCCTAACCTTAGGGCATAACCCTATCATTTAAAAAATAACCATGAAAATCGGTTCACAATTTGCGAATATTTTTTTTATTTTACAATTGGTAAGCCCTTGGCATTATCTCACCTGATGGTAAGTAACGATGATGCCGAAGATGGAAGCGGGCTTACCAAGATTCCCCAACGCAATGGGGATCTGGCTATCGCATACGAGTAACAAACACATAAAAACATAGAGTCGAATAAAGAATCTCCTTCTTTTTAGAATTCTGTTAAAAGTAAAAAACCGGCCAAGTGCGAAACAGAACCGCACACATAGGGTTCCGTACCATCATACTAGATAGTGCTAGTAGAAAAGATCATACTAGATGGCGTTACTTTCTTGACGCTTAAAAAAACACGATTTTTGTATGGAGACCCCCTATTTTTCCACTTTTTCTCATTTTTAGTATTTGTTGTTATAGCGGCAACAGAAATACATCATCTGTGAAAATTTCAACTGCCTAGCTATCATGGTTCATGAAATACAGCCTGGTGACAGACGGACAGACAGACAGACGGACAGACAGACAGACGGACGGACAGCGAATTCTAAGTAATAGGGTCCCGTTTTAACCCTTTGGGTATGAAACCCTAATAAAAAAGGTATAATTAAATAATTACCTAGTCATAGTATCTGCTACCGAAAATTTACTTATCTGTGGTAGACAGTGGAAGTGGTTCTCTTCGTATTTTTGTACGTATTTTTTGTTCTCATTTTGGTTAGCCCTTTTCATCATCTCACCTGATGATAAGTGATGATGTTGTAGGCTTACCAAGATTCTTCAACGCAATGGGGACCTGGCTATCTTATCTTCAAGCCGGAACACATCAGTGCTGTTAACATTGATGTTTGGCGGCAAGTTTAAGATAAGACTGTGGTAGCTAGCCAAACGGGCGTACCAACCAAACCCAGTATACTATACTTAATACTCTCTCTATACTCTTTCCTATACTCCGCCAGGAATCGAACTTAAAAGCCTTCCCAAAGGGTACCAACGGGACTTTATTACTAAGCTTACCCAAAGGGTACCACCGTCACCGGGACTCTATTACTAAGCCTAACCAAAGGGTACCAACAGGACTCTATTACTAAGCCTAACCAAAGGGTACCAACAGGACTCTATTACTAAGCCTAACCAAAGGATACCAACGGGACTATATTACTAAGCTTACCCAAAGGGTACCACCGTCACCGGGACTCTATTACAGAGCCTAACCAAAGGATACCAACGGGACTCTATTACTAAGCTTACCCAAAGGGTACCACCGTCACCGGGACTCTATTACTAAGCCTAACCAAAGGGTACCAACAGGACTTTATTACTAAGCCTAACCAAAGGATACCAACGGGACTCTATTACTAAGCTTACCCAAAGGGTACCACCGTCACCGGGACTCTATTACTAAGCCTAACCAAAGGGTATCAACAGGACTCTATTACTAAGCCTAACCAAAGGGTACCAACAGGACTCTATTACTAAGCTTACCCAAAGACTACCACCGTCACCGGGACTCTATTACTAAGCCTAACCAAAGGGTACCAACAGGACTCTATTACTAAGCTTACCCAAAGGGTACCACCGTCACCGGGACTCTATTACGAAGCCTAACCAAAGGGTACCAACAGGACTCTATTACTAAGCTTACCCAAAGGGTACCACCGTCACCGGGACTCTATTACTAAGCCTAACCAAAGGGTACCAACAGAACTCTATTACTAAGCCTAACCAAAGGGTACCAACAGGACTCTATTACTAAGCCTAACCAAAGGATACCAACGGGACTCGATTACTAAGCTTACTCAAAGGGTACCACCGTCACCGGGACTCTATTACTAAGCCTAACCAAAGGGTACCAACAGGACTATATTACTAAGCCTAACCAAAGGATACCAACGGGACTCTATTACTAAACTTACCCAAAGGGTACCACCATCACCGGGACTTTATTACTAAGCCTACCCAAATGATACCAACAGGACTCTATTACTAAGCCTAACCAAAGGATACCAACAGGACTCTATTACTAAGCTTACCCAAAGGGTACCACCGTCACCGGGACTCTATTACTAAGCCTAACCAAAGGGTACCAACAGGACTCTATTACTAAGCCTAACCAAAGTATACCAACGGGACTCTATTACTAAGCTTACCCAAAGGGTACCACCATCACCGGGACTTTATTACTAAGCCTACCCAAAGGATACCAACAGGACTCTATTACTAAGCCTAACCAAAGGATACCAACGGGACTCTATTACTAAGCTTACCCAAAGGGTACCACCGTCACCGGGACTTTATTACTAAGCCTACCCAAAGGATACCAACAGGACTCTATTACTAAGCCTAACCAAAGGATACCAACAGGACTCTATTACTAAGCCTAACCAAAGGGTACCAACAGGACTCTATTACAAAGCCTTACCAAAGGGTACCAACAGGACTCTATTACTAAGCCTAACCAAAGGATACCAACGGGACTCTATTACTAAGCTTACCCAAAGGGTACCACCATCACCGGGACTTCATTACTTAGCCTACCCAAAGGGTACCAACAGGACTCTATTACTAAGCCTAACCAAAGGATACCAACAGGACTCTATTACTAAGCCTAACCAAAGGATACCAACGGGACTCTATTACTAAGCTTACCCAAAGGGTACCACCGTCACCGGGACTCTATTACTAAGCCTAACCAAAGGGTACCAACAGGACTCTATTACTAAGCCTAACCAAAGGATACCAACGGGACTCTATTACTAAGCTTACCCAAAGGGTACCACCATCACCGGGACTTTATTACTAAGCCTACCCAAAGGGTACCAACAGGACTCTATTACTAAGCTTACCCAAAGGGTACCACCGTCACCGGGACTCTATTACTAAGCCTAACCAAAGGGTACCAACAGGACTCTATTACTAAGCCTAACCAAAGGATACCAACGGGACTCTATTAATAAGCTTACCCAAAGGGTACCACCGTCACCGGGACTCTATTACTAAGCCTAACCAAAGGGTACCAACAGGACTCTATTACTAAGCCTAACCAAAGGATACCAACAGGACTCTATTACTAAGCCTAACCAAAGGGTACCAACAGGACTCTATTACTAAGCCTAACCAAAGGATACCAACGGGACTCTATTACTAAGCTTACCCAAAGGGTACCACCGTCACCGGAACTCTATTACTAAGCTTACCCAAAGGGTACCACCGTCACCGGGACTCTATTACTAAGCCTAACCAAAGGGTACCAACAGGACTCTATTACTAAGCCTAACCAAAGGATACCAACGGGACTCTATTACTAAGCCTAACCAAAGGATACCAACGGGACTCTATTACTAAGCTTACCCAAAGGGTACCACCGTCACCGGGACTCTATTACTAAGCCTAACCAAAGGGTACCAACAGGACTCTATTACTAAGCCTAACCAAAGGATACCAACGGGACTCTATTAGTAAGCCTACGCCATCCATCCGACCTTCAAAAGGCTATCTTTAAAACCGTATCTTTATCCGACGCTCTAACGGTGAACATCGTGAGGAAAGCTGCACATGCCTGCGAAGAAACTCGAAGGTTGTGTGTGAAGTCGACCAACCCGCACTGGGCCCGCGTGGTCGACTAAGGCCAGAGCGCCCTAATTCAAGGTAGGCTCGAGCTCCTTGGTGGGGACGTATATGAGATGATATGATGATCTTTTAAACCGTAATAGGTACTCGGATGAAATTTTCACAGAATATGTACAATTAGTGCGGATTTTCCAACAAAATATAAATGAATTATATACTGTTCATTGGAAAGTGCGTCGTTTGCGAATGGCTGCACCAATTTGGCTAATGTTTAAAAAAATGTTTTTAATTTTTTGAATGAAGAGAAATTTAAAAAGTGGCCCAAAAAAATTAAAATTCTAAAAAAATGGAAAGTGCTTTATTCTATGGGATTTTTGTTTGAACTTAAGACTACGATTCAAACAAAAGCGAAATCCACGCCGGCGAAGCCGTGGGAAACCAAAAAAATAAAAATTAAGGGGGTCGCTGAGGCGACCCATTAATAAAAAAGCTTTTTTTTTATTCACAATTGGTAAAGCCTTGACAACATCTCACATCTCTCATCTCAACAGCTCCCATTAATTTTCAATTTTATAATTAATTAAATCAAAAATTACTTTATCAAAAGCTTTATATCATTATGTATATTTGTGACGTTATATGTGTGTAACACGAATAGTTTTAGAATAAAATAGCATTTTTTACTGATAAAAAGTAACTGACTTGACTAAGTAAACACCCCACTGCGACGTGAGAAGGACAAACAAATAAAAAACGGTAATTTAAAAAACTAAAAAACCCGCCTGCGTTTCTGTGTAATTTGGAAATGAAAAACCCTAAAACAAGAAAGTCGTCATACCCGATTGCACTTAACTTCAGAAAAATTGTAGCAGTCGGGACCCATTCTAGAAAGTCAGCCGTCTAGTCAGTATATTGGAGTAATCTGCAATGTAATATAGGTATGTGCTCTCAATTCACTATGCCTCCATTTCTATAATGGGTCCCGACTGCTACAATTTTTCTGAAGTTAAGTGCAATCGGGTATGACGACTTTCTTGTTTTAGGGTTTTTCATTTCCAAATTACACAGAAACGCAGGCGGGTTTTTTAGTTTTTTTAAATTACCGTTTTTTATTTTATTCATTTTTTAAGTTTTATTATTGAATGAGTTCATTTGAATTTGGCGCCAAAAATACGCCATTTTGTTTTTTTTTATTTTGATATACCCAGTGTCACTCACACAGTAAATATGTATCTAACGACACCCCTCAAACTAAAATCTATCGAGCCGTTCAGGCTGCAGTGCATGCCTAACATTGGAATTTGGCGCCAAAAATCTGCCATTTTATTTTTTTATTTGGATATACCCAGTGTCATTCTCACAGTAAAAACGTATCTAACGACAACCCTCAAGCTATAATTCATCGAGCCGTTCAGGCTGCAGAGCGTGTCAAACATTTGAATTTTGCGCCAAAAATCCGCCATTTTGTTTTTTTTATTTTGATATACCCAGTGTCATTCTCACAGTAAATACGAATCTAACGACACGTCTCAAGCTAAAATCCATCCAGCCGTTCAGGCTGCAGAGCGTGCCAAACAATTATACATACAAACATACATACATACATACATACATACATACATACATACTCTCGAAAAACATAACCCTCCTTCTGGCGCAGTCGGGTAAAAAACAAACTTTCGCTTTTATAATATAATCTAGTTAGGATAATTCGATATTTGAAACCACTTTCCAAGCCTCGTTAGAACCGTTTAAAATTAAAATCCTTTTGAATTCTCCTCCAGAGCAGGCTAGATAAACCGCAAGCCTTTGTTGTCAACATTTGGATACCGCCCTTACCGTGTTAGAGTTTAGAACTAGGGATGCGACGGGTTTGAGATTACGGGTCCTAATGTACGAAAATATACCATTTGCAGTTTGTATATTCTTTTGGGACTTTTTTATGGAATGAAATAATCTTTATTTGCCTTGAATCAGCCAACATTAAGATAGAGTTACACAAATATAGATCGCAAAATTTCGCCATAAAATGTAACATAAAAAGATTTGAAATTACTTATTACGTCTAGGTATAAATAAAACTAAACTAATCTATTATTTTTACTTATTACACTAGCCGTCCGCCCGCGGCTACGCCCTCATTGTTTTTGATTTCCCCGCAGGAATAAGACGTTTTCCCGAGGTAAAAAGTATCATTAGTTTTATTCCAGGACCTAACCTTTATGTGTGCCAAGTTTCATCCTAATCCGTCCAGTGGTTGAAGCGCGATTGAGTAACAAACATCCATACATAAAAATTTTCGCGTTTGTAACATTAGTAAGGATTAGATTGATAATTTTACTCCATATTTTTTTTATTGAATAAATGTTGCGCTGAGCCAGCCAACTGTAAAAGGTAGTTTTAAATTGAGTCAAGGGTAACTCTCTAATGTTTGATGGTACACTGAAAAAAAAAATCGGTAATACTAACCGAAATTTCATTAAAAAGAACTGTTTTGTCCAGTAAAACTGGAGCCAACTGAAAGAAACAGTGATTCTGACTGAAAGAAAACAGTTAAGTCCTTACGGTTAATTTAACTGTTAAAGTCAGTAAAGTGAAACAGTAAAAACACACAGTAAGAGGAAACAGTAAAAACACACAGTAAGAGGAAACAGTAGCGCTTACTGATCGGTAAGCAGTAACTACTACTGTTTTAATCAGTAGCGCTTACTGATCGGTAAGCAGTAACTACTACTGTTTTAATCAGTAGCGCTTACTGATCGGTAAGCAGTAACTACTACTGTTTTATGAATACTTACTACTGCTTCTTAACAGTACTGGGCACTGCGTGGAGATGTGATTACTACTGTTGAAAACAGTGCCAGCTACTGTTGTTTAAGTAGGTAATACTGTTTGTCAACAGTAGTGGGTGCTGGATAGAAACGTTATTACTACTGTTGAAAACAGTGCCAGCTACTGTTGTTTAAGTAGGTACTACTGTTTGTCAACAGTATTGGGTGCTGGATGGAGACGTTATTACTACTGTTGAAAACAGTGCCAGCAACTGATGTTTAAGTAGATAATACTGTTGGTCAACAGTAGCGGGTACTGCGTGAAAACGTTATAACTACTGTTGAAAACAGTGCCAGCTACTGTTGTTTAAGTAGGTACTACTGTTGACGAACAGTAGCTGGCACTGTTTTAACGTTATTACTACTGTTGAAAACAGTGCCAGCTACTGTGCCGTAAGTAGGTACTACTGTTGACGAACAGTAGCTGGCACTGTTTTAACGTTATTACTACTGTTGAAAACAGTGCCAGCTACTGTGCCGTAAGTAGGTACTACTGTTGACGAACAGTAGCTGGCACTGTTTTAACGTTATTACTACTGTTGAAAACAGTGCCAGCTACTGTGCCGTAAGTAGGTACTACTGTTGACGAACAGTAGCTGGCACTGTTTTAACGTTATTACTACTGTTGAAAACAGTGCCAGCTACTGTGGCGTAAGTAGGTACTACTGTTGACGAACAGTAGCTGGCACTGTTTTAACGTTATTACTACTGTTGAAAACAGTGCCAGCTACTGTGCCGTAAGTAGGTACTACTGTTGACGAACAGTAGCTGGCACTGTTTTAACGTTATTACTACTGTTGAAAACAGTGCCAGCTACTGTGCCGTAAGTAGGTACTACTGTTGACGAACAGTAGCTGGCACTGTTTTAACGTTATTACTACTGTTGAAAACAGTGCCAGCTACTGTGCCGTAAGTAGGTACTACTGTTGACGAACAGTAGCTGGCACTGTTTTAACGTTATTACTACTGTTGAAAACAGTGCCAGCTACTGTGCCGTAAGTAGGTACTACTGTTGACGAACAGTAGCTGGCACTGTTTTAACGTTATTACTACTGTTGAAAACAGTGCCAGCTACTGTGGCGTAAGTAGGTACTACTGTTGACGAACAGTAGCTGGCACTGTTTTAACGTTATTACTACTGTTGAAAACAGTGCCAGCTACTGTGCCGTAAGTAGGTACTACTGTTGACGAACAGTAGCTGGCACTGTTTTAACGTTATTACTACTGTTGAAAACAGTGCCAGCTACTGTGCCGTAAGTAGGTACTACTGTTGACAAACAGTAGCTGGCACTGTTTTACCGTTATTACTACTGTTGAAAACAGTAGCTGGCACTGTTTTCAACAGTAGTAATACTGTTTGTCAACAGTAGTGGATACTGCGTGGAAATGTAATTTCTACTGTTGAGGAACAGTACCACCTACTTACTACTCTTGGATAAGTAGAAGTTATTGTTTCTCAACTGTAGAAATGACATCCATGCAGCACCCACTATTTATGAGAAACAGTAATACTACTGTTCCCCATGAGTAGCATAAACTGCTTTTTAAGAGGCTGCACAGTGAGCTCTAGCGAAACTTCTAAAAAATAACTATTTGCTACTATCACAATTTATTTTAAATCTAATTACACGATTATTGCTTTATAGTTTATTGGTAAATCTCAATAAACTATACCACAAACTCAAAAACTGTATACAATTAAATAGGTTTTTGATAAATTGTGTTTATAGCGAATAAAATTTTATAAATTTTATTTTTACGTGGCGCTGGGGTCACAATGGAGCCTCTTAACAGTATCAGCTGAAAGTTAAATAACACGAAGCATGAAAAATGTGAAGGCCTTGTAAATAAAACCTTCATTTCGGTACTGCATTATATTTTTATTAGAAAAATACAAAAAAGACAGTGTCCCATATTGACTTCAAAGACTTATTTGTAGATAATAGGTGAAATAAAAATTAATGCTATCAACATTATAATAATAGGTACTTATCCTTAAAGTTACTTTTAAAATAATTTTATTTTACATGTAAATACTTACATGACAAGTAGGTACTATTGAAATTTTATTTACAAAATCGTTTCTATTCTATTTAAAAAAAAAATTAATTATTATTTCTTGAAAATGGATGGGGCCGATTCTAATGAAACTGTATACACATAAGCAAGTGACTAAATTCTAGTTTATGGATAGATTACATTATCAAAAATATAATGTCACTAAATAATAGCAATTTCAGGTTTTTACTCATCTTAAAATTCGCTAAAAAATCTTTTAATAATAAAGTATTATGTAAATGTGACCTATCCACAAAATAGAATTTCGTGACTTGCTTATGTGTAAGTATAGTTCCATTAGAAACGGCTCATCCATTTTCAAAAATTGAAATTTTAAGTTTGTAAGGGATTTTGTGAATTCGCTCTTAACTAGAACTTAACATTAAAGTAAATGCTTAAGAGGACTAACAGACAAAAAGTACACAGTAAATAACATATTCAGTTATTTCAACTAGCTGTCCCGGCGAACTTCGTTCCACCTTACACTACACAACCCTAACCTACACTTAATTACCCAACCCTACCCTACACTACACTACCCTACCTTACCCTACCCTAACTACACTACACCTACACTACATTGCCCAACCCTACCTTACAACACCCTACCTTACACTACACTACCCTACACTACACTACAGTACCCTACCCTACACTACACTACCCTACCCTAACTACACTACACCTACACTACACTATCCTACCATACCCTAACTACACTACACCTACACTACACTACATTACCCTACCCTACACTACACTACCCTACCCTACACTACACTACACTACCCAACCCTACACTACCCTACCCTAACTACACTAAACCTAAACTACACTACCCTACCCTAAAACCAATTAATATTTGACTGATATTTTTTTTTATTTAACTCCGAGCATTTTTATATTTCTTCACCTTTTAAACCTTCTTTAGACTTCAACAAATAATTCAATACCAAAATTAGCTAAATCGGTCTAGCCGTTCTCGAGTTTTAACGAGACTAACGAACAGCAATTCAACTTAACAAAATTGACAAAATACAAAAAAGATAGTTATTAAAAAAATATAAAGAGGCATTTTCTTGTAAATTTTTGACAGTTAAAGTAGTTGCGTAAAACTTGCAGCATAAAGGCAATAGGAGAACCGTAAGCATCACCAAACATGAATAGATGCTATTTATTTATTAGAATCGTCGATAAAAAATAACCGCAATAATTTTATATGGCTTCTACTCATGAAACTGAATAACTTTCGTCAAGAAACCTATACCTAGTCAATTAGATTTCTCATACAAATCGATCAGCTGCTTAGTATGAATAAATAAATCCATTTTTTTTTAAATTTACTATGGGTTTATTCATGAAGCCTTTAATGAACAAAAGTCGTAGTTCAAATTTAGCCGGACATTAATCTACCCATGAAACTGAACAACATTATACAGAGGTCCCGTTCTTTTGATGTTTGCTTACATCTCGAAAACGGTGCATCGTACGAAATTTTGTTGTACTACATAATGAAACCTGTCAAAATTCTTTACAACTTTGGCTTTCACACTTTTTATCCAGCTCCAATCGTTGCCTAGCTATGAGCTCCGAAAGACGGTCGATTTTCAAAAATGTGTAAGTCCCCAGGAGGCTCGAGTTTCCATACAAACGTAGTTCCGCTTTAATACGAAAACTACATGCCGGATTGAATCCAAACTTTACAAATATATTGAGTAGACACATATCGATGATTGTAATTACTTTTTGATGGACTTATAGGTATAAAACGGAAAAAATAAGAGCAGTTTGAAACTTTCAGTACAAAACTAATTTAAGCCTTCGTTTAGTTATTTTTCAATTTACTAACTATGATGAAAATTAATTTCTAACCTCGATATGTGTCAACTTAATGTATTTGTAAAGTTTGAATTCAATCGGACATCTAGTTTTTGTATTAAAGCGGAAAAACGTTTGTATGGAAACTCGAGGGACCTTTAAACTTTCTGTAGCACATTGTAACAATATGCATTTGCCAAAATCATTTCTTACTGCTCACCCACACTAATAAAAACACCCACCACTATTAACAAAATGACATAAGCTGGGAGTACCTACACGGTGTGAAGGTGGAACACATTCTTGAAAATGAACACGTTTTTCGGAGATCATAGATAGGCAACGATTGGAGATAGATAAAAAATGTGAAAGCAAAAGTTGTAGAGAATTTTATCAGGTTTCATAATGTAGAACAACAAATTTTCATACGACGACGCACCGTTTTCGAGATTTAAGCATAAGACCAAAAAACGGGACCTTCTTTTTAAAAAACCTCCCCGCTCACCCCGGATGGGTAAGGACTTTTAGTATGTTTATCTCCTAACTAGTCTAAACAAAGAAAGTAAGTCTAAGTTTCTGCTTTCGACTTTTCCATCCACATGCCCTTTTTGAGCACTCATTGACTACAACTGACGCACTTAGGCAAATCGCCGTCTACAACAAAGCGCTCAAAAACCACCTCTTTAAATAGGACTACGCAATGAGACCAATAACTTCTTATGAGGCGAAAATATTGTGCTTAAAGAATGGGGTGTCTGAAAATCAAGGGTCTTGTACCAAACAGCTATATTTTCTTGTGATGATTCATACTCTACTTCATACGCATAAAAATGACAATCAAAAAGAACAGTGTGTAGCACAGTCCCTGTGAAAATAACCTCCATATCATCACAGATGTACACATTATTAACCATTAAGAAACGGATATCGTTGCGATCGCAGATTGGATTAGGACCACATACAAGTATAGAACCTTTATTATACCGAACGGAAGACATGGCAACCCAACGAACACGGAATAAAGACTCTGTGTCGTCCAAGTGGAGACAAGATTGAATGAGCTCTAAATCAGAAGGAATTGTGTTTAATTTCTTAGGTCCCCAAGTTAAAATAGGATCTAGACTACCTTTAGAAAATATTTCATTTAATTTGAGTTGATGTTTAACAGCTAAGCTTAACGAGATGTTCCTACGGTTACACGAAGCTCTCGCAGATGTTTTTGACAACTTATGTTTTGCTTCATACCTCATAGAAGATATTGATGAAAGCGGGCCAAAATTAGTTATCATATTATGATAGTGAGTGAGGTGGTGAAACTTAGGTTTGAGAGTTTCATTTGAAAGAATCAAATACAATTCATTAAGTTCCGTCACACAATCCTTCAACACAGCATCGAGACCGTCCCAAACGGAAGTAGCCGTTGTAATTTCTAAAACTTCCCTTAATTTTAAGTAAAGTGTCCAATAACTGTCACCTCGAGGAACCTTATCACCTACTAAAATAGAGAAGTATCTTATGAAAGTTAACATTTCTGACGCACTTAGACGAATATTGCATTGATTAATGTGTGCCACACTAAATTCAACAGGCTTATTACGGTTATCTGGTCCATATGCAAAACTACGTAGCCTATTATTCAGCAATTCTAGAGAAAAATATTTAAAACGACAAATATACTTCATAAGCACTAAACCCATAACATATTTACCAACTCCTTCAAGAATGTCGTGCATGACATCGACACCTACTTGTTTGAATAAATCAAATCCGCCTACTTTTAACCATACACATTTTTCCTTAACACCAGAGTTTCCAGGAATACCTTCAATGACATCGGCATCATAATCATCACTACATCTTAAGATTGCGCTGTCTTCACAGGTCTGAACTTTCATGACTTCCTTTTTTACCCTACAAATCCTGCAAGGATAGTTTGCAGAAAAACTTTCAACGAAACCAATTATTGAATGAATTCCCAAGTTATCGCCGAGAATAAGCGCTAATTCAAAGTATACTGTTCCATTAAAATTGGGTACATCAAAATTGATACCAACGGTACTGATATAATTGAGTTCATCTATTACTGGCTTGAATATTACGTTGTTTCCGAATTCCGTTCTATCGTTAGAATGAAACAACAAGGTTAAAAAAATGTTTGAGAGAGTAGAGCAACGCCAAGGTGGTAAACAAGGTATTGCGACATATAAAGCGCCTAATTTATGAATCCCTGAGTGACTGCCCAAAGCATTCGAAGTTTCATAATCATCAAAAAATACAAATAAAGGCACAACGATTCTGCCATCACAACCTGTTCTTTTTGATTGCCAGTAATTCCCCTGAATGAAATTCTGTATTCTTGTGACATTACTATAAAGGTTTTCCATGTGTTGTAATGTATCAACCAAAACTGACTCCAGTGAAAAAAATGCATGCAGGACTTTTCTTAATGGAATAAACTGGATAGCATGAGTAACTGACGAAAATACTTGCCTGCCGTTAACAGTATTTGGCTGTCGTCTTTCACCTATTACAATTGGTTGTGGAGGTATGTAAGTCTGACAACGCTGAAAAAAATTAAGTCTACGATGTTCTGATGAAAATGTGTAAAATCCAGAATTTACTGCATCAATTACTGTTTGAACTACTTCTAAAACGGAATGATTAGAAAAACTGTTAACATTATTAACCACATTTTGCAAAGTATCTTGCATTAACGTTACCACAGAATGTGATATAATGTTTTGAAGATTTTCAAGAACAATTTGAACAATATTTCTAGGTAAATTTGCAGACCCATACAAGACCGCTATGAATGATGCTAAAGCTGTTTCAAATGGTAATCTATCTGAGGAATTTGCAACGTCTGGCGCTACATCTGCTGATTCATGCAGCACTACAGAAGATAAAACATCATTTTCAGGTGGTGTTTCAGTATTTGTAACAGATGAATCTTCATTAAGTTGTGTATTTATATTTGTTATAAGAGACCCTTCATTTTCAATTGTGCCTAATTCTTCCGTTAAGTGCTCTCTTAAATAATGTCGGCGATATGAATTAAAAAGGTGGTATGACCTGGAACAGCCATTTTCTGTGCACCGATATTTTTCAAAGAAATGATTTCTATGGAAAAGTTGGAAATGAACGCGCAGCGCTCTTAAATTTGTAACCTCTGTTGTACACAAAAAACAAGAAATCATTTTTACTTAATTTCTTTTTATATCGCAATCGTTCAATAAGGCATAAACTGATGCAGGTAGTTTTTCTTTTAAATCTGCTGCATTGGAAATATCATACACAGCTCTTTGCAAAAATTGCCAAACTGGCAAGCATTCACCTGCGTATTTCAGGTTTAATGCCCATATAATTTTAAAGCAAGTATCCACCGCATTACATATGTTTGGCAGTTCGTATATCAAGTTATCAACGATAACGTACCTTCCGGTAATTTTTTCCAGTGGACCGATGACAATGACGTACGGTTGAACTGTAATACCGAAAGTCTTGTATGTGTCGTGTCGTTTACGACATTCTTCGTTTATCAAGGTTTCCGTTTCAATACGTGTAATGAAGCTTTCTCGGACTTCTGCCACAGAACATTTCTTCTTCCTGATTTGAACTGCTCCCAGAAGATGTGGAATAGTGAGAAGTGCAGCAATATTGCTCGTCTCTGGATCAGAGTCTGTTAAAAAAAAGATTATTAAGTATAAACATCGTAACTGGTTATTGGACAACAATGAATGTTCTTTCATATACCTATCCTAAAATTTAGAGTTTTTTTCTTTGGGGATTTTGTAACCCTGGCTATGAACTACATAAACAAACAAATACAATAAACTTTGTTTAATCTTTACTTTAATAAAAATTAATAAATTTTGGATTTTACGAAAGTACTCCGCTTCACTAGGTTTACACTTACTTTAGTGGACATACCTACACCTAGATATTTTAGATTATTAGATCTTAATTAAAATAAGCGTATTTGCTACCGTTATTGCTCAAAGGATTTAAATATTTTACTACTAACTTATCTTTCGTGGTTTCAAAAATCTTGACGCGTGAATTTATAAAATAAAAAAGTTTTGAAAACTAAAAAACGACTTCAAAAAGAAAATACTCAAAAGTATGAAATAATATTTTTATACATATAAATACACGAAATTAACCAACAATAGTGAAATCAAAGGTAGGTACGAATCAAATTAGAGGACTACAATTGTTTTGAGGTCGGTACCAGCACACAGCTACTTACCTACCAAATGTTTAAGATTCGATCGCTTTGCTGGCATCGACCTCAAAAAAAATTTTAGTCCTCTAATTTGATTCGTATCAACCTTTGATTTCACTATTGTTGGTTAATTTCGTCAACCGATTCAGATATCTGACCACCTGGAACTGGCGTGGATTTAACATCCAATCTTAACTTCGGTCGTTACATTGATCAATTATTTGTTACCTACTACTTACGAGAAGGTTTTAGATTATTTATAAAAAATATAAAAATCAGTTTCAGTACACCCCTTTCTGAATCAGGGGTTAAGTAGGTAAAATAAAAGAAAGCGAAATAAAACTTACTATTCACGAGATTCTTTAGTTCCTGAACAAATGAACTTTTGTTTGAGACATTTCCTAACAGTTGAATCAACTTTTTCTTCAAAAGTGGAAACTTATTTTCGAAGCTATTTTCATTTCCAGGGTACCACTGGTCAAAATCTGCTGTAAGCTGAAAGAATTTTTACTTTTAAAAATAAAATGTATTAATTGATGTTTAAAGAATCGCTTAGCCATTAACTGAACCCACTAAAATCAGAAAAGACAACATAATCTTATGGCACCAATCAATAGGGTCCATCATCATCTCAGCAGCATGAATATTAAGAAGTCAAACCTTCCTTCGTTAGCTCACCTGAATAACCTGAAAAAAATCGAGTAACGGTCTATACCTACCTAAGTATCTACGTATAATATTTAAAGAATTATTCTCCAACTCCTTACCGTTGAGGAGTTGCACCTTCCATCATCAGCTCATAAACATAAAATTATTATCAGATGTTAAAACTTGAACACTTTTAGAAAATACATGAAACACGTTATACATGCCTATAAAATTTGAGGGTGCCCTCGATTTCCCCAGGATCCCATCATCAGATCCTGACTTGGTGAAAATGGGACCACCTCGGAAGTATACTTTTTGAAAATCGGTCCACAATTGACGGAGTAATCGGTGAACATACATTAAAAAAAACATGTGGAATGGAACCTACTCCTTTTTTGAAGTCGGATCCTAGGGAAATTGAGGGTAACCCTCAAAATTTACAGGCACGTATTGAGTGTTTCATGTGTTTCCTAAAGCTAATTGAGTTTCTGCGTCTGGTAGCCATCAATTTGTGTTGATGAGCTGATGATGGAAGGTACAACTCCTCAACAGTTAGGAGTTTGAGGATAATTCTTTAAATATTATATGTAGATACGTAGGTAGTTATAGACCGATTATTACTTTCGGCGTGACTAATATGTATACCCATGGCAAATTACAACTTTCTAGTACAAATAGTCTCTGAGCTAAACCGCGGACAGACAGACATAGCAAAACTATAAGGGTTCCTTGTTGACTGACTATGGAACCTTAAAAATAACCCAATTCGGGTCTCCTTCTCGACCCTGTCACGTTAAAAATAAATTGCACAGCCAACCTGTGCATACTTTCTTGTCTTAACATATAGCAAAGTCAGGCTTACACAAATCAACAATAAATTAAACATTACGCTTACTTAATGGCAAAGAATAAAGGCGTATCAGACTTGATGAAATATTTACAAATAATTTGGGTTTGTGTGAGAGGTACCATATTTATGTCATATATTGATAGATTAACTTACCAAAGAGTGCCCCCATGAACGCTTTAAACATGGAAACTCCAGGAGATAAGTGTGAGTTTCTTCCGATACGACACGCTGTAGTCGTCGTTTTCTTGTTTTAGACCACTTCTCAGTGCAAAGAGCTAAATTATCTGCGGAACAATGTAGCCACTCCAAACATTCCTCTACTTCAGCTGAATCGAGATCTTCTTCACTGGTTAAGGCAGAATCTTCTTCCGACAGCGAGGTTATCCTTTTATTAGAGTTTTTTTTTTCTGGAGTTAGAGTTTTTTCAAGAAGTGAACCGCGCGGCCTTGGCTGGTACACTTTGTTTCGGCGAAACTTTGCCTTTAGATTCGTTACTGCGTCATATAGCCGACCATGGGCTCGCCCGGGCCCTTCAGATGCTTTAGTGTAATAAATTGAGCAGTTTTCAGCAGGGAATACTTGTTCTGTTAAAATGACAGTTCTTTAAAATTGCTATAACATAGATTAACATAAAAGTAATTGCAGGTTAACTGACCCTAAGCATGGACACTGCTTGGATGGGTTTGAATGTTACTGGCATATTTCTCTAACATAGGCTTCAAAAGTTCTGACAGAGGGGTCCGCCACTACCCCTACAACTGCCACCAACCTGGACTTGGCCCCCGTGTTTGGAGTATGGCCTAGCCTTCTTGGGAAAAGACCCGTGCCCCAGCTGTGGGGACGTATTGGGGTAACGAAAATGTTTATTGTATACATACTTTTATACTAGCCAAATGTGTATCAGGCCTTATACTTGTATTAATCCCTACTTATTATAATTATAATAATAATATAATAATAATAATAATAATATATAATATAATATAATAATATTAATATTATAAATGTGAAAGTAACTCTGTCTGTCTGTTACGCTTTCCCGCAAAAACTACTGAACGGATTTGACTGAAATTTGGTAGGTAGACAGATTAGGACCTGGGTTAAGACATAGGCTACTTTTTACCACGCTCGCGAGCCGCTTGCGGCTCGCGCACTGCACACCCTCGCAAAGTCATAGAAAAGTGGTCCACGCGGGTGAAGCCGCGTAATACTTACCAATTTGTTTAATCCAATGTAAATATATGTCATTTGTTACAGGTGCTTTGGGGTCATATTTAACTATTTCTGAAGAAATTTCCTTTGTCAAAGTTTTTCTCAGACCTTCTCCTAAGGGTTCCGTACGCCGTTTAAGGAGCAGTCTACCTTCTTGAGTAGTTTTGAGAAGTTTTGTTAAGTCCTGAATTGTGTTCTGAAAAATACAAATGAATATATTTTTTGAAGATAAAAAAACTTAAAATTTAAAAACCCCCAACAGAAACCTCTAAAAAGGATAAAATAAAACGTACTGGTCCTTTAATTTTAATATAAGTAGTAACATTTTGATCCAAGAGTCGTCGCGCACGGGGAACGCTAAGTTGTGAAATTATAAGTAACTAGCTGTCCCGGCGAACTACGTACCGCCTTACATTACATTACACTGCCCTACCCTACACTACACTACCCTACCCTACACTACTCTACCCTACACTACCATACCCTACACTACCCTACCCTACATTACCCTACCCTACACTACACTACCCTACCCTACACTACCCTACACTACACTACCCTACACTACCCTACACTACCCTACACTACCCTACCCTACCCTACATACACTACACTACACTACCCTACACTACACTATCCTACATTACACTACCCAACCCTACCCTACACTACCCTACCCTACACTACCCTACCCTACACTACCCTACCCTACACTACCCTACCCTATAGTTTCCTACCCTAAACTACACTACTCTACCCTATACTACACTACCCTACCCTACACTACCCTACCCTACACTACCCTACCCTACCCTACACTACCCTCTCCTACCCTACATACACTACACTACCCTACACTACACTACTCTACACTACCCTACACTACACTACCCTACCCTACCCTACCCTACATACACTACACTACACTACACTACCCTACCCTACACTACCCTACCCTATAGTTTCCTACCCTAAACTACACTACTCTACCCTATACTACACTACCCTACCCTACACTACCCTCTCCTACCCTACATACACTACACTACCCTACACTACACTACTCTACACTACCCTACACTACACTACCCTACCCTACCCTACCCTACATACACTACACTACACTACACTACACTACCCTACACTACCCTACCCTACACTACCCTACCCTACCCTACACTACACTACCCTACCCTACACTACACTACACTACCCTACCCTACCCTACCCTACCCTACCCTACTCTACATAAGAACCTTCTCCTGACAATAAGGAACTCGACAAAAAAAGAATTAGCCAAATCGTTCCAGCCGTTCTAGAGTTATAGCGTCAGGAAGGAAAACCCGACTTATTTTTATATAGTAGATTAGTTGTAGTAAAGTAAATCAGTTGTATTCTGTTTTTATTTTAATCACTTACATACATACTTACCGATTGCTTTAACGGTGAAGGAAAACATTGTGTGGAAACCTGCACACGCCTGCGAAGAAACTCGAAGATTGTGTGTGAAGTCGACCAACCCGCACTGGGCCAGCGTGGTCGACTAAGGCCTAATCGCCCTGATTCAGGGTAGGCTCGAGCCCCTCGGTGGGGACGTATATGAGATATTATAATAATAAATAACAGGACACCAAATTTCGAACCGTTCAGTCCGGTGGAAGGTGCCCACACCCCTTCAAGTCACCTATCAAATAAAAAAACTAATCAAAACTGTTTCATCCATTTGGGAGCTACGATGCCACAGACAGATACACAAACACTTGAAACTTATAACACCTCACCCCTCTTTTTGCATCCGGGTTTGAACTTTTAACATCACCCCTCTTTTTGCATACGGGGTTGTCTTAACAAACATATTTGTCCTTATCCATACTAATATCATAAATGCCAAAGTAACTGTCTGTCTCTCTGTTGCCTTTTCACACTTAATCCCCTTAACGGATTTAGATGAAATTTAGTATGGACTGGACAAATTTATGTATTTTGAATGACTCAACACAGTTTAAATAGAATAGAATAGAATAAACATTTATTTAGCAGACCATAAATGAGAATGTGTAAACCTGGGACAAACAGTCCAGCTAAGTAGGTAAAACTTCAAGAAAGAGATCAATCGACGAATAAAACTCGGCCTGGCAGTGTTCGGAAAGCTTCGAAATATCTTCACATCCCAAATACTGCAGTGTCTTAAGACCAAGGTTTTTGACCAGTGTGTGTTGCCAGTGATGACATACGGAACTGAGACATGGTCGCTTACTATGGGCCTCATAAGAAGGCTCAAGGTCACCCAAAGGGCAATGGAGCGTGCTATGCTCGGAGTTTCCCTGCATGATCGAATCATAAACGAGGAGATCCGTAGGAGAACCAAAGTAACCGACGTAGCTCACAGAATGGCTAAACTTAAATGGCAGTGGGCACATAGCTCGTAGAACAGATGGCCGTTGGGGCACTAAAGTTCTCGAGTGGCGACCTCGCATCGGAAGACGTAGAGTAGGCAGCCCTCCCACACAGTGGACTGACGACCTGGTGAAGGTAGCGTGAAGCAACGGATGCGAGCAGCGCAGGACAGGTTGTCGTGGAAATCCTTGGGGAGGCCTTTGTCCAGCAGTAGATGTGTTTCGGCTGATATGATGATGAAATGACAACATAGCTAAGTATACTCACCAATTTTTCTGTTGAGAAGTCAAGCGAGCAAGAAGAATCACATGATTTGCTCGATGTAGGTGTGGACACTGGAGAAATGATGGGTGAACTTTCACTTGGAGTGAGACCTCCTACGTCTTTACCATAAATTTCTACTAGGTTATTAATATCTTCATTTTCTTCTCCCTCTTTTATCTTAAGGCTTTTCCAGTCTGCAAGAGCCTTTTTAAACTTTGCTTGTGGGCCAATGGCAGGAATTAACTCTTTTATTTGTCCATCGTCTAATAGTGGCAACGCAACTAAGTCAACTTCGTTTTCTGGAAAAACGAAGATTATGTAAGTTATAGGTACCTATGAAAACAGTTTAGTGATATGTTAAATCAGTAACAGAAACAAGTAATAATAAATGTTAAAATGTAAATTACACTAGGTTAGTTTTGTGTTAACTCGAAGCGCTAACCGAAGATTAGTTCTACGACACAGTGACCCGCACCATAACCATCATGGGGCCTACACACGCTTGCCACAAGCCACAAGCGTCTACAAAAGCTCGGCAAACTGAGGCAAGCCTGTTTAGCCAAGTGCCTCGCTCTACATGCTTGTGCTTGTGGGCGCTAGCTGTGGCTTGGCAAGCATGTGGAGGGCACCTGTACAGCACAACACAAACATGCGCAAACACAAAATTACCGTCAGAATTCTGCTACAAATAGAAGAAGTAGACAGGTAGTCAGGTCAGGTCATGTAGCTTTACTCTCTAAAATTGTTTAGATAGGTAGTTTCTGAAATATACAAAGAACAAAGTAGGTTACCTAATTAGTAACATGTAAGTACTATGAGGTAATTCAGGATGCGGTACCTAGTACCTTAGATATGACCTAGTCCCCTCCCAAGCTTTGGGCTTTGAGGTTATGGAGCTTGTATGATACATAAATGTGCCAACTAGGTACTTACTTACCAATAAATTTTTCGATGTATTTATCGAGTTCCCATTTATGGAGAAGTTGCTCAATGTCTTCAGATGACATTGTTTTCGATTGTACCAGCACCCATCCACACCAATTAAATACACGCACTATTTATTTTACACTATTTTTCCTGCGAGTGAGCACCTTGTGGATTGTAAAAATATTTTAAAACGGTTTTTAAATCTCTGAAATAAGAAATGAAATTGATCACGCGCGATTGTGAGCCGCCACAAACATAAATGCGATGCACGGCACGCACGCATGATGCAATGCACGCCATTTGCAAATCGGAACAGTGTGACCATCTCGAAAATGATGAATCTGCCCGACACTGGCAAAAAATCCGCCAAAACCTGCCAGAATAAATATTCGCTTGTGTTTTCTACTTTGTTTTCTTGAAACCTTAACTTTTTTGTCACGGTTAGTTTTTTGTACTGGACCCAGAAGCTGATCAAGAGAGTGGTCCAACTTCAGACTTTGGAACCTACCTGCATCAAAGGACTCGTCAAGAAAAATAAAACAGGCCTAAATTCTAAGAAGATACTTATTGATTTGGCCCAGCCACATACTTCGTAGAACAGATATTATGGTCGTTAAGGTAGTAAAGTTCTTGAGTGGTGATCGCGTACTAAAACGCACCGCATTGAAAATGACCTGTCCTGCTCATTCGCATCTAGCGGCTTTGCGCAACCTTCACCAGGTCATCGGTCAACCGAGTGTGAAGCCTGTCTACGCTACGTTTTCCGGTGTGCGGTCGCCACTAGAGAACTTTACTGCCCTAACGCCCCAATGGTAGCTATTTGCCCCGGCCGTGAAGCTCGTAGAACAGATGGCCTTTGGGGTATTAAAGTTCTCGAGTGGCGACTACGCTCTAAAAGACTTATCGCAAAGAATGACCGGTCCTGCTCGTCCGCATCCAGCGGCTTTCCGCTTCCTACACCAGGTCATCGGTCCACCGAGTGGGGGCCTGCCTATGCTACGTCATCCAGTACGCGGTTACAACTTAAAAACTTTACTACCCAACAGTCACTTGTTCTACGAGCTATGAGGCCAGGGCACATATAGCTACCGTTGGGATAGTAAAGTTCTCTAGTGGGGACCGCGCACCCGAAGACGTGGCGTAGGAAGGCCTCACATTTGGTGGACCGATGACCTGGTGAAGGTCGCGGGAAGCCGCTGGATGTAGATGTGCAGGACCGTTAATTTCCAATGCGGTGTGCTGTGGGTCTTTTGGTGCGCGTTCACCACTCGGGAACTTTACTAACTTACTACGTGATATATGCGGGCCATATAGTTTGTAGAACAGATGATCGTTAGGGCAGTAAATTTCTCAGGTGTTGACCATGTACCGGCTGACGTAGCGTAGGCAGGCCTCCCATTTGGTGAAGGTCGCGGGAAGTCGCTGAATGTAGACAAGCAGGACCGGTTTTCAAAAGTAAATGAACTGAGAAGTTAAATTACGTAAATTTATCTTACTGGTAATAAATAAGTAACACAGCATCAGATCTTGGAAACTACCTGAGACCAAAGTTCTCACCAAGAAAAATCAAACGAGCTCAAATTCGAAGTGGATCGTTTTTAGAATTAAATAAATCTTTAAGATAAAACTAAAAACATATTTTAACTCTACCAATATTTTTATTACTGATATGATAACCGTTTTGCGGGCAGCTGGGAGTGGAGTCGCATATTGCGTATGAGTGTGTGAGCGCACACTTGCAAAAATGAAACCTACGCGCTGGCATAGAGCTTCATACGTGTTAAAATAATATCGAACGTAAGTCTATTCATTCTAAGTTCAAATCAATGCGGGCTTCAACGCGGCTATTACTTACTTTGAAGCCGAAGAACGTCCCATTCTCGTTTTTTTTTTAATTTTTCTTCATTTTCAAATAAGTTTAAAAAAAAGAGTTCAATTAAAATGGAAGGTCGAGAAATTTTGCAATCAATGCCAAACACAGGGTCTACATTATATTTTTTTACTTAAGTACATCCAAAGTGGTATTTTTTTTTATAATTGTATTCAATTAAATCGATTTTTTATTACTTTCAGTATATTATAATTTTTTTCCATGGTGATAGCTTTACACAATCTTTCAATAATTTGAATTCAATATTGTCATTTGACCCGTGTCACCGCGCGAGTGCGCGGCGCGAGCATGCGCTCTCTGCCCGCACCGCATGCATCCGGCCCGGCTCCATTACTGGCTTGCGCGTATTTTTAAATTAAATTTTCAATTTCATAAACGTCACATTAAGATGTTTAATTTTGATGAAAACAAGATTGTAGTGTACAAAAACATATTATTAAACGAAAATTTTACAGTTACGATTTTTAACTACTGAGAAATACATTATTATTAAAACATAAAAATTAAATGTTTAATTTTTGTCATAAATGACTAAAAAGACGCAATATAACTTAAAAAGATACAAACATTATAGTTACCATTTTTGCTTATCAAGATATTGCGATCAGATGAATACCGTGAAAAAAAACATACATGCGAAAGTGGTTTTAGTTTAATTTTGCTATTAGGTGACATCATTTGAATTCACCTCAAAATTATACTAACAAGGTATTTGGTTATCTATTTTGCTTTTAGGAAAAATTTAGGTAGTGTTCCAAATCTCATGTTTTTTATAAGAAACGGTTACCACCGCGAATTTTTTACATCATATATCTAATCAATATTTGATACTAATTATCAATATCCGATAAAATAATCAAAACAACTAGTTATCGAATTATGTCCAGGTTAAGCTAATTTGATGCGCCTATAGCACTAAAATTCTGTTCTGCTGTTTTCACTCTCTTTGAACTGAAATATCAAAAAACTGTTGCACCTGAAATAGTTGAATGAAATTAGTTTTTCAAAACTTACAATCTCCAGTAAAAAATGAATTAGAATAAAAAAACAAATAAGAACTAGGGAGGTAGGGAGCGCGCGGGTTACGCGGAGGGCTGGTAGTGTAGCGTAGATAGTAATTTTTATTTTCTTTGATACTGCACGCACGCATACACACAATTTGAGTTAAAATGACACGACAAATGTAGCCAGCTCAGTAAGTAAAATATTTTCCTAAATTTTCTTACCTAATATAATAACTAATAAGTCATGAAAATAAAGTAAGACATAGAAAATTATAAGTTTTCTCAATATCTATAAGGATTTCCTTGAAATCTGCCAAATTCTGCCCCTTTCTTTCTTGATATTTGCCAAATCGTGCCACTTTTTCTAAATCGTCCGCTTGTTCTGCCAGAGGTAAAATTTACAAGCCAAATCTGCCCAAATGGCAGAAATCTGCCATAAATGGTCACTCTGAATCGGAATCACCCCACTCCAACAAGCGGTTCCTATTGGTTGCCGGGCTCGCGCCGTGTCGGAGTCGCGGAAGATTCTAGAAATAACAGGTGTCCGGGGGGGTGAAGCCGGGGGGGTGTAGGAACTGATCGGTAGATATAACTGTTTGGAACATGTCTGAACATGTATATCTACCGATCAGTTTATATTATGTTTTATAGGGTACCGTACCCAAAGGGTAAAATGGGACCCTATTACTAAAGCTCCGCTGTCCGTCCGTCTATCTGTCTGTCCATCTGTCACCAGGCTGTATCTAATGAACTGTGATAGTAGTTGAAATTTTCACAGATGATGTATTTCTGTTGCCGCTATAACAACAAATACAAAAAAATTGCTAAAAACAATAAAATAAATATGTAATTAATTAGCCGTTCTAGTTACTACCAATCTTACTACCAGTTGTAATACCGTTACACCTATTATAATTAATCATGTGTGACGCATGCATCCACCGCCAAATTTTGGCGGTGGATGCATGCGTCACACATGATTAATTCATTTATTTATTATAATTAACTTGTAAGGAATTAACTTGTAATTAACCTTCAACTGGTGACGTGAATGTGAGTCACAGTATTGGAGAGGTGACGTCATTATGACGTATCAATAAAAAGCCATAAATACTGTAAATTAAGTGTAGAGGAAATAAAATAGATGATGTTATGTAAATGTAGGTTAGTTTGTTTCTAAAATTAAACACACTTTTGACATATTAAACGTAAACTTAACTTTATTCATACACTTGAACTTAATACTGAATTTTGGTCTGTGTTTTGGTAGACATGAGATCTATTGACATAAAATTAATGAAACTGAAAAGAAAAATAACAACCAGCCTTATTTTCTCATTAAGACTTAGGTAATTAATAAAAAAAATCAATTTTTGCATATTGATTACACACAAAAAATAATTTGATTCATTTTGAATGTAATTTTACAAGAACAGCTCACAAATAAAACATAACACTAAAGGTGACGTAACGTCAAAATGACGTCGGCTACCATCTAATACCTAAACTGTGCGCGTGCGACATCCGTTCTGTGTATCGGCCGACGCCAAACTGCACACGAGGCAGCTACTAGGGAGCGCGGTCGCGGGGAGCAAGCCGTTTCTGAGAAATACAGTGTTTTTGTCGTTGCGACGTCAAATTGACGGTACGTCACCAGTTGAAGGTTAACTTGTAAGGAATATACTCTGTCTACATTACGTAAAAAGTGCAATATGAAATAGACAAAAATAGGCAGCTTCTTCAGTCCTTTACAAATATAAGTACTAAGAGCTCGAAAATGCGTTGAATTGCTTCGAAAATTTGTTGAATTCGTGTGCAGCTGTGCTTGTCTGCTCGACTTGAAAAAGAGCACTGCCGTGCCCCCTGATACATAATATATTTTTTATGTTTAAAAGAGAACTATGGTGCAATTTGCTGAATATTCATAAAAAAAAAATACTGCCAGACTTGGCTCACCTTAGATCTCTCATATATTTTTAGGGGAGACTCACGAGTCTTGGCGAATTGGTACATAAAAATGATGTTTTTGATGGGACCTCATTTTTTGGTAGGATATCTCTTTTTTCCTTGTCATTTTTTTGTCTCACCATAATAGAAACCTATAAATATACATTAGGTATATTACAATGGTGGTGGTACGGAACCCCCAATGCGCGAGTCCGACTCGCACTTTGCTGTGTTTTTAATTATTTTTTTAACTGACTGGTTTTGGGTGCGGCAAAACGTTCGAATAACTACGAGTTTCAGTGAGTGCTACTGTTTCTTTTATTGTTCTAAAATTACAAAGAATTGTTACTAATCATTGAAACTAACTTTTTGGTATTGGGTGCGGCAAAACGTTCGAGTAACTGTGAGTTTCAGTGAGAGCTACTGTTTCGTTTAATGTTCTAACATTACAAAGAACTGTTTCTAATCATTAAAACTAACTTTTTGGTATTGGGTGCGGCAAAACGTTCGAGTAACTGTGAGTTTCAGTGAGAGCTACTGTTTCGTTTAATGTTCCAACATTACAAAAAACTGTTTCTAATCATTAAAACTAACTTTTTGGTATTGGGTGCGGCAAAACGTTCGAGTAACTGTGAGTTTCAGTGAGAGCTACTGTTTCGTTTAATGTTCTAACATTACAAAGAACTGTTTCTAATCATTAGAACAACTTTTTGGTATTAGGTGCGGCAAAACGTTCGAGTAACTGTGAGTTTCAGTGAGAGCTACTGTTTCGTTTAATGTTCTAACATTACAAAAAACTGTTTCTAATCATTAAAACTAACTTTTTGGTATTGGATGCGGCAAAACGTTCGAATAACTGAGAGTTTCAGTGAATGCTACTGTTTCGTTTAAT
This sequence comes from Coleophora flavipennella, assembly GCA_947284805.1. Taxonomy (NCBI): domain Eukaryota; kingdom Metazoa; phylum Arthropoda; class Insecta; order Lepidoptera; family Coleophoridae; genus Coleophora; species Coleophora flavipennella. Next base: position 14,628,333 of record OX369268.1, read on the forward strand.
GTTTCATTAGTAGAAATAATTGTTTCATCATTAAAACGTACTGTCGAGAAATCCGTGTAGGTAAAACGTTGTAGTTACTGAGCTTTTCAGTTACGACTAATGATTGGTCAGTTAAAATAACGTTTCAGCTTTTTACTGTTTTGGAACATTAATGGGCACTGTCTAAAACCGATAATTCTTACTGTAATTTACGTTAGACCAACTGTTTAAATTTTAACTGTGCTAAACATGCACACAGTAAGAAATTATTTTTTTCAGTGTAGTATGTTAAGGAATAAATTGCACATCCAGTAAATGTTATTGGTATATCTAGTAGTCTTAGATATTTCATCAAGGACTACGAATTTCGGATATCTTCTACTTCTTGGAACTGTGTCCTATGTCTGTGTGCAAAAGCTGGACTGGTATTTTCTTACAAATTTTGCACATTCAAAAACAAAGAGACATGGGAGCTGCAGTACCTTTAGCGATTACAGAACAGAGGTTTAAAACATCAGGAGCAACGTTACAAATATTAAATTTACTTATCTCAATATCTGGTAGATTCGAAATTTCGAGAAACCTTAAAACTTTTAGGTTTTTTAATATTGCATTGTCACGTGATATACATATGCATGCAAAATTTCAGCTCAATCGGAAACCGGAAAGTGGGTCAAATTTAACTTGCAAGATTTCATTACAGACATCGAGACAGGTGAAACTGAATTAAAAGCTTGTAAAACAGGTTGCGTAGTAATTGACAACGCTACTTCAATCGCAATATACATGGGTCTTGACAAAGGTATGCACTTTTTTAACTGTAGCTTGAACTCATGAAACTGAACAACTTTCCCCAAGAAACCTATGGTCAATTCGCATTTGTTTTATTTAAATAAAAATATTAAATTGCACGGAATACGCCAGAATAGGTACAATTGCGGGTCGGCGCGGTCATTGAACTTTGGCCTTTGACTGTCAAGTTCCGTAAACCTGGGAGTTATTCTGAGCAGTTTGATAATTTAATTAAAAAATATTAATTGCGAATTGACCATGGGTTTCATGGGGAAATTTGTTCATTTTCATGAGTACATGCTCCAGCGACAAAAATTGGATACCTTTGTAAGACCCTATATAAGTACTGTTTTGTTGAATTATTTAGTTTTTAATATGCTAAAAATGTTGAACCCATTTCGATGCATTCTGTATGTAATCATCCTGGGGGTATGGTCTATCCAATAAAATTAATTCGGTACACAATCGACGGAGAACATTAATACACACAAAAAGTTGAAATAAGACCCTCATTTTGTGAAGTCGGTTCAAAATAGCAAAAACATAATTACCGAAAAAAATAAAATAAGTGTAAGATTTTTTTATTCTAAGCCTTGAGTGCAGTTCCCACTTTTTTTAAAGTCGAATGCTACTTATTTTTTAACCGACTTCCAAAATGGAGGAGTTTCTCAATTCGACTTTATGTCTTTTTTAATATTAGTTACCTTAGAACTTTTGACTGGGTGAACCGATTTTGATGATTCTTTCTTTTTATTTGAAAGCTGGTGCTTCCCGTGTGGTCCCATATAAATTTTATCAGAATCGGTTTAGTACTTTATTAGAAAATTAACAAAAACCAAAAATAATAATGTAAAATTGTACGAAGTTGTTGCGATGGAAGTCGGTTTTTAACGTATTAAGCGTTTTTTTTTTATAAAGGTTAAAAGACCGTTTTAGATAGTACTATGGGATAACGGGCAAACAAATTATTGGATAAAACGCGGCGATGTAGTTACCAAACTATTCTCACACAATATCTTCTTCAGACTTTACGACTTTGGAATAAGGTTGAAAATCAGAGACAAAAGATTAATTTGTAAGGGAATAATTTATTAGATGCCGCACTGAAGGAATACCAGAGACATGAGTGGAGAATTGAATTTCAAGATTTTGGGGAAATTAAACCGATGTTATCTGAACCTCTTCAGTTTAGTCAGTAGACCTCCCCCTACTGATGAACAAACGCCTCCTACTAAACCTAAACCAAAATAATGCGCAGCAATTGTACATAAAGATGATGACTGATAGTCATTTGACTTACTGTTTAACATTTGATATAAACGATTTTTTGTTCGTAAAATGTTAGAAATACTTAGATGTGACATTATAGTTTATAATAACAATAATAATAATAAATTTATTTAAGACCAACTTTAGGATCAATTTGTGTTAGTTATCTTACAAACTAAGCTTATACACTAAATGTTAGTAAATAAATAAAAAATAAAAATAAATATAAAATCAGAATCTTTGAGGTTTGATTGCTGGCACATGAACATTGCAACAACATTTAAACCGCCTCCGTAGCTCAGAGGAAAAGTTCACTAGCTTTACACAGGAGGTCGCGGGTTCGATTCCCGGCGGGGTCAATTGTAAGACTCGGTTTGGTTGGTGGTAGGGCATTTTCTAAACCCGCCTGGCTAGCTACCACCAACTTATATCTTGCCGCCAAATATCAATGTTGATATCATTGGTGTGTTCCGGCACGAAGATAAGATAGCCAGTTCCCCATTGCGTCGGGGAATCTTGGTAAGCCCGCTTCCATCTTCGGCAACATCGTCACTTACCACCAGGTGAGATGTTGTCAAGGGTTTACCAATTGTGAATAAAAAAAAAAAAAAGACCGCGAATAATATTTATGCTGTTTATGGACCTAATGCAGTATCAATCAGTAGCACAAATTTGGTTCAAGCGTATCCAGGCTGGAAATCTTACTTACCATCTTAGGGTTTACCAATTGTGAATAAAAAAAAATAATAATAAAAAAAAAATTCATGTAGCAGCAATCAAACCTGCCCGCTATCATAGCCAGGATGTTGTTGGCACTACCGCGCACTCTGGGCACTAAGGACGTGCAGGCAATTGACCCACGATATAATACACAAAAATACACAATGTAACATAAAATAAACTAAATAAAGACTAAGTGCTGAGTAGAGTCATTTGCGATTCGCGTCAAGGTGGACACTAATCCAGTACTTATACATGTACCCTGAGAAGTTATCACGCACTACTCTCAGAAATCTGTTGTTAGTTCTCCACACTCTTGGCCCTAACAACAGCAAAGAAATCCGGCCCTCCCCCCTCGGCAAACGTGCCGGACGCGCTGCAGTATCTGGGTAGATTCATAATGATGCGGTAGGCATCGTTGTACTGCACCCTTATGGTGCTGAGTGTCGACCCTTTAAACTTTACCCAAAGCTGGGACGTGTAGAAACACTGACAGAAAGCTCTGAACAGTGTCGTCTTCACGTCCCTACTACATTTTGAGAACCTGCGCGCGAGCATGTTGCACCGAACGGAGAGTGCTTTTGCGCATTGTGGTATAGAAACAGTCTATGCCACAGATAAGAAAAAAAAAATTGTCTATGCGCACCTCTGCGAACACGCCCGAGGCACTGCAGTAGCGCGGCAGCCCCATCAACACCCTGAAGGCGTTATTGAACTGGACACGGAGGGCGGTGTAAGCTCGCCGAGTATAGTTTTATGTACTTACTACTCATTTTGTGATTTTGATTAATTAAAAAACTTTTTAACAAAAAATTAAACTAAAGAAAAATAAATGAACTGAAATGCGAAAAATAAAAAGGACCTTTTTAGTCGAAGCTATTGTAAATACCTAATAATTTTGATTTTAATGGGTATTTTTCCAATGGACTACCCGCTAGCATTCGCGACTGCCCCTCTATAAGCTCTTTTAAAATCAAACTTAAAGAGCATCTTCTTTCCCTACAAAACGTGTAAGTTTATTTGTACACATTTATTTTAGTAAGAATAGTATTTAATTTTTAGGTGTGTATTATGTATACTATTAATTTATTTATTATAAGTTAAGTATGTATTATATAAGTGAGTAGATTAGATAAGTTCTTTATTTTAGGTACACATATAGATTTTCCACCCGTACTTTAAGTTCTCATAACACCCGTTAAGGTTGTCTGGAAGAGATCTCTTATAGAGATAAGTCCACCTTTGTATATGTCCTCTCTAAGTGTTTTTCATGTAAATATTTGTGTGCAATAATACTATCCAACAAAAACAAGAATGATAGAAATCGGACTACTCTAAAATATGCGTGATCATCCAAAGAAGTTAAAAATATACGGGTCGACTTGAGAACCTCATCCGTTTTTCGGCGTGTAAAAATTTAAATATGATGAAAAAACAAAACGAGTAAGGTTTTTTAAAACTTCAGTAAGATGGCAAATTTACCAATTAATAGTTCATAATATATTTATGATTCACACTAAATGCACAAAAAAACACAAGTGCAATGTTTTTGTACTCTAACAAATGAAAAGTTAGAAAAATGCCACCTCCGTGGCATAATATTCAGTCCTTTTTTTAATTCATAATTAGTAAGCCCTTGGCATCATCTCACCTGATAGTAAGTGACGATGATGCCGAAGATGGAAACGGACTTACCAAGATTCTCCAACGCAATGGACAACTGGCTATCTTATCTCCAAGCCGAAACACTTCAATGATGTTAACACTGATGTTTGGCCGTAAGACTTAGATAAGATGGTGGTAGCTGGCCAGGCGGGCTTAGAAAATGCCCTACCACCAACTAAACCGAGTCTTACAAGTTGACTCTACCGGGAATCGAACCCGTGATCTTCTGGTGTGAAGCGAATAGAGTAACCATAAAGCCACAGAGGCGGTTAAGTATATTCGCTTTACAACAGAGGGTAGAGGGTTTGATTTCTGGCGGAGTCCAACTTTGTAAGACTAGGTTTTATTTGTGGTAGGGTATTATCTAAGCCTTCGGCTATAATAAACGACGATTAATAATAGTAAAAATGGAAAACAGTGCAAACCAAGTGAATAAATCTAAAGACCCAAGCAAAGTTTAAGTGGAAAATAAAAATAACAGTGCTTAAATAAACGGAATAAACTGTTAAAGCTTAAAACCAATACCAAATACAACCATTTTTGTAAAAGAGAAACACACAAAACATTCAAATAGCAAAAACATCGAATAAAAGGACAAAGAAACAACAAATACCTAAAAGTGAAAGTGCAAGAAAGGTATTTTTGATGAAATTGTGATAAATAACCTATAAATTTTCAAATAATAACTGCGTAATATCCTCAGCTCCAACATAGTAACAGCGCCATCTATCAAAAAACTACAATACTACCACGCCAAGTACCTTAGCACACCGATCGCTCACAGATCGATTGGCAGACAGGTGAAGACTATTAGCATAGCAACGAGTTGCAACACACCAAATACAGAGGGCGCTTAAACGTCGAACTATTGAATCGCAATAAAACAAATACAGAGGGCGCTTGCTTTACACTTTCCACTATGGAGGAAATCACAAAAATCCTGAATCAAATACAAGAAGAGATGTTGGACCAAAAAAGGGAAATGCGGGAAATGAAGGAAAGTTTAATAAAGACAAATGGAAATATTAATGAAATGAACAATTGGAAGAAAAAATTGAAAATCAACAAAAAGCTATCGACAACCTAGAGAGAAACGCAAGGAAAAAGAATCTTATATTTTTTGGCTTAGAAGAGAAAGAGAACAGCTACCAGCAATTAGAAAAAAACCTGTTAGACTTTATAAACACGAAAATGGAAATAAGCTGCAAGAGTAACGACCTTGAAAGTCTAAGAAGAATAGGGAAAAAAGGAAAAACTGTGCGGCCTATTCTTGCAACTTTTACTTCAATGGAAACGAAAATAAAACTGTTAAAAAACAAGAAATGCCTTCACAATACCGAGTCTTACATCAAAGAAGATTTTCCACAATCTATACTAAACAAAAGGAAAGAATTACAAGAGAAACTACTAGAAGAAAGTAACCAAGGAAAAAGGGCTATCTTGAAATACGATAAAATAGTCATTTTACCGGACAAAAGAGAAAGAAAGAGCGAAGATTCGACTTCAGTAAATATATCAAAGAAACGAACTCTTTCAAACTCACCCGAAAGTAATGTGGTAACTGTAGATTCGGAGCTGGAAAAGCAAGTTCAACAAAGCGGAAGCAAACAACGTACAAAGAAAAGATTCCTGCAAGAAAATAAAGACAACTAGCAACCAAAACATCCCTCTCCATGTCTCCCAGTTCGGGTGGTCGCCGCGGGAGATAAAGACCAAAACCCTCCATGGAAAAATAATGAAAAGAATAGAAAAGAAACAGGAAAACCAAGGAAAATAGAGAAATAAACAGTATTAAAAATATGCACATACAATGTTCGTTCCCTAAGAACATGGAGGAGGCCTTCACCCAACTCTGGGTATCCAAACTAAATTGAGTTCTTAATTGAAAAAAGACATTTATGAGACTTAAATAATTACTAATAATTTTGTATTTTAAAAACTAAGATATTTTTAGCATGATTTATTCAGAATGAAATTAAAAATTAATTGCATGAAATCTATATTCTTTATTTTATATTCTAATTATATTTTTATTTAAGATTTTAATCTCACAGATGTTTTTATAATTTACAATGATTTTTTAAGATTTTATTATTTCTAAGATTATGAAATGTATTAAAGTTGCATGAGCTTTTATTGATGCTCTCTTCTACAATTTTACACTGTGAAAATTAAGAAATCAACGTTAATTTACAAATCTTTTATGTTGCATGAATGTTTGGAAAATAAAGGCTTTATTTATTTATTTATTTATTTATTATCTAAGCCTGCCTGGCTAGATACGACCATTTATCAAATTCTTGCCGCCAAACATAAATGTGTTTCGGCATGAAGATAAGATAGCCAGTTCCCCATTTCGTTGGAGAATCTTGGTAAGCTCATTCCATCTTCGGCATCATCGTCACTCACCATCTGGTGGCTTATAAATTAAGGCGATATTATTACAGATTATCGTTATTTTTGACGTCAATTACTTCAAAACGACAAAAATCTCGAGTTTTGGCTCGATAGAAAAAAACCCAAAGATAGGTCTACACCGTTACTTTTACAACTCTAGTTACGACTAATATTTTTAAGTATAAATTTAAAAAAAAAACAAAAATATTTGTTATGATACAAAGTGAGTAATGATATTTTTTTTAAACGTTCATTGTAGTTTTTGATTGACACGAAAAACCATTAAAAAAGTGAAAAAGTGTGGTTATTTTCTTTACTCTTTACACGTAAAGAAAAAGACAGAGACAACTGTTCCAATCAATACCTCGCCTTAATGTGGGCCTAAAAAATAATTTAAAAAATAATGATCCTGTACCGAATTGCTGCCTTCGAATCTAATTGTTTTCAGAGTACTGTCACAACATAAATCAAACTCAGCTCTGAATTATAGTTTCCTTTTAGAATAAGGGACCCGTAGGTATATCATCCGAAATTCAGCTTTAAAAGCTTCGGTATAAGCGTTAGTCTTGTTTGGACTGTTGTTGGGTTAAAAACGCTAAAGTTTATTATTCGATTTAGAACCTTAACTTGTGTGCAACACGTTGCAGTTTCGGTTACATGGCCCCTGTATGTAAAGTTTCATCCATTTTTCATAGAACAACAATGGTACGACGGGTGAATGTGGAAATTTGTGATAATTGCGACACTAATATAACATCTTGTTTTGTTTATAACAGCTTTGTTAGAATACAGTGTGCATTTAAAGTTTTATCAATTACTAGCCTTTTCCTGTGGCCTCTCTCGCGTGGATAACGTTAAATTAAAGCCTTTCTTTGAAGAGTGTGCGGTGTACGTGGGTGGAACATTTACTGCCACAGCACAGTCTTAGGAATCTATGATCATCATCATATCAGCTCATATACGTCCCCACCGAGGGGCTCGAGCCTACCCTGAATTAGGGCGATCGGGAATATCTATACAGGTACAGTGGTTCAACAGAGACGTCCAGACAGGGCAATCGTGCGGGGGATGAGGGGCGAAACGGAGGAGATCGAGCCCTAATTGCCCTAGTCACCATTCGGGACAATTAATTAGAAGTGTAGCATTAGGGTCCAGACACCACGGACTGCATTCCAGCTGTAAATTCGCAGTTTGGATGCAGTTAAAGCGCACTAACTAGGAGAACTGCATCCAAGTTGCATCCAAACTGCGAATTTGCAGCTGGCTTGCAGTCGAAATGCAGTCCGTGTATCTGGACCCTTAGGCGTGAGCAGTTACTAGTAATGCCAGGGAAACAGCTCATTTCATCATCATCATCTTTCTTGCCGCATTCGGCTACAGCGACTCCTACATTCCAACGCAAACATCATAGGCGTTGGACAACTGTATTAATTTTTACACTGTGGTCTTAAACAAGGTACACCCATAATAAGGTAGCCTCCTGAAATGATTTTTTCTGAAATCTCTTTGGAATTATGCATTTTTGTGAAATATTGGTACATGTATACAAAAACTATATTAATCACCCAAGATTAACTTTATCTGTGTGCCAAACCTCATCGAGATTGGTTCAGCCGTTGTTGCGTGAATTGATTAAAAAACAAACATCCATACTTTCACCTACCATCTTTATACTATCCTTTGCTCGCGTCTTCGCCCCCGTGGATATCGAGGGTATGCGATGCCCGAGCCGCTTGCGATATTTTGTTTGTGATTGTGATGTTTTTTTAGGATAAGGACCAAGTATCTCAGCACTACATAGCTCGTAGAACAGATGGCCGTTGGGGCAGTAAAGTTCTCACGTGGCGACCACGCACCGGAAAACATAGCATAGGCAGGCCTCCCACTCGGTGGACCGATGACCTGGTGAAGATGAACCGGTCGTCATGGAAATCCTTGGGGGAGGCCTATGTCTAGCAGTGGACGTCCTTCGGCTGATATGATGAAAATGATGATCTCAGAATTAAAACTAAAAAAATATATCCAAATATATCCATTAGTTTTTAAGTGATACGCGCACAACGACAGGCCTCTATCATTTTTACAAGCTTTTATTTAGTTTCACCTGTCCCGGCGTCTGTAATGAAATCTTGTAAGTTAAATTTGACCCACTTCCCGGTTTCCGATTGAGCTGAAATTTTGCATGAATATGTATATCGCGTGACAATGCAATATTATGAATATATGGAGCTGATCTGATGCTGGAGCTGAAAAGTTTCCATAGGAACTCCGTAATAAAGCGACACAACGCCATCGAGTTTGGGCTCGTTTGATTCGTATTGAAGAGTACTTTGGTCCTATATTTTTATATTCATTTGAGCATTTGGCTTTTTGAGCATAGAAACTCCTTTCAAATAAAAACTAGGTGAGCCAAGGGCTTATCAATTGTGTATAAAAAAAATGTACCAAAAAGTTTTTAGGTTTAAGTTTTTTTTTAGGTTTTTTTTTTGGTAAGCCCGCTTCCATCTTCGGTAACATCGTCACTTACCACCAGGTGAACTGTTGTCAAGGGTTTACCAATTGTAAATAAAAAAAAAAAGAAAGGTTTTTCGAAAATAAGCACGATAAATTGTGTTTTACGATTAGAGAGGAGAGAGTTCAAACTGTTTTTTCTATACCTATATTTTGAGGTTAAAAAAACGTTTCACTGAGCTAATGTAAAATGTATCGCGCCATAAAATCGAATTGCAATTTTGATAACGTTATAGTGTTGACAATCTGTCGGCCTGTTTGTTGAGCCAATCAGGTAATGCGATAGTGAGCTAACAGAAACTAACAAAGCTAACATTTGCCGGGCGGCCTGTGACGTCATAGATGTAAAAATACCCTCATACCCTCATATTCAGGTGTGTTGAAAGTGGCTGTCAGTGAATTCGGATACAAGGCCCAATTTAATCATGACTCTGTACAATTTTTTCTAAGCAACTGATATACAGGGTGTAACAATAAACTTAAACATGGCCCGATGACTGGGGATAACTCAGACTAAACAACGTTTGTTATACAACTTTGCTGAAATCGCAAAAAAAAAGACTTTCCAGAGAAATTTGGCGAGTCAGCTGATCGATTTGTTTTAAGTTGGTGAATTAGCTGGTCGATTTGTATAAATTTGGCGAATCAGCTGATCGATTTGTATAAAGTTGGCGAATCAGCTGATCGATTTGTATAAAGTTGGCGAATCAGCTGGTCGATTTGTATAAAGTTGGCGAATCAGCTGATCGATTTGTATAAATTTGGCGAACGAGCTGAGCGCTTTCTTTAGATTTGGCGAATCAGCTGATCGATTTGTATAAAGTTGGAAATCAGCTGATCGATTTGTATAAAATTAGCGAATCAGCTGATCGATTTGTATAAATTTAGCGAATGAGCTGAGCGCTTTGTTTAGATTTGGCGAATCAGCTGATCGATTTGTATAAAGTTGGCGAATCAGCTGATCGATTTGTATAAAGTTGGAAATCAGCTGATCGATTTGTATAAAATTAGCGAATCAGCTGATAGATTTATTTGAAAATGGCGAAACAGCTAATCGATTTATATAAATTTGGCGAATAAGCTGATCGGTTTGTATAAATTTAGCGAATCAGCTGATCGATTTGTTTAAAGTTGGCGAATCAGCTAATCGATTTGTATAAAGTCTATTTTTGGCGATTACATTAAAGTTGTAGAATACAGTCGGGTTTCTAAATTTTAATTTATTAACACAAATTAGTATAACCTACACCAATTGCGTAGCAATGTGAAATTCTCAGATGAGACCCCAGTTGGCCGCACACCCCAACAGCTATACCCCGTATTAGAGGAGCGACGAACATAAAACTCTGCTTGTAAAACTGGACCATTACGGTGTTAAAAATAAGGCTCTAGATCTTTTAGAATCGTACTTAGTAAATAGGACACAAAAAGTACAAATAAATGGTACAAAATCAAGCGGTTCATGGGTAAAGATGGGTGTGCCTCAAGGCTCTATCTTGGGACCTTTCCTTTTTGTAGTTTATATTAATGATCAACCATTCATGGTTGAATCACTGTAGAAAATTGTGTTGTTTGCGGATGATAAATCACTAGTTTTTAAGGTTGACAGAAAAACTGATATGTTTGACGAAGTAAACGACACTCTTTTAAAAGTGTACAATTGGTTTACTATAAATAACTTAGTCTAAAATGCAAAAATGACCAAATGTATTAAATTCACATTACCTAATGTTATTGAAGTAAATAACAATTTATCCTTAGCTGGTAATGTATTACAATTTGTAAATCAAAGCGTGTTTCTAGGATTAACTGTAGATTCAAGGCTTCAATGGGGCCCGCATATAGAAACACTAGCTGGCAGGCTTAGCTCAGTCGCATATGCAGTCAAAGAAATCAGGCTCCTTACGGATATAGACACCGCAAGGCTGGTATATTTCAGCTACTCCCTACCATAGTATAATGTCTTATGGGATACTTTTGTGGGGACATGCAGCTGATATAAATACCATATTTGTTCTGCAAAAAAGAGCGGTTCGCGCGATTTATGGAATGTGTTCTCGTGAGTCGCTCCGAGATAAGTTCAAAGATATTAATATAATGACTTTCCCGTGTCAGTACATTTATGAAAATATAATGTATGTACGTAAAAATCTGCATCTCTTTTCACTGAATAGTGACAGGCACAGTCGAAATCTTCGGAATAGGAATAAACAGCTATAACCCTTATTGGAGGAGCGACTGTACCCTCGCAAAGTAGCGGACCTCATCACCTCCTTCGGCACTATCCAGGAGAGGCGCCGGAGAGCGAAACTTACTCCGCCTAGTTTCCCACATAGCGTTGCAATGTGAAATTCCCAGATGAGACCCCAGTTGGCCACGCACCCCACAGCTATACCCCGTATTGGAGGAGCGACTGTACCCTCGGGAAGTAGCGGACCTCATCACCTCCTTCGGTACTATCCAGGAGAGGCGCCGGAGAGCGAAACTTACTCTGCCTAGTTTCCCACATAGCGTTGCAATGTGAAATTCCCAGATGAGACCCCAGTTGGCCACGCACCCCACAGCTATACCCCGTATTGGAGAAGCGACTGTACCCTCACAAAGTAGCGGACCTCATCACCTCCTTCGGTACTATCCAGGAGAGGCGCCGGAGAGCGAAACTTACTCCGCCTAGTTTCCCACATAGCGTTGCAATGTGAAATTCCCAGATGAGACCCCAGTTGGCCACGCACCCCACAGCTATACCCCGTATTGGAGGAGCGACTGTACCCTCGCAAAGTAGGGGACCTCATCACCTCCTTCGGCACTATCCAGGAGAGGCGCCGGAGAGCGAAACTTACTCCGCCTAGTTTCCCACATAGCGTTGCAATGTGAAATTCCCAGATGAGACCCCAGTTGGCCACGCACCCCACAGCTATACCCCGTATTGGAGGAGCGACTGTACCCTCGCAAAGTAGCGGACCTCATCACCTCCTTCGGTACTATCCAGGAGAGGCGCCGGAGAGCGAAACTTACTCCGCCTAGTTTCCCACATAGCGTTGCAATGTGAAATTCCCAGATGAGACCCCAGTTGGCCACGCACCCCACAGCTATACCCCGTATTGGAGGAGCGACTGTACCCTCGCAAAGTAGCGAACCTCATCATCTCCTTCGGTACTATTAGTATTAGCGTATTCAATATAATACACCTGATGTAGTTTCTCTGCGTGATCGAATCAGAATCCAGGAGATCCGTAGGAGAAACAAAGTTACCGACATAGCTCTCAGAATTGCTAAATTTAAGTGGCAGTGGGCGGGGGGCACATAGCTCGTAGAACGGATGGCTGTTGGGGCAGTAAAGTTCTCGAGTAGCGACCGCGCACTGGAAAACGTAGCGCTGGCAGGCCTCCCACCGTGGACCGATGACCTGGTGAAGTTCACGGGAAGCCGCTGGATGCGGGTAGCGCAGAACCGGTCCTCGTGGAAATCCTTGGGGGAGGCCTATGTCCAGCAGTGGACTTCCTTCGGCTGATATGATGAAAATGATGATGATGATCTCAGAAGTAAAACTAAAAAAAATTATCCAAATCTATCTAGTAGTTTCTAAGTGATACGCGCACAACGACACACCTATATCAGTGGACGTCCTTCGGCTGATATGATGATGTAGTCACGGAAATATACTTTATGTCCCGAATAATTGTGGAGCTTCGCAAGGATCGAAATTGTTTTTCCTTCAATTAGACGTGTTGAATATCGTACGTATCTTGAGAAGTCGATGTATAAAACTCTTTTGAAAAAATGCCGTTAACCATGGTAGTAAAGTTGTCGCTTTGCTCCGTTAGATAAGTATACCTACACTTACTTCGCGGGAAAAAAAAAAAAAAAAAAAAAAAAACTTATCAAAGGGTAATACAAATAAAGTGTAAACCGAGTGTAATCGGTATTCTATCGAATTAATTTCGGAGAAAGCGCGCAAGAACTTCATGAGACGCATGGAGGGGGTTGCACCCGTTTTTTGTTGATGTTCCACCTTTTTGCACGAAGCGTTACGCTTCCTCATTTATTATGCGTACAACGAAGGAGTGGAACTCCTTGTCTGCGTCACTGTTTCCCGATTCCTATTATTTGGAGATCTTCAAGGCAAGAGTGAATAGGCATTATTTGAGTTTGCGTGTAATACCCTCGACTGCAACGTCACTTACCATCAGGTTAGTTGCACTCAAATTTTTAATAATAAAAAAAAACAATTTAATCTATGATGTAAAACCCAACTGCGTAAAACATTTTTTTCGGACTCATGACAAATCTAATGACACTTCGTACTTTAAAATCAAGGTGTTTAAGCTACATGCTAAGCCAAAGAAACAAACATACATAAATACATCCGGAAAACACTACCCTCCTTTTAGGGCATAAAGGTAAAAATACAAATAAACTCGTCGTGAAGTCGTATTAAGGCTGGTAACAATAAGTTCATTTCAAAAAACCTAAAAACGTTTACGTACAAGTTTTAATTAAAAAAGAGTTTTTATTATTTTGTATTCCTCTCAGCCAACCCTTTCATTTGATACCCATGTCATAGGGGTGCTTAAAAAAATAACTGGTCCGCCATCTATGGTAGTCCGCCATATTGGATTTTGAATGAAATTACTTAGCTAACCATGCATTGTCACCCAAACTGAATGTGTATGCAAAATTTTAGCTCAATCGTTCAAAGATATCTGCTTCAAACTTGAGTTGCAAGATTCCAACCGAACAAACATACATTGCCAGTTAAATAAAAGCTAATAAAAAGTAGTTGTTGAAATAGTTGAAAATTTCATTGAACAATAAGTATGACTTTAAAAAAATCTATTTATTTACAAATAATTATGATTTTTATCCGATTGTTCAGGTACCTATATATTTGTAGCCTCCATACAAACCTCAACAACCCATACAAAAAAATATAAACAAACATAATCGCATATAACCCAATTTTTTCGCAACACAATCGTAAATAAATATTTTTACTACAGGCTTTTTTCATTGAGACCACGGTTCATTGAGTTGCATTCAAGGATGCCACCGATTCGTTTTTCCATTCAAATAATCACAATGACCATTCAACTGTTAAAACTAAGGTTAAACAGACACAGAATCATCTGGTCCAGTGTGGCCAAATTGACAGATCATCGTTGAATCTTGACAGTAACGGTAGTGGTCAAAAAGGTGAATTTAACATTTTTTGAAAATGAGGGTAGAAAATGTTTTGTTGTTTTTCTTCTTGATGGCAACCCTGGGTGCTGCCTTATTTGTTACAAAAGGTAAGTTTTAAGTTTCGAAGAATATATTGTACTAGCCGTCCGCCCGAGTTTTCATTTTTCCCGTGGGAATAAGACGTTTTCCCGGGGTAAAAAGTGGATTATGTCCCATTCCAGGACCTAAACTATATTTGTACCAAGTTTCGTGGCTATCCGTCCAGTGGTTGAAGCGAGAAAGCGTAACAAACATGCATACATACATCCATACATACAAACTTTCATATTTATAATATTCGTAGAATTTTTAAAGTTCAACATTTTTGAAATAAAACTTCTTCGCCCTTTTTACATCTCTCCTTGGCATCATCTCTTGATGGTACCTAAGTGACTGTGATGCCGAAGATGGAAGCGGGCTTACCAAGATTCCCCAACGCAATGGGGAACTGTCTATCTTATCTTCAAGCCAAAACACATCAATGCTGTAAACATCGATATTTGGCGGCAAGACTTAGATAAGATGGTGGTAGCTGACGGGTTTAGAAAATGCCCTTCCACCAACCAAACCGAGTCTTACAGAGGTAGACTTCGCCGGGAATCGAACCCGCAACCTCCTGATAATGGACTTAACCATTACGCCACGGATGTGGTCATGTTCTTTTAAGGTTTACGTAGTCAAATTAGGAACCTTTAGAATTTCGCCATTACGTATGTCCGTCTGACTCAAAGGCTATTACAGCTCTAAAGCTGATATTTGTTATGTTTATATAAATTTCTAATGCCATTTATAGGCTTTTTACGATATTTATCGTACTAACATTATAAACTAGATTTTGCCAACAAACATCTATACAGCCATACACACAAACTTTCACATTTATTATATTAGTAGGATGTGAAAGTTTGTATGTATGGATGTGTCTATAGATGTTTGTTACTCTTTACGCAAAAACTACTGAACAGTAGGTAGACATATTAGAACCTGGATTAACATATAGGCTATTTTTTTCCACGTGCGGCTCGCGCACTGCGCACCCTCGAAGGCAGTCATAGAAACTATATTCACGCGAGCGAAGCCACTGGCAAAAGCTAGTGAGAAATAAAATCTTTAAAAAAATAGAGCACCTTAACGCAAATGGAAAAAGAGCGGCCAGAATAATTTGGGAAAGGAAAGCTACTGAAAAATAAAATGGGAAAATTACTGCTAAGAAATGACGACTTTGGGAAATTGATCTAACAAATCTCCCCTACATGTAAAGTGGAGTAGAATTTTTTGTTTACGTAACTCTCGTTGACTAAGTTTTTCAAAACTATTTGAGGGTTTGCGAAAAAAAGGGTTTTCGATATTTTTTTAATTTTTTTTATTCTCAATTGGTAGGCCCTTGGCACCATCTCACCTGATGGTAAGTGACGATGATGCCGAAGATTGAAGCGGGCTTACCAAGATTCCCCAACGCAATGGGGATCTGGCTATCTTATCTTCAAGCCGGAACATATCAATGTTGTTAACACTGATGTTTAACGGCAAGACTTAGATAAGATGGTGGTAGCTAGCCAGGCGGGCTTAGAAAACGCCCTACCACCAACCAAACCAAGTCTTACAAGTTGACCCTGCCGGGAATCGAAAACGCAACCTCCTGGTGTGAAGCGAATGGACTAACCATTACGCTACGGAGGCGGTTGATTCGTTTGTTGTGTGGTGGTGATTTTGAGTTACATGTGTGACACGACGGATAGGTGTAGGGTACGGTTTGTAAGTACGATAAGGGTACGTTAGTACTAATATCTATACTGTGATAAGGGCGTGGGTTAAAGATGCGTGCTCACATAAAGTATTAAATGTATAAAAAAAGGGTTAACACGTTAAAAAACCGACTTCCATTACAACAACTTAGTACATTTTTGCATTATTATTTTTGGTTTTTGGTAATTTTCTAATAAAGTACTATACTAATTTTGATAAAATTTATATGGGACCATACAAGAAGCACTAGCTTTCAAATAAAAAAAGATTCATCAGAATCGGTTCACCCAGTCAAAAGTTCTAAGGTAACAAACATAAAAACATAAAGTCGAATTGAGAACCTCCTCTTTTTTGGAAGCCGCTTGATAAAGACCTAAAAACAAAATAAGAATTAGAAAATACATTATACACTTCAATTTTGAACACAATTCACAAAAATATAATTATATCTTATTCGAAAAAGGGTATTTTAAGAAAGCAGCAGAAATAATTATTTTATAATTAAAGTTTATTTATAGATTAGAACTATTGGATGGTTGAATTTTGGTTTTTAAATGATATTGTCAGATAGATGAAAGCGCATGCGTAAAAGAAGAAACATATGGAATGAAAAAAGATCGAATGAAAGAAGAGCGCATAACAATGTACTGCGTTACACATTTCCCCAACGCTAGGGGTACCAGCTGAACCGCTATTTTGGGAAACTGAGAAAATTGGAAATAGTGAGGCTTTTAATTTAATAATTAATTGAAAACGCTAAACACGTTAAAAATCCGACTTCCATCGCAACGACTTAGTACAATTTTACTTTATTATTTTTGGTTTTTGTTAATTTTCTAATAAAGTACTACACCGATTTTAATAAAATTTTATATGGGACCACACGGGAAGCACTAGATTTTAAATAAAAAACTAATCATGAAAATCGGTTCACCCAGTCAAAAGTTCTGAGATAACACACATGAAAAAAAAACATACAGTCGAATTGAGAACCTCCTTCTTTATGGAAGTCGTTTGAAAAGGAAATTATCACCGCCAGGCAGGCTATTTTAGGGTTCTGTACCGAAAAAAGGTAAAAACGGAACCATTATAGGATCACTCGTGTGTCTGTCCGTCAGTCAGTCTGTCACAGCCAATTTGCTCGGAAACTACTGGACCGATTGAGTTGATATTTGGTACACATATGTAAGTCGGTAACCCAAAGACGAACGTGTGACGTAAACAAATTAATTTTAAACATGGGCGCCATATGGGCGTTGTGGGGTAAATTAGAAAATTAATAAGAAAGTTTATTCTAAAAAATATTGTGTAATAGCATATCAAATAAAATAGCTTGTTGTGAGAATCCGTTATTGCGATGGAAGTAGTTTTTTTTTAATTATCCCCTCTTCACAAATAGGGGAGCTACCCTATTTTTTTTAAAATACTTTATTGTACCACTTTGTTGGCTTGGTTAATATGTATACCCATGCCAAATTACAAATTTCTACTACTAATTGTCTTTGAACTAAGCGGCGGACAGACGGACAAACAGACAGACATGGCGAAACTATAACTATAAGGTTTATTGATTATTGTATTTTTAAGTTAACATGTTTTTAAAAGGACTAAATAGTATGTATGGCTGAGCCTTTAGCCTAAACGATGATGGATTTTGAAGTGCATCGTACATTTTTATCCAACTCCCCTAAAAAGAAGGGTTATGTTTTAATGCATTCGGGTTTTTTATTTTTAAATAAATTGGTTAGGTTAGATGATGTTGATTTCTGTATGTCAGAAGGTAAAGACTAGGCGAAAAAGTATGCACAGCGTGACTATACAATTATATTACTTTAATAGTTGGTATGGCACTACTGACATTGCTTTAAAATAATTTAAAAAAAAAAAAACGTGTGGCACTCGGGGACTGCCGCGGTAAAGCTATTGCATAGCATTTTTTATCAACTTACGCAATTATAATTGTTTACTTATTTTTTATTTATGCAGTATTTACCAGTACCATATAGTCCTTGGGGCGCGGGATGTTTATGTAATAAATTAACACTAAGAAAGTTACACTAGTAAAATTTACCAAGTCTTTTTAGTACCGCAAATTGCATATAGATGGCACTGTAAGTTTTTTAGAACTCGGTCGAGCGTGGGGTGTTAAGTTTTATTTTCGTAACGGAATTTCTTGTTTCGGTGGCCGCGCTCAAAGCCCGCGATAAAAGCTATGCAATAGCTTATAAGCTTGTCTGAAAATTATATTCATACATACATAAGAGTACCTCTACCTATCTAAGAAGACTTTACTAAATCGTTTTGTTTTTGTTAATTTTAATTAAATTAAACAGTAAGTGTTAAAAACTGTAATAAAATGCGTTTTCGATGTTGAATACTGCTTAGAGCAAACCAATTAATATAAACCTCCCTCTAGAGATTCTTTTGGAAGATTCGACAGAAAATTCAGGAGTCCTTTGTCACGGCATTGAGAAGCCGTTATACAGAGTCCCCCGGGATACGCTCTGACGAAGGTTTTCCTGGAAAGGAAAACCCTATAAGTCAATTTCTGATCTGGTGATCCACAGAATACGAAAATCAGTTATTACCTACACTTTGACATTGACCTAGAGTTGGTTTTGCTATGTTTTACTCTATTTTCCCATTAAGAGGGAAGAATAATAAAACACGCACTCTCCATACAAAATACAACTAGTATTATTGTGAAAAAAGCGTGGGGCGATTTGTGCCATATTTTTCGTATATCGAGCAACCCACGCCTTTTTCACAACAATACTAGTTGTGTGTTGTATGGAGAGTGAGTGTTTTATTATTCTTCTCTCTTAAAAGGAAAACAAAGTAAAACTAAGCGTGGGGCGCTTTGTGCCATATTTTTCGTATATCGAGCAACCCACGCCTTTTTCACAATAATACTAGTTGTGTGTTGTATGGAGAGTGCGTGTTTTATTATTCTTCTCTCTTAAAAGGAAAACAAAGTAAAACTAAGCGTGAGGCTTATATATAGCTTGTCATTGTTTCTGTCTGTCGTACTTACTTGCAAAAGCATCCAGCTTTGCAGTGCATCAGTCGCATGGGAGTTGTCGTGACCCTCTGTTTCTTCTGCTCATTGGCCCAGCAATGATACTCCGAGTAGAAGGAACAGGATCTGTGCAGCTCGTCTTGTGGACACTCCTTTTCTGGTTAAAGTCATGTTAATTTATGTAGAGGTTCTATGATGAGGGGTTTAGTTAATACTTTAATTTTCCTGCAACGCTTTTTGGTTCCCCACTCTGAGTTTACTCAAATATATTTTTGCCATGAAGCGATAATATTTTTTTTGTGTGTTAATGTGACATCTTTTCCTGTCTGGTGGTGGTGCTGAAGATATGAAGGCTTGGACCGTCTTTCGTTCGCATGGTAGCCGCGTATTGCATCGCCGTTGTGTTCGGACCTACCCATCTTTCGCGATCTCGGGAACAATAGTTGCACCGACTACTTGCCGAGAAGCACCCGACACGCTTCGTGTTGGAGGGGAAAATTAACCCCAATAGCACCGCGGCGAGTGGCTGCCTTCATTACGTATTCAAGTCCGGTCTGCCACCAGCGACAAGGCTCGGAAAAGAGTGGATAGGGGTAGCTCTCGCTACTCGCTGCTTTTGGTCGCACGCCCACGCGAAACTATGTAGGTAAGTATGGATACTTACCCATCCCCGTACTGAAGATGTCTACGAACTCTCACTCCCACAACACCGAAGCTTCGATGGAGGACCTCACCTCCACCTGTACACCGCAGCCCCTTTTGCCCCAGCCGGCACTAGACGTTGACACCATGTAGGGTCAGAGGATCGATAGTGACGTACCTCATAGAGCGCAAACGCCTCCTCCTGGCGACCCCCGTTGGGCCACACTACACTTCGCTGCTTCCTGCTTTTGGGCAGCGAGCACTGAGCTCCAAGAGATGCCCGCTGACGTCTAGCTCTGCGCGGTCACTGTCAGAAACCCGCCAAACACATCTCATGTCCGGTGTTCCATAGGGAGTTTTGGAATCTCACCCCGCCCATGAATCTCGGCCCGCCACGCGCCTTCTCTGACTGTGCATTAGCACTTCCGGGCTTTGCTGATGCCGCCCGCTAACGCACCCGTCGACAGAGGTGCAACCCAGCAAGCCAAGAATCTTCTTCGGAGGAAGAAGAATCCCGCTTCCGCCGCCCCCATTGCCACTGATACCATGGCCATGCCTTCCTAGAGCGATCCTCTAAGTGATCTGGGAGCAATCCAGCAGCTGCACGCCCCAGCCGGGGCTGAAGCGGTTGCAATGGTCGTATGCCCTCCTAAGCACCCGCTTATTGTGATGGTCGGCGAAAGCAGCCAGGTCAAGGAGGCATCGCCTCGAAGATGTCTTCCCATCTCCCATCGCTCCCTTTCGAGGGCAACGAATAGAAAACTACGGGCTAATAGTTCTAGTTATTGTTGTAACGTCACAAGAACGTTTTGTGAGTACTTACTCAGCATAATACTATTTATATCTTCCAACAACCAACTCATCAACAGGAACACTAAGTAATATGTTTTCATCTTTCTTCAAAATTACAATAGCAGCACACTGTAGACAATCAATTAAAATATTTTACAATTTGATAGAACGTCAGTAACAAAAAAAAAAAAAAAAAAAGAGGAATCTGGTGACGTCGTTACTCACTTTTATGATTCCTAGGTGAAAAAAAAACAAAAATTTTGAAAATCGGTTCACAATTGACAGAGAAATCGGTGAACATACATAAAAAAAAATACATACAATGAAATATAGAACTTCCTAGTTTTTTGAAGTCAATTAAAATTTTAAATAATAATTATCATAAACTAACTTTAGCCCGCGGCTACGCCCGTGTGGAATTCGTTTTTCTGACTGTCTTTGAGGGTGAGTGACAAGCGCAAGCAGCTCGCGATCGTGAACGTGAGTTTCCTCCAGATCCCTCAGGAGCTAATCGAGCGATTCTGATTAACAGTCTATGTTACTTACAAAAAATCACTTCAATTCGTTGCTCTGTTGCGTCGACGACGTGCGCGAGCGTGGAAATGAGTTTTCCCCTATCACTCGGGAACTATGTCAGGATATGCTTATATGATGTATATTAGTAAATCATGTCATTTCCCACCCCCTTAACTGTTGGACTTATTTTGGTGAAGGTTTGTAATTAGCATAGTTTTAAATTAATTTTGTTACTTATATATAATATTAAGCTGT
Organism: Coleophora flavipennella; assembly: GCA_947284805.1. Taxonomy (NCBI): domain Eukaryota; kingdom Metazoa; phylum Arthropoda; class Insecta; order Lepidoptera; family Coleophoridae; genus Coleophora; species Coleophora flavipennella. Next base: position 14,649,856 of record OX369268.1, read on the forward strand.
AAATCTTCCGAATAGCAAATAAATAAATAAAAATAAATAAAATTTGTAATACCCACGATCGTCATTTTAACAATGTTGACATATTTAGTCACAGTAGAACATCATTCAAAAACAGAATTCTCTCTGAACTCATTACGAACTTATCTTCTTAACTTAAATCACTCGCTCACATACACACACACACACACACACACACACACACACACACACAGTCCTGGTTTGCCCTTTTTTGTTTTTGGTTTTTTTGTCTTCTGTTCTTTAATTGTAAATATTTTCTTTTTTAAGGTAATGATTATTCTAATAACGTTGAATCAGACTATGCTCTCTAAGCTAGATCTGCACAGTATGTAAAAGTAATTTAGGGAAACCTGTAAATTGCTTATGATCTGTTACCTTTCCTTTTTAACGCTGTGTAATTAAGTAGCTGTTGGTTTTCTTAATAAATTAAAATAAAATAAACATCTCTGTGCAAAAAAAAATAGTTGCAAGTTTCATCAGTCTATGAAATGACTCATGGATTTTTCTTCTAAACCACTTTTAAAGCAGCAAAAACCCAAATACAATAAAAACAAGTTCTAAGAAAGTCATTTCCTTACCACAAACTGTTGTATAACACGACAGCAACAACAGTGGGAGACCAATTAGTAATTACTGGAGTATGAAGCTTGTTAATTAAGCAGCAATTGATCGAATTAACATGATAACGAACCAGTGGGTTTCCGTCGAGTTTAGCGAGCAACTGTTGTTGACGGAAGATGATTCGATTCCTTCTGGTTTTGTTAAATGACAACACAATTGATCGTGGCCTCTTAGAGTTTGGAAATTGTGATTTGTTTTGTGAAGTTCAACCGCCTCCGTAGCCCAGAGGCAAAGTTCACTGGCTTTACACAGGAGGTCGCGGGTTCAATTCCCGGCGGGGTCAATTGTGAGACTCGGTTTGGTTGGTGGAAGGGCATTTTCTAAGCCCGCCTGGCTAGCTACCACCATCTTATCTAAGTCTTGCCGCCAAATATCAATGTTGATATCGTTGGTGTGTTCCGGCATGAAGATAAGATAGCCAGTACCCCATTGCGTTGGGGAATCTTGGTAAGCCCGCTTCCATCTTCGGCAACATCGTCACTTACCACCAGGTGAGATGTGGTCAAGGGTTTACCAATTGTAGATAAAAAAAAAAGTGTAAGTACAAGATCTACAGTCCGTACATCAATTTTTTTTTGCAACTTTCTATCTTCGACATCATCGTCACTTAACATCAGGTGAAATGATATCAAGGGTTTACTAATTTTGGATTATAGCAACCTGATAATATGACATTGCTCCTTGACAATGATATAATCAATTTAAAGGTCATTTTGTGCGACTGAAAAAAATTTTACAACACTGAAAAACCGTTCAAGTGCGTGTCAGAACCGCGCACAAAGCGTTCAGTAACATCGTACTAGATGACGCTAGTTTCTTAACGTTTCAAAAAAAACATGTTCTAGTCGTGCTAAGCTCTTTCCTATGTGACAATCGTTATTATTCAATTTATGCTTTATACTGCATATTATGTTACAATTATAAACTATCTCTTATTAGAAATTTCCACCAATGTAAACAATAACCTAACCATTTTTTTTTATAAAACAATACCAATGTTTTTAGTTAATATATTAATGTTATAAAGAAATAATTTAATTTTTAGGTTAGGTTATTGTTTACATTGTTGGAATATTCTAATGAAAGATGGTTTACGTATACAATTACAATAAGCAAAAAGTCTTAAATCCACAATACCTACAAAAAGGTAGTTTCGCATAAAACCCGTTACTTACTCCACAAAACCCGATACTTACTCACAAAATCCTATATTACTCCGCAAAACTCCATAATTACTCCACGAAACCCGATACTTACCTCACAAAACCTGATACTTACTCCACAAAACCCGATACTTACTCCACAAAACCCGATACTTACTCACAAAGGCAATCTTTAGACTGACTCGGTGGCTCAGTGGTTAGTGCCCTTGACTACTGATCCGAGGGTTGTGGGTTCGATCCCCACCCAGGGCAAGCATTTGTGTGATGAGCAGATTTGTTTGCTCTGTGTCTGGGTGTTAAATATATCTATATATGTATGTATTTAAACGTATATAAGTATGTATATCAGTCTCTGGTAACCCATAACACAGGGAATCCTACTTTGGGGCCAGATGACCATGTGTGATTTGTCCTAGAATATTTATTTTATTTATTTATTTATTTATTTAGGCAAGCAATACCAATTTAATTAAAAATTAAAAACCCGACTACATACATGACCCTTCTTGTTTTGGGCAGAAGGGTTAAAATGTATCCTATATCCCTTTTTACCGGCACCTGGCACCCCAAAAGCCATCAAACCGTTTAGGCTACCGTAGCCGCTACAGGCTCAACCAAAGAAACAGACATGCATACACACATACATACATACACCTGAAAAACATTATCCTCCTTTTTGTTCAATCGGGTAAATACACATAAGTATCTACACAAATTATTAGCTTGTAAGGAAGGCCAAAACTTTTTTATGAATATAAAGCGAGATTTATATATTTATGTAAAATAGGTGCAAATTACACTCTTTCTGATTATTATATCAGCTCATATACGTCCCCACCGAGGAGCTCGAGCCTACCCTGAATCAGGGCGATTAGGCCTTAGTCGATCACGCGGGCCCAGTGCGGGTTGGTCGACTTCACACACAACCTTCGAGTTTCTTCGCAGGCGTGTGCAGGTTTCCTCGCGATGTTTTCCTTCACCGTTAAAGCAATCGGTAAGTATATGTACGTAAGGTATTTGAAAAACTCATTGGTACATTGGCCGTCCCGATTTGAACCCGGTACCTCCGGTTAGATGGACCGAGTCGTTACCGGTTGAGCCACCGACGCTTTTCTGATAGTCATAAAATATTAATTACATAATTCACTGAAAACTCGTGTATTCCCCCCCCACTAGATGAATGCCCACCAAACGAGGAGTACCTTCTCTGCGGCTCAGCGTGTCCCTTCAACTGCTCATCGCCTGTTGGTCCCGTGAACTGCTCGGCTGACTGCGTGGAGGGTTGCTTCTGCAAGTCTGGTTACTTGAGGGATCAGAATGAGACCTGTGTGATCGCCGACACATGTATTGGAGGTAACTTTATGTAATTCTTTAAATCATCACCAAGGGATACGGACTAACTAAATAAAGTAGATTTATAAAGAACTAGCTTTTTCCCGCGGCTCCGCTCGCGCGGACAACATTTCTGTGACTTTTCGACGGTGCGTGGACATAATTAGCCTATGTGTTAATCCAAGTCCTAATCTGTCTACCTACTAAATTTCAGCCAGATCCGATCTGTAGTTTTTGCGTGATAAAATAAAACAAACATACATCCATACATTCTTACAAACTTTCGCGTTTATAATATTAGTAGGAAGTAGGATATGATAGGATAAATCAACCATCTTTCATATTCAGACAAGACACCAGTATGCGGCGATAACGAAGAGTTCCTCTCATGCGGCACAGCCTGTCCTTTGACCTGTTCACAACCAGAATCTCTCTCATGTGGCGTGGCTTGCAGCATGGGTTGCTTCTGCAAGAGTGGCTACGTCAGAGACACTGTCAACAACAAATGTGTAACGCTGGATCAGTGCCCTGTTGGTGAGTATCTGTCCTATGTCTTCATCATCATCATAGCAGCCAAAAGATGTCCACTGCTGGACAAAGGCCTCCCCCAAGGATTTTCACAACTAGGCCTTCCTATGCTCGATCGCCACTTGTGAACTTTACTGCCCCAACGGCTATCTGTTCTTGTATGTCTTAAACGTGACGGCGGAGCGCTAAAACGCGAATGAGACTGTAAGGCATCTGAGACTGCTTAACGACTGCCATCTAGTGATAGGAACTGGCATCAACGGCTTTATGTGCCATGCGAAGCAGTTAGGAATAAAATATGTCACTAACTAGCCGAGGACACACCCTGGATACTTCATACAACGGGCCAGAAATGACATTTCAAAAAAGGAATGACGGAACGAACAAAATGGCGGCGAAATCCTATACGTTCGACAAACAATTTGTAACCAATCTGTATCAATCTGGGTGACGAGGGGGTGAGTTCGCAATCATGAAAGCGGCAGGGAGTGTCCATACTCTATGTTAGTACTAATGTATATACTTTGCCGAGGATGTCAGGATTCTAAATAATATGAATCGGGAAACACAGACGCTGGCAGAGAAATCCACTCTAGAGCTTCACTAAATCATCAGTCCATTCTTTCTTTAAACTGTGATGAAGTATTTCTGTTTTGTTTGTTTTCAATCTGTTTTGTATTATTTTCTTTTTAATTTGTTTTTAGGGTTCCGTACACAAAGGGTCAAAACGGGACCCTATTACTGAGACTTAGCTGTCCGTCTGTCTGTCTATCTGTCCGTCCGTCAGTCCGTCTGTCACCAGGCTGTATTTCATGAACCGTGATAGATAGACAGTTGAAATTTTCACAGATGATGTATTTTCGTTGCCGCTATAACAACAAATACTAAAAAACTGAATAAAATAAATATTTAAGGGGGGCATGCAATGCAATTTCCATACAACAAATGTGATTTTTATAGATAATTGTACGGAACCCTTCGTGCGCGGGCCCGACTCGCATTTGGTCGGTTTTTGTTATTACGTTTTCTAATTTTTGACTTTTGCATGGCTGTCACTACCTCTTTATCCGTATGTCTTCGCCAATTATTTACTACATACTTATGTCATCGTCATCATATCAGCTCATATGCGTCCCCACTGAGGGGCCCGAGCCTACCCTGAATTACGGCGATCGGGCCTTAGTCGATCACGCAGGCCCAGTGCAGATTGGTAGACTTCATATACAACCCGAGTTTCTTCGCAGCCGTATGCGGGTTTCCTCACGATGTTTTCGTTCACCAAACGACATCATCGACACTTACCATCAGGTGAGATGATGCCAAGGGCTTACCAATTGTGAATAAAAAAAAACCTCAAATAAACGTACATATGAAATCGAAATTCGAAAACACATTGGTACGTGGCAAGATTCGAACCACAACTTCCGGACAGAAGGTAGCGGCCGTTACGCCACTGATGATCATTTCATTTCATTTAATTCATTTATTTATTTATCGTTTACAATCATGTACAAAAATAAGGTCTTAAAATAATGTAAATGTAGCATGGTACATGGGCCCTGCTAGGGCGTGGCAAACAGGATAGGTGAATTGTAATAATGTACAGGAAAATGAGGAGAGACCAGAAGATAGTTATGAGATAAATGGTTAAATAGTTCCAGTCCAAATGTGAATCTATTGTTAGGGGCCGTCCATTAATCACGTGATCTTTTTTTAAGCATTTTTTAACCCCCCCTCCCCCTTGGTGATACATGGTGAGGTTTAAGGCTACCCCCCACCCCCCACCCAACATCACGTGTATTTTTAGTATCTACAAAAAATCTTAATTTTTAGGCGATTGGCGTGCCGAGCCGGGAAGTCGTCGGCGGCGCGTGAGTAGGTACTTCGTTCGTTGCCTAGCAACGGCGAGTCAAGGTCACACTACACGCCGCTTTTCAATTTAAAAATCGCGCGTTTGAAAAAATAAATACACGTGATATCTTATTACACCCCCCCTCCCCAGTTGTGACATTTCGTGATTTTTGTCAAACCCCTCCCCCCCCCTTTCAAGCCTCACGTGATTAATGGACGGTCCCTTACCCTTAGTGTGAATGCGCTTTCCTCGGAAATATTCAAATTAGTAGATAACGGTATGAGATTAAGTTTTCTTTTCTGGTAGGGTTTAAATTGAATTAGTTTTGTTTTATTTGAGTTAATTTCGAGATTATGGTCGGATAGCCATGATTTAACTATTTGGAATGTTGAGCTCACGCGATTTAAACTTTCTGCCTTTCCGTCACATCCAAACAATAATGAAACATCATCTGCAAACATTATTGTAGTACATCTGGCAAGTCGTTAATATATATTATGAATAGGACACATCCGATTACGCTGCCCTGGGGGATAGAACAATTTGGTCACTTATCTCATTCCTTTTTTTATATCTTTGTTGTCAGTTTTATTAAAGCTGATAAAGCGGCGTGATTAATAATTTAGATCCTGGTCCACTTGCCCTCCAAGGTTTTTAAATTGTTAATGTGCTATCAACGTCGCGGTAACGTTGCGACGGGGCTGCAAAACTTTATCGTTAAAATACAACCTTGACATTTCCCTTTCCAGAAGAGTGCTTTAACCAAAACGAAGTGTATGACTTCTGCAACGCGTCGTGCGAGCCAACCTGCGATGATCCCGAGCCTATCTGCACAAAAGTTTGTTCCGGTGGATGCGTGTGCGCATCGGGCCTGCTCCGGAATGGAACTGGTGATTGTGTCACGGTCGACAAGTGTCCGCCCAGCAACGGGACTGATCCAGGCCTTTTGGGGAAGTATTTGAACATGATTAATCGGATACTCCATTTGTCTGCCACAGAGTCCTGATGGGGTTGAGGTCTTTTAATTTCTATTTATTTTTAACTGTTCCTTAATCAAATTATGTTTTCATTGATCCTTCGGTAAATTGCTATAATTCGATGCCACCAGCGTTCAAAATCTTTTAGGAAAAATAAATATGCTACTGCTGTAATCGTTGAGTTCATTTATGACCCTTAGTGACCCTATATGGCCCTCAACCACCTCCGTGGCATTTGGTCCATTTGCGTCACACCAGGAGGTCGCGGGTGCGATTCCCGGCGGGGTCAACTTTGTAAGATTCGGTTTGGTTGGTGGTAGGACATTTCATAACCCGCCTGGCTAGCTAGTACGATTTTATCTAAGTCTTGCAGCTAAACAGACTTGAAGATAAGATAGTCACATCTCCATTGCGTTGGGGAATCTTGGTAAACCCGCTTCCATCTTCAGCATCATTGTCACTGAGAGGATGCCAAGGGCTTTATAATTGTGGATTTAAAAAAAGTATATAATTATCTTATATTATATTCTTTACTAACTAATGCTAACGATCGGTAAAAATGCTTGCTACCCTAAGGGATAACGCTAGGCAGAATAAGTTAAATAATTAATTAGTAATATTCCTCATTTTTTGGATAATCATGGTAAGCTCGCTTCCATCTTCGGCATCATCATCACTCATCATCAGGTGAGATGATGCCAAGGGCTTACCAATTGTAAATAATAATAATAAAAAAAACATTCTTACATTGCGAAGCCCCGCTGCGGAGCTCTTTTTCACGGTATAGCAAGACATGCTAACCTAACCTAACCTAGTCTGTCCGCTCATGCGTTCGACTCGGTTTTTTTCGAATTTTTTTACTCACTAGTTTACAATGCGGCCCGCCGTTTTGGAAGAAGGTACAGTTGTCTGCAACATAAACAGGTGTAAAAAAATGGCATAGGACCCGGTAAATGGGTCAAACTTATCATACCGAATAAATTTCCCCAAAGAACCAAAAAAGTCAATTGTCCCAAAAAAATTGGACCCTCCCTACGTAATGCACAAAATCGGTCGATCGATAATATGTAGGATGAAGAGTATTTTTTTTGTGATTTCAGCAAATTCATATAACAAAAGTTGTTCAGTATGATAAGTAAAAGTCCCATTTAAGCCAATTTTGTTACAACTATATCATTTTATATACAAGCGTCGGTGGCTCAACTGGTAACGACTCGGTCCATCTAACCAGAGGTACCGGGTTCAAATCTGGACGGCCAATGTACCAATGAGTTTTTCAAATGTACAATTTTCAATGTACCAATGACTTACGTACATACTTACCGATTGCTTTAACGGTGAAGGAAAACATCGTGAGGAAACCTGCACACGCCTGCGAAGAAACTCGAAGGTTATGTGTGAAGTCGACCAACCCGCACTGGGCCCGCGTGGTCGACTAAGGCCTAATCGCCCTGATTCAGGGTAGGTTGGTTTGGTTGGTGGTAGGGCATTTTCTAAGCCCGCCTGGCTAGCTAACCACCATCTTATCTAAGTCTTGCCGCCAAATATCAATGCTGATATCATTGGTGTGTTCCGGCATGAAGATAAGATAGCCAGTTCCCCATTGCGTTGGGGAATCTTGGTAAGCCCGCTTCCATCTTCGGCAACATCGTCACTTACCACCAGGTAAGATGTTGTCAAGGATTTACCAATTGTGCATAAAAAAAAAGACTCGAGCCCCTCGGTGGGGACGTATATGAGCTGTAATGATGATAAATCATCATATCAGCGAGCACAGTATTTGTTAAGATTATACAATTAAAAATAAAGGACGATTCTCGGACCTTGATTCCACCTCCGAAGTTCGTCATCAGAACAATTACAAAACACCAAAAGGATCTACTGTCACCGTAAATACGGCTCAGCTTAATCAAACCCCTGGATTTCACTCTAAAATAGTTTGCAAGACTTGACTTTTACAAACTAACTTCATAAGCCATCGAAACTAAAACATTTGATACGTTCTCAAGTGCTGGTACCTCAAAAAAAATTGTACGCAATTAATTTGTGTTGTACCTCTGATTTCGTTTTTGTTGGTTAATTTCGGGTATTTATAAAAAAAATAATTAAATAATTTTGAGTGAATTTCTTTTTAAAGTCCGTTTTTATTTTTATTTTTTTAAACTTCTATGGCTGACTGTCCTCTTGGGTCATCAAGAGGGACTTTTTTTGACAAATAAAAACGTGGTTTTAAGATTATTTTAAATGTACCTACATTAAATATTTTTATTCGGAGTTGAGAAATCATTTTTTTAGATATTTTTGTTTCTAATCACTGGTTATTTATTATGATTTTTCAAATGTAAAAAATGATAACGCCTCAGACCCAAACACTATGAAAACACGGCCCAAGTACTAATTTAAATTGACTATTAAGAAACTAATTTAGTAACTTAGAGTTATTAAATTAGTTTTGTCATCCAAATACTTTTTATTTATATATATTATGTATGAGAGCGTCAGTGGCGTAATGGCAAGGGCCGCTACCTCCTGTCCGGGAGGTCGTGGTTCGAATCGTGCTAATCGTCTTTTCGAATTTCGATTTCATATATACGTTTATCCGACACTCTTACGGTGAAGGAACACATCGTGAGGAAACCTGCACACGCTTGCCAAGAAACTCGAAGGTTGTGTGTGCAGTCGACCAACCCGCACTAGGCCCGAGTTTTACTATGCCCGCGTGGTCGACTAAGGCCTAATCGCCCTAATTCAGGGTAGGCTCGAGCCCCTCGGTGGGGACGTATATGAGCTGATATGATACATTATAAAAAACAGAACGATTCCAATGATCATCTCACCTGATGCTATATTAAGGTGGCGATGATGCCGAAGATGGAAGCGAGCTTACCAAAATTCCCCAACGCAATAGTATCCTAATAAGCCGGACGGAAGACATCAATGCTGTTAACATTAATGTTTGGCGGCAAGACTTAGTTAAGATGTTATTAGCTAGCCAGACAGGCTTAGAAAAGCCTTAAAACCAACCAAACCAAGTCTTAAAAAGTAAGACTCCACCGGGAATCGAACCAGTGACCTTTTGGTGTGAAGCTAATGACTAACCATTATGCCACGGAGGCTGTTGAAATATAGATGTCGTAGCGATATCGTAAAATTGACGATCACATGAAATGGTTGACGATTTAAAACTGGCCATATCTTTTAAGAGGATTGTGAACTTACGACGAAAACTATACTTTGCATAAAAACAGCGACAGTGATTTCACCTCTTAAAAGTTAACCGATTTTAGGAATTATTGATAAGTAGTCAGTTTGACAAATAGCTAGGTTTTTCGTTATATAAATTTTCAAAGCGTCGGTTGCACAACCGACGTTCAAATCCGGACGGCCAATGTACCAATGAGTTTTTCGAAACTTACGTGAAGGAAAACATCGTAAGGAAACCTGCACACACCTGCGAAGAAACTCGAAGGTTGTGTGTGAAGTCGACCAACTCGCACTGGGCCCGCGTGGTCGACTAAGGCCCGATCGCCCTAATTCAGGGTAGGCTCGAGCCCCTCGATGGGGACGTATATGAGCTGATATGATGATGATGATGAATTTTTTAATAAAAAATAAACAAAAATAGCCAAAATTAATTTTGTATGAAAACAATGAACGACAAATAAAATTGAACTAAATCAAAAACCCATAAACCTAGCTATTGTACTAGCTAACAACCTTTTAAAATTAGTTAAAATAGGTCATCTTTTCAACCGACTTCCAAAAAGGAGGAGGTTCTAAATAATTAGGCTGTAACAATATACAGTCTTATTAAGAACCTCCTCATTTTTGGAAGTCGGTTGAAATGATAACAATAAGATAACAACTTCTTTTGAATGTTTGTTACGCGATATCTTCGCAGATTGTGTACAGCTTTTTATAATAATTTTTATTTGATAGGATACGCTGCCAGGTTGGTCCCATATAAATTTATCAAAACAGTGTACTTACAATTTTTTTAGAAAATTAACTTAATCAAAAATTATGATGATAACGCAAAATTGTTGCGATGGAAGTAGTTTTTTTAGCGTTTGCAATGATATGAAGTGAAAATCTCTTCTGCCGTTTGTATGAAAAGTCGCAAGTTCACAGTCCTCTTAAACGTCAACGTTTGATGATATGTCAATCCACGTTTGGCCGTATCATGAAACGTCAACATTTGATGACATGTCAATCCACGTTTGGCCGTATCATTAAACGTCAACATTTGATGATATGTCAATCCACGTTTGACCATATTATTAAACGTCAACGTTTGATGATATATCAATCCACGTTTGGCCATATTATTAAACGTCAACGTTTGATTATATGTCAATCCACATTTGGCCATACCATTAAACGTTAAAATTTGATGATATGTCAATCCACGTTTGGCCGTATCAATAAACGTCAACATTTGATGATATGTCAATCCACGTTTGGCCGTATCTTTAAACGTCAACATTTGATGATATGTCAATCCACGTTTGACCATATTATTAAACGTCAACGTTTGATGATATGTCAATCCACGTTTGGCCATATTATTAAACGTCAACGTTTGATTATATGTCAATCCACGTTTGGCCATATCATTAAACGTTAAAGTTTGATGATATGTCAATCCACGTTTGGCCATATCATTAAACAACAACATTTTAGATGATAGTCTATCCACGTTTAGCCATTATCATTAAACGCATAGCCATTTCATGAAAGGGTTGACGAGATCATAAAATGATTTTAGGTAATGAAAATACAAGTATGTCCTTCCATCTCCATGACACAGGCTATGTGCATGCCGAATTCCGGCAAGATTAGTTGAGTTGTTGACGCGTGAAAAGTAAACAATCAAACAAACACATGATCACATTTATAATATATGTAAAAAATTATGCTTACAATGAGTGACGTTTATGATGAAACGTTTGTATAATTAACAAGTAGAAAACATTATAATTCCTTTACGTTAAATAAAACTCTGCATAAATTCAGTTTTAAACTCTGCGTAAAAGTTTAACAGTCCAAGCAGCACGCGCAGCCACTATTAATGTATTTTCCGAAACAGTATTATTTATTATACCTTTATAAGAAAAAAATACCTAATAATAATATACATTATATTTAAATATTAAAGAATACAACATTTAAAATTCTTAACTAGATTTTTTTTTACATTACTGTTATTATATCTATGTAAATACCACAGATTTAATGTATGTTATAGGTAGGTACGTACCTACGGAATTAGGTAGTACATAAATTCAATACTGTTTTTTATTGTGACAGAAAAAACACGACTTAGAAATAGGATAAAAATGGGTACAATATAACAAACATAAGAAACGTAAAACTATTTAGACAAAACCTCTTGGCGTAGTTGGTTGGAAGAGGAAAAGATATTATATTTGTAATCTGAAACAAAAACAAAATTGTAAAAGAACATTTTTCACGCAAAATATTTTTTTTTGTAAGCGGTCGCCACCTATGAACATAAGAGTGGAACTAAGATTTGCTATTTTACTTTAGCGCCATCTGTAGGAAAATACTAATACCAGTAAGCAAGCTTACAAGCGTCCACTAGATTTATTGCCATCTATAGGAAAATACTAATACCAGTAAGCAAGCTTGCAAGCGTATACTAGAGGCTTTAGTAGTTCTACATATAAAACCCAGATGGCGCTAATAAACCTTTCAAAGTTCGTGAATCTATAATAATAATATTGTTATAGATTCACGAACTTTTGAAAAATTATCTGAGCGGCAGATATCGCAAGAATCCAGCAGATCGCGATGCCCTGATATCCCCAGTCGCGAAAGGCCCAGGTATGATCGCGGGGATTCGAAAAATACTAAGGTTAGGTCGATTTAGTATGTCTGATGCCACCACAGATAGGATCCCCGCGTAACGGGGGTCCGTACACGTAGTAATTTTTTGGAGCCCCGCGATGATATGCCTGGGCCTTTCACGATCTGACTGTGAATATCGTAGATCGCGATCTGCTAGATTCTTACTATCTGTCGCCAACATAGTGCATTTAGTTCTGGGCGATGGGATAATATCTTACGGCGGCGGCGACACCAGCTGTGTGTTTGTGAGATCGGGCATTGAGTTGTCGGCCTCCTGCTCAGGTTTATAGTGTTTCCTAATTAGATGTTGTGTATTAGCACAATATAGGTAATTACTAATCAGCGTATACCTACTAATTAATTTTTTTAATAATAAATATTACAAAAGTTGTAATATGTCAGCTTGAAATCATATAGGTACCTATGCTTTCTGTGCAAATAATTTATTTCTTTACCTAAAAGTGACGAAGGGGCAAAAGAAAGTTATAATAAAACCGACTTCGAGATTTTGACGAACGTGTACTTTATTTAAAACACTAGTAGACACCAAAAAGTGGTCGAGAAAAATGTGTGTGTGTGTGTTTGTGTGGAACACTTGTATTGTGAAGAAATTGGTGTACCGATTTTCATGAAATTTTGCACATTTTTTTTTAAGATTAAAAAGGGATATTGTCAATATATTAAAAAGGTTGTAAAAAATAGTCGTATGTCTGAATTTAATTTTGATATTAAATAATTTACAAAGCCTGGTGCGCGCAGGCGATATAAGAGTTGTGCCTATAATTATGTAGTTTGACACTGGAAAATGTAAAAGACCCTTGGACGTCTTTGACGAAAAGCAGGTACATCTATACAGGCTGTAACAAAATTGGTGTAGGTCCCGTTAACTGGGGCTTCTACTCTTCATACTAAACAACTTTCTCCAAGGAACCCATGGTCAATTCCTAAAAAAAATTTGGACCCTCCATACCAAAATGCACAAAACCAGTCGATCTGTTAATCAATTAGTATGAAGAGTAAAAAAATTACGTTTTCAGCAAAGTTGTAGAACAAAAGTTGTTCAGTATGATGAGTAGAAGCCCCAGTTAACGGGAACTACACCCCTTTTTATTCACCTGTATATTTTTTTATGTTTTTTATGCATGTTTCTGGACGGATTTCTCTAAAGAATTTTAAATGTAAAAGAAAATCAATTCCCGCACGTATCACTCGAAAACGGCTCGACGGATTTGGCTGTTCTTTTTGTTGTGTTCGTATACGTACCTTTTTGTACTCTGCTTCCCGTATGCCGTACGACAAGAAAGAGTAGGATAGAAAGTCACTATGGTTGGAGATCAGTTGGAATGCCATGGACTTGGAGCCAGTCTGACCCCTGATGAGGCTGAAGTCTACGGAGCCACCTTCGTCGACGTAAGCCTTTACTTCTAAGTAGGTGATAACGTAGCCTTTCTGTGGGCAGAGGATTTCATTTAAGTACCTTTAGGAATTAATAAAAAATTAAAAACTTGACTGCATAAAACTTTCTTTATAAAGCGTCGGTGGCTCAACCGGTAACGACTCGGTCCTCCTAACCAGAGGTACCGGGTTCAAATCTGGACGGCCAATATACCAATGAGTTTTTCAAAAACTTACGTACATATAATTACCGATTGCTTTAACGGTGAAGGAAAACATCGTGAGGAAACCTGCACACGCCTGCGAAGAAACTCGAAGGTTGTGTGTGAAGTCGACCAACCCGCACTGGGCCCGCGTGGTCGACTAAGGCCTAATCGCCCTGATTCAGGGTAGGCTCGAGCCCCTCGGTGGGGACGTATATATGAGCTGTAATGATGATAAAACTTTCTTTAGCGAGTTGGGTAAAAATGTATCCTCTGTCACTCGCGGGATCTATCAAGCCGTTAAGACTACAGAGCGTATCATAGAAATAAATAACCTCTTTTTTGGTCAGTCGGGTAAAATGTATCCTATGTCACTCACTCACGGGATCCAGACAAATCTAACGACACTTCGCACTCAAAATCCATGGAGCCATTTATGATACAGAGCGTGCCAAATAAACAAACAGACATACATACATACATTTTCGAGTGAAAACATAAGCCCCCAAACTGGCGCAGTCGAGTAAAAAATGAAGAGGCGGTTACATATTTTTCGGTTTTCAGCCGAATTCCAAAGAAAGGGGCTTAGGGCGCTCTCAGTTCATTTGTATATAATGTTTCAAGTCATTAATTTGTGGGGCAGTGTATAAGATTCTACAAGAAAATTCCAGAAAATGTAACTAGTTTGTCAGAGAATAAATTCAAGACTCATGTCAAAAAATGCTTGTGCTCTAGAGGGTATTATAAAATAATAGATTATGTAATTGACAAAGACATATATGTTGATTCTATTACAAATACCATTACCTGAGACTGTAATCTGAATCATGACATTATGCAATAGACAATAAGTTTTGTTTTGACTATTTAAAAAAGTGTGTAAACACCTATTTAAAAATGAATTATTTTGATTTGATTTGATCTGAAACGTTTGACATTTTTTAAGTATTCAATATCTGGTAAACTACTTATATTAATAAGTGGATATAGATGATTCAGTTTTTTTTGCAGTGGTTGCAAAGCGTATACGTGGAGTAAAATACCAGGAATATTTGAATTTAGAATCTACCATACTTATGTATCTACATAGTGCCATTATTTTCTTATGTTGGTACACATGTTAATAATTTATGTGACAATTTTCAGCCACTTTGAACGCGTAGTTGGTATTTGTCAATCAACTCTCTCTTCTCTTCTCAAGAGAGAGTCAATCAACTATTGATTTGTACGAATAGTTTAAAACAGGGTTTCCCAACCTTTGTTTTGTTAAGGCTCCCCAGACTATTAATAATTTTTTCATGCCCCCCCTCCCTTTACATGTTCAATAAATACAAAAAAATCACAATGTTTACTTAAAACCCTTTTTTTTAAATTCTAATAAAAAAAATTAAAAGTTGAAATTAAAATAATAAATGTTTTATCCAAAGAAAATAATAAAATAAAAGTAGGGACTAATGAGACACTTGAGATTGCATGTTCAGAACCAGTTGGTTAATTCTAGGTTCTGTTTTTGTCAGAGCTATCACTCAGGTCGCTATCGACATCAAGACGATTTCGCTGTTTACTTTTAATTAATACTAGAGCAGAAAAGCCTGTCTCACACAAGTAAGTTGAAGGAAAAGGAACTAGTACTCGCACAGTAAGAGAGGCTAGTTTCGAATTAACAGGCAATCTTTTGATCCAAAATTGCTCCAATGTCATGGAAGTCATCTTTCATGGACGAATCAGTCTTCATTTCTAGAAAATCTTCCTGAACTTCTTCTGGTAACTTTAACACATCGACAACAAATGGATTTCTTGTCATGTGCCATATTGGTGACGCGGTGGTGCGCTATTGTTCCCAAATGGGAGTTTGGTCGCGGGAAGAGAAAGAAAATTACAAACGCTTTCCGCCCCCCCTTGAGTTCTTTCTACGCCCCCCTGGTTGGGAACTCCTGGTTTAAAAATTACTTTTGCGAATTGACTATGGGTCTCTCTTAACATACCCTACCCTATTATACCCTTTTTTAACCTAACTAATATCGTGCGTATGAAGCAGTATTAATATGGACATGCTGCTTGGTAGGCACCGAAAGAATGGTTCAAAAAGTCAGGCCTTAACTAACTGCTCTGGAAATAATATAAATGGTCAGCAACGGATACATTTTTATGAATAGTTCAAATATTTTTTTTACGAATTGACTATGGGTCTCTTGACCGCAGGATGCGGGCAGCGCAGAACCGGTCGTCGTGGAGGTCTTTGGGGGAGGCCTTTGTCCAACAGTAGACGTCTTTCGGCTGGTATGATGATAATAACCATGCATTGAGCTACGAAATAATTTTGTCCAGCAGTTGGTATAATGATGATAATAATGGTACTGTTAAATCTGCAAAGTCTGACACAACAGGCATTAAGCTGCGAAATACCTTTGTTCAGCAGTGGACATCTTTCAGTTGGTATGGGATGATATTAACGATACTGTAAAATCTGCAAAGTCCGACACAACACGCATTGAGTTGCGAAATAATTTTGTCCAGCAGTGGACATCTTTCAGTTGGTATGAGATGATATTAATGATACTGAAAAATCTGTAAAGTCCGACACAACAGGCACTGAAATAAGAAAAGACCTTTGTCCAGCAGTGGACATCTTTCAGTTGGTATGAGGATGATAATAATGATACTGTAAAATCTGCAAAGTCCGACACAACAAACATTGAGCTACGAAAAACTTTTGACCAGCAGTTGACAGTTTTTAGTGGGTATGATGATGATAATAATGATACTGTAAAATCTGCAAAGTCCGACACAACAGGCGTTAAGCTACGAAAGTCCTTTGTCCAGAAGTGGACATCTTTCAGTTAGTATGATGATGATAATAATGATACTGTAAAATCTGTAAATTGAGCTACGAAAGACCTTTGTCCAGCAGTGGACATCTTTCAGTTGGTATGAGGATGATAATAATGATACTGTAAAATCTGCAAAGTCCGACACTACAGGCATTGAACTACGAAATAATATTGTCAAGCAGTGGACATCTTTCGGATGGTATGATGATGATAATCAAGAGACTGTAAATCTGCAAAGTCCGACACAACATGCATTGAGCTACGAAATTTGATACTAACCTTGGCATCAACACTGACTGTGACAAAGAACGGTTCAAAGTTATTCCTGTGTCTGTATCTATCCGAGCCTCCATTCATTGGCAGGGAATCTGAGGACAAACCAACGGAACAAAAAATCAATAATGTCATACTGCTTATCTCCGATCCTCCCCCGTCCAAGCCGAGGTCCGTGCCCACCTGGGCGCCCTTAGGCAGTTGCATCTTTTTGCTTTGCAATAGGTTGAGTGCCTTCCGTACTCGCCTCCCCTGCCCGGTGAAGTTGTAAAGGCCCCACGGCCAACAACAAGCTTGTCCTTTCGAAAAAAAAAACCAAAGTATATAATTATATAAGTACTAACATACAGTATGGACACTCCCTGCCGCTCTCTAGATTGCGACCTCACCCCCTTGTCACCCAGAATGATACAGATTGGTTACAGTTTGGTTGTGGAACCGCCATTTTGATTGTTCCGTCATTCCTTTCTTGAAATGTCATTTCTGGCCCGTTGTATGAAGTGTCCAGGGTGTGCTAATACTATGGGCTTATTCTTACTATGGGCCTCATAAGAAGGCTCAAGGTCACCCAAAGGGCAATGGAGCGTGCTATGCTCAGAGTTTCTCTGCGTGATCGAATCAGAAACGAGGAGATCCGCAGAAGTACCAAAGTAACCGACATAGCTCACTTCTGATTCGCGATTCTCCGCTAAACTGAAGTGGCAGTGGGCAGGGAACATAGCTCGTAGAACAGATGGCCGTTGGGGCAGTAGGGTTCTCGCATGGCGACCGCGCACCGGGAAACGTAGCGTAGGCAGGCCTCCCACACGGTGGAACGACGCCCTTTAGAGGATCGCGGGAAGCCGATGGATGCGGGCAGCGCAGGACCGGTCGTCATGGAAATCTTTGGAGGAGACCTTTGTCCAGCAGTGGACGATTTTCGGCTGATATGATAATACTAATACAGGAATTCTCTACGTGATCAAATCAGATTTGAGAAATTCTATCTGAAAATTAAAGTTCCCAACATAGCTTACAGATCGGTAAGCTCAAGTGGGTGGGAACATAGCTCGTAGAAAGGATGTCCGTCGGTGCAATAAAATTCCCGATTGGTGACCGGAAGATATAGCGTAGGCAGGCCACCTACTCGGTGGATCGACGACCTGGATGCGGGCAGTACAGGACCGTTCGTCGAGGAAATTATTGGATTTTTTTTTACTTTTTTGGTTCGATTGTGTAGGTTCATTGGGGAAAGCTCTTCAGTTTCGTAAGTTTTTATAATTTGTTTGGCTTCGATTGCGTTGGCTCCTAGGGGAGAGTTGTTTAGTTTCATGAGTAGTTGATATAATTTTTTGCTCTGATTGTGTAGGTTCATTGAGGAAAGTTGTTTAGTTTCAAGCAAATTTTCATACATTTTTCGGTCCGATTGTGTAGCTTCATAGGGGAAAGTTGTTCAGTTTCATGATCATTTTTATAAATTTTTCGCCCCGATTTTGTAGATTCATCGGGGAAAGTTGTTCAGTTTCATGATATTTAAAAAAAATATTCTCCGATAGTTTGGGTTTCTTGGAGATAGTTTTTTAGTTTAATGATAATTTATAATTTCTTTTTGCTTCAATTGTGTAGGTTCATTGATTTCAGATTTCAGATTTGGGGAAAGTTGTTTAGTTTTATGAGGATTTTTATATTTTTTTGCTCCGATTGTATGCTGGGTTCATTAGGGAAAATTGTTGAATTTAAATGTACTTTATATTGTTTTATTATTTGCTCCGATAACTGATTGTAGATAAAATGTTTCAATTCCTATATACTGAGTTTAATAATTAGTAATGTACATTACAAATCATTCTATTGATTAATTTAAAATTTACACCCCACAATCTAAGAAAGAAAGTAACTTCACTTACGGTCATATTCAATCCCAACTTTGAAATGGAAGGTCTCAAATTTTTGCGGAGCACATCTTACACCACAAAGAATCATCAGAAGCACAAATGTACAAAATGTAGTATTTCGAAAGAATAATTCGCGAGACATTTTTACTCAACAAAAAGATCAGAAGTTTTATTTTATCTTTACCAAAGCGATACTGTGGTGGAATATTAAGCAACTACTGACTTTTTCTTTGTCATACTTATCTAATCTAATGATTTCAGATAAGAGTATTTTCTTCTCAATATCGAATGATACTTTTGTAGTACGGCGTTAATCAATAAAATACGATGATACGAAATGACATTTCGGTACGCAACATTGAAAAGATTGGGAGTTTCGCAAGTTTGCTGATAACGCGGTTTATCTGCAACTTAGGTGATGAATCGTTGTTCTTAAGATGAGGTACCAAGTAAAATTATTGTCCTCCTCTTTCTTGCACATTTTTAGTTTTTCCATCCCTCTCAGAAAACTTTCAAATGCAATTATTGAATAAATCAAAAATCAAAAACTTACAAAAATATAACATTTTCACTCGAAAAACTTAAAACCTTGGCTGGTTAGTCCATTCGGTTTACACCAGGATGTCGCGGGTTCAATTTCCGGCGGGGTCAAATTGGTTTTGGTTGGTGGTATGGCATTTTCTAAGCCTGCCTAGCTAGGTACCACCATCTTATCTAAGTCTTGCCGCCAAACTTCAGTGTTAAGAACATTGATGTGTTCCGGCTTGAAGATAAGATAGCCAGTTCTCCATTGCGTTAGGAAATCTTGGTAAGCCCGCTTCCATCTTCGGCATCATTGTCACTTACCATCACTTACCACCAGGTGAGATGATGCCAAGTGCTTACCAATTGTAAACAATAAAAGGTGTTTATTTTTTAAGGTTTTATGTTTTTACTTGTTATATTGAGTACACAATTGTTATTAGTGTAATTTTAAGGGGTAACTTTGCGATTGTTTTATCGAATAAATTGTGAGCTATCGTGTTTTTGCCCTTAATCAGATAGTCTTTTAATTATTTTTCTTTTTAGTATTTATGAACTAAGCATAATTTAGATAAATCATTTCTAAAATGATCATTTTGTGTTATACCCCCTCTTAAACAACGTTCGCAAATAGTAACAGCAATTTAATTAAATATTTCTGAGAATAGCGGATTTTTCTTTTTGTAATATATTTAATAAGTCATTGTTTTTAGTATTTATAAACAAAGCATAATTCAGATAAATCTTTACTAAAATGATCATTTTGTTTTATACCCTCTCTTAAACAACATTCGCAAAAAGCAACAGCAATTTCATTAAAAATTTCTGAGAATAGCGGATTTTCATATCCATTTTGTGAGAACAAGGATATTGTTATTTTGATAATATTATGTAGCTTCTTCATTTCAAGATCAAACCACAAAATTGGATTGGTAGGTATTTTACAAAATTTTTGCAATATTTTTTACCAGTCTGGAATTTATGGAAGACAATGTTTTCCGAGTTTATTTATCTTGAGGATGTGTCCCGGCAGTGGGGACGGACGGTTGTGGGTTGTTTATTAAGGCGGGGTATATTGGCAAATAAGCAGTGAGAAGCGCTTAGCAAAAAAATCTGGATAATTATTCCCGCTTAATGTTTTGGCCTGAAAAAAAGATATGTTATATTCAAGGATATTACCTAGGGCCCTTGTAATTTCATTACACGATTAAACTAACTTGACATGATCATAAAAAATCCCAAACATAGCTTAAATTAAAGCAAAGTGAAGCAAAGCCTGTACACATTTGTAGCAAAAAAAAATATTTCTTTTAAATTTGAAATTTATATCATAATTTTCTTCTTTTCAAAATACGTAGTCCATGTTTATTCAAATTTAATTTAGTTCAATTTTTCGGAACTTTTCAACGAAAAAACTTTGACAAAGTGCAAAAGTGTGGTTATTTTCTTTACTATTTACACGTAAAGAAAAAGACAGAGACAACTGCTCAATCGATGCCTCGCCATAACAATGTAAGTATCTTTGGACTATGTGTCTGTTAAGGCATTTCGAAGTGGGAGGTGTCGTTAAATACAGCACAATACTCGTACATATTATTGAGTGCATGGATGTTACAAATGTTTTTTTATAAACTATTGGTAAGCCTTTGGCATCATCTTATTTAACGGTAAGTGACGATGACGCTGAAGATGGAAGAGGTATTACCAAGATTCCCCAACGCAATGGGAAACTGGCTGTCTTCTTTTCAAACCAGAACTCATCGATGCTAATGACATTGATGTTTGGAAGCCTTAGATAAGATAGTGGTAGATAGCCAGGCGGGCTTACAAAATTCCTTTCCACCAACCAAACAAGCCTTCCAAAGTAAGACTCCGCCGGGAATCGAACCCGCGACCTTCTGATGTGAAGCTAATGGACTTAACCACTACGCCATGGAGGTGATTAGAGAGTTAGTTTAGTTGGGAATGTAATTTTGGAAACATAAAAAAACTTTCAATTTTTCACATCATACGAGTTTGCAAAAACCTCTTATAAAGTTATATTTTCAGTAGCAGGCACAGATAGATTTCATTCAAGTGGCACAATGAACGAAGGAAACCCTTACAACGATCCTGCCCTGTCCTGTGAAAAACCCTCATGACCGCAATCAGACCCTTTTCAAGTGTGGTATGAAGGTAACTGCAGATACAATGCTAGGTTAGGTGACTTCCTCCCTTTTCATAGAAAGTTTTCGACCTTCGGTAACCACGATTGGTAAAACCTCGCAGGGTTTGTGGTTTACTCAGTTTTATATAAAAAAAGTAAGTTTATTTTGTTAATTTTCTAAAGCAAACTTTCGTTTATACCATATAAAAAATTACAAAAAAAAATACACAGACTAGTATATCTAAGAGACTTTGATAAGTCGATTTTCAGATTAGTATATCCAAGGGACTTCGTCATTTCAATTGTCAGACTAGTATATCTAAGGGACTTCGTTACGTCGGTTGACAGACTAGTATATCTAAGGGACTTCGTTACGTCGATTGTCAGACTAGAATATCTAAGGGACTTCGTTACGTCGATTGTCAGACTAGTATATCTAAGGGACTTCGGTATGTAGATTGTCAGACTAGTATATATAAGTGACTTCGGTATGTCGATTGTCAGACAAGTATATCTAAGGGACTTCGTTACGTCGATTGCCAGACTTGTATATCTTAGGGACTTCGGTACCTATGTCGATTGTCAGACTAGTATATCTAAGGGACTTTGGTATGTCTAAGGGACTTCGTTACGTCAGTTGTCAGACTATTATATCTAAGGGACTTCGTTATGTCGAGTGTTTTTACCTTCGAGCGACGAAGAAGTAAAGAAATGCTGAAGGCAAGTCGCATAAGGTGACAGGCGGTGGGAAAAACCCAAATCCAAACAACACATAGATTTTACCCCAAAAATCTGGTATTTTCCCAAGATAAACCTTTGTTACGACTTATTGGGAATTTAGGGATGAATCTAGGAAGAAAACCGGGTTTTACCAAAAAACCGGGTACAGCCCACCCCTACAGGTGGGAGGCTAACATGCACACGACAACATTGGATATTGTCTTGTCGCTATAACAAGATGGCATCTAATGAGCCTCGCGAACGCCCGAGTTGTTAAGGCGAGGTATTGATGGAGCAGTTGTCTCTGTCTTTTTCTTTACGTGTAAAGAGTAAAGAAAATAACCACACTTTTTCACTTTTTCAATGATTTTTCGTTTCAATCAAAAACTACAATGAAAATATAAAAAATAATAACATTAGTCACTTTGTATTGTCATAACAAATATTGTTGTATGTTTTTTTTAATTAATACTTCAAAAAATTATTCATAACTAGAGTTGAAAGTAACGGTGTAGACCTGTCTTTAGGACTTTTTTCTATCGAGCCAAAACTGCTCAACCGTGTATAGCTCAATAGCTTTTGACTTTGAGGAACATCTCAACGATAAGGTTATTTTTTTTCAACCTTGGGTTTTTTTTATTGTTTAGGAGTAATTGCCTTCAAAAATAACGAAAGTCTGTAATATTACCGCCTTAAACCTTTGTTACGACTTATTTGGAATGTAGGGATGGATCTAGGAAGAAAACCGGGTTTTATTAAAGAACCGGGTACAGCCCACCCCTACAGGTGGGAGTCTAACATGCACACGACAACATTGGATATTGTCTTGTCGCTATAACAAGATGGCATCTAATGAGCCTCGCTAACGCCCGAGTTGTTAAACAATGGACTCGTTCGTTTTCATACTTCGCAGACTAATTAGCCCTTTGTGTTGTAACTTTAGGTAGTCTGTACCTGATAGATTCTGTCCTATCCGTAACTACAGAATGTATGCATGTAGGTATGTTATGCGCACCTATCCCAGTTACCCCTAAAATTATGTTTTTTTTATAATTGCATGTGCGTTGTTATCATTTTCCTGACTTGGAAAAAATATTAAGAAAATAAATAATTTTCCAAAAACATCTTTTAGGCACAAAAAATACTTAAAAAGCCAAGTGATCAAATAAAAATATACGGTTCCAAATACTATTTTTTTTTAAAAAAAACCTATCAACTTTTAAGTACTTACAGGCTTTGAATATTGCATTGTCACGCGATATAAATATGCATGCAAAATTTCAGCTCAATCGGAAACTAGAAAGTGGGTCAAAATTAACTTGCAAGATTCCACCCGAACAAACATACATACATAGCAAAGTAAATAAAAGCTTGTAAAAAAACATGAAATTTTGGGCGTTACAACGGCCAGTAGGGAAATCTGACTCAAAAGATTGTTTGAAATTTTATTGTGATTCAGAATCCATTTAAAAGATCAGTAAAAATTCAAGTACCCACACATTTTTTTGTAATTCTTGAGCTTCTTTGAAAAGTCTGGAACTTTTTGCCAACTACATATTCATCCCTTTAAAGAAACTTACTTTTCAAGATTCCGTACCAGGTAATGTCCGGCTACCTATATTTACTAAGCTTACGCTGTCCGTCCGTCCGTTTGACTGACTCATGAAAATCGGTTCACAATCTGCGAAGATATCGCGTAAAAAACACACACACAAAAAAAAACAACAAAGCCGAATCAAGAAACTCCTCCTTTTCGGAAGTCGGTTGAAAATATCCTGTACATGTGAATTAGTTATTGTAAATACTCACGCATGACAAATGGGTGTAAGCACCAAATAATTTTGATATATCGCCCACATAAGCTGCGCGAAACAAAGAAAGATTAATTAACGCTCAGACTAATATTAATACTAATAGGAAAACCAATACTAATAGTTCAGATTAATAATAAGACAGAGGAGAGACTAATCTAATGCCGAACTAAGTGGTTAGGTACCTAGTTAAAAGGTCGAAGGTTAAAAGCGTCGGTGGCTCAATCGTTAACGACTCGGTTCTCCTAACCAGAGGTCCCGGGTTCAAATCCGGACCGCCATGTACAAATAAGTTTTTTCCAAACTTACGTACATGTACTTATCGATTGCTTTGACGGTGAAGAAAAAACATCGTGAGGAAACCTGGACATCTGATTCCAGATGTGTTAGAGGGTCGAGTTGCACACGTCTGTAGGTGTAAATGCCCTACACGTGACCGCGGGCGATGCTAAGTGGAACACCAGGCATCCGTCGTCTATCCCCTGGACAGCACGTTTAATTGTGCCACATGATAAGAGAGAGACACCTAGTAAGTCTTTTACCCTGATGATTCTAATTAGGCTATACATGATTTTCGAAAGGTTTATGAATTAAGTACCGATTTTTAACAGTCATTTAACAGACAACAGGACCATCTCGGGAATATACTCTTAGTAAAGGGTGTCCAGCGGAAAATTTTGTTTTTTAAACTTAAATAAAAAACATATTATTAAACTCAAAATATAAAAACAAAGCACGTTTCTGCGGATTTTATTTTTTTAAAATAATGTCCTCCAAGTGACGTCCATTTCGCGCAACACACTCTTGTAAGCGAACCCTCATATTGGCGAATACGCGCGAACACGCAGGGCAGATATGGTGCGGGGATTATTACAGTACACTTTGGACTTGAGGTATCCCCACAAGAAAAAATCACAGGGCGTCAAGTCAGGCGATCGTGGTGGCCAGGCTATGTCTCCGTACTTGCTTATTAATTTTCCAGGGAAAATGTCCCTTAACTTCGACATGGACACCCTGGAAGTGAGCGGGGTTGCCCCATCTTGCTGGAAATGTGTCCTATTGTTGCGTCCTGGAAAAACTTGCAATTGCGGCACTAAAAACTAATCAATCATGCGGCAGTATACAGAGGAGTTCACAGTTTCCCCCTGATTAAAAAAATACGGTCCGATTATTCCTTGAGCTGAGATGGCGCACCATACTGTGGTTTTAGGGCAGTGCAAACTTTTCTGATGACGTTCTCTTGGGTTGTTGGGATT
Organism: Coleophora flavipennella; assembly: GCA_947284805.1. Classification (NCBI taxonomy): domain Eukaryota; kingdom Metazoa; phylum Arthropoda; class Insecta; order Lepidoptera; family Coleophoridae; genus Coleophora; species Coleophora flavipennella. The sequence goes on from OX369268.1 coordinate 14,675,249, forward strand.
CCAGTAACGCATATTTTGCTTGTTTACGTAACCCCCGATGTGAAAATTGGCCTCATCGCTGAACAATATGTTTCCAAGTGTTCTGGGGGTTCGAAATCGTTCCAAAGCCGTTCTGGCGTACCTTTCCCTTGAAACATAATCGTTCTCATTCAATTTTTGGACAATTTGCATTTTATAGGGATGAAGCTTTAGTTTTTTTTTCAAAATCGTATGCACAGTAGACTTCTTAATGACTGTAGAGGCGGCAATCTTTCTTACTGATTTCCTTGGATTTCGAAGAATTTCTTGACGCACCTGTGTCACTCGTTCTGGTGTTGCTGCCGACGTAGACGGTCCTGGTGGCGGCCTATTGATCATTGTCCCTTCTTCTCGAAATATTTGCACCCACGTTCTGATAAGCTGCGTACTCGGACCATCGCTTAATCGCCGAATGTTGTAATGCAAACAAAAAGCACGACGCGCTCGAATAGGCGAATTGCCGTTCATCAAATATTGTTCCACCGCATACGCGCGGTGCGCGCCCGACCAATGACTCATGGCGACTGACAAATCCGCAGAAACGTCGCTTCTAACGCCACCCCCTCCGCGGCCCTAACCCCGCTAACAAATGAGTAACGTTTATTTAAAGTTTAAAAATTTTCGCTGGACACCCTTTATTTGGTAAACATACTAGTACATAAGAAATACATACAGTGTTATATAGAACCTCCTACTTTTTGAAGTGCGTTAATGCGTGCGTGATTTACAATGATTGGTACACACTTAACAGTCCATATCTTGAAAACCACTGCATCAATTTCGATGAAAATTGCACTGCTCTCTAAGATAAAGATGTTTAATCCAAAAAAAGTCTCCAGAATCTGAGAAATACGTGGACAAACATAGTTTTCATACATACAAACATACACTTATAAAATACGTGGACAAACATAGTTGTCATACATACAAACATACACTTATAAAATACGTGGACAAACATAGTTTACATACATACAAACATACACTTATTAAATTTGGTACCTACACCTGTTTTGGCCCATAAAGACAAAAATACACGAATATTGTGCAATTCTAACAATATTCATCATCATCATATCAGCCGAAGGACGTCCACTTCTGGACGTAGGCCTTCCCCCAAGGATTTCCATGACGACCGGTTCTGCGCTGCCCGCATGCAACCAACGGCTTCCCGCGATCTTCACCAGGTCATCGGTCCACCGAGTGGGAGCCCTGCCTACGCTACGTTTTCCGGTGCGCGGTCACCACTCGAGAACTTTACTGCCCCAACGGCCATCTTTTCTACGAGCTATGTGCTATGTAATATTACATTCATACGGGTCGAAATGATAACCTCCTTTTTTAGTTGGTAAGATGATTTTCAATGAAGATGCGATTTTGGGGTGGTAGTGGAACTATGCAGTCCCCCCATCAGGTGTACAAATGATCCAGTAAAACTCGCAGGAGACCGCTGACTGATTTATTTTTTATTTTTTTATTCTTAATTGGTAAGCCCTTGGCATCATCTCACCTGATGGTAAGTGAAGATGATGCCAAAGACGGAAGCGGGCTTATCAATATTTCCCAAGGCAATTGAGAACTGGTTATCTTATATTCAAGCCGGAACACATCAATGTTGTCAATACTGATGTTTGGCGGCAAGACTTAGATAAGATGGTGGTAGCTAGCCAGGCGGGCTTAAAAAATGCCCTACCACCAACCAAACCGAGTCTTACAAGTTGACCCCACCGGAAATCGAATACGCGACCTTCTGGTGTGAAGCGAATGGACTAACCATTACGCCACGGAGGCGGTTAAATTAGGATGCATGTGTCCTGTGGCAGTCAGATATTGAACAGTGAACGCCACTAGCCGTATTTATTGTCGTTGACCACCATAAAGTCCATTTTGCCCGGGTCTCTCCTCAACTTGAGACGGTAAGGCCATACCACACACATGGGGGCCAAGTCTGTGGGGATTGGTAGTGGTTGGAGGGCTAGTGGCAAACCTCCTTTTTCAGAAGTCTTATCTTATCAGCTCATATACGTCCCCACCCAAGGGCTCAAACCTACCCTGAATTAGGGCGATCGGGCCTTAGTCGACCACGCGGGCCCAGTGCGGGTTGATCGACTTCACACACAACCTTCGAGTTTCTTCGCAGGCGTGTGCAGGTTTCCTCGCGATGTTTTCCTTCACCGTAAGAGCGTCGGATAAACATACATATGAAATTGAAATTAGAAAACACATTGGTACGTGGCAGGATGTGAACCACGGCCTCCTGGACAGGAGGTAGCGGTCGTAACCGTAACGCCCCCGAGGCTCTTTTTTCAGAAGTACTCATATTAAAAGGAAATTAAAAAAAAAATATTTCACTGAATTTTGTATGGATTGACAGTAATGAAATCGTTAATTTATTGCACGTATTTTCTTTTTATTTACAATTGGTAAGCCCTTGGCATCATCTCACTTGATGGTAAGTGACGATGATGCCGAAGACGGAAGCGGGCTTACCAAGATTCCCCAATGCAATGGAGAAATGGCTATCTTATCTTTCAACCGCGACTCATCAATGTTGTCAACACTGACGTTTGGCGGCAAGATGGTGGTAGCCAGGCGGCCTTAGAAAATACCCTACCACCAACCAAACCGAGACTTACAAGTTTACCCCACCGGGAATCGAACCCGCGACCTCCTGGTGTGAAGCGAATGGACTAAGCATTACGCCACGTAGGCGGTTAAACAGTGTACAGGTGTGGAACAAAATTGGTATAGGAGCCGTTAACAGAGAGTTTCAAAAAAATACTCTCCATACAAAATAAAATAGTTAATCAGCACTTAGCACTCCAATTTTTGAAGTAAAACGTCTTTACGCACGCTCGACTTGGGGAGTAATCTGGTGAATGCGTTACGCGAACGGTAATTTCTAGCGTTACGAAAATACGCTCGGGCGAGGCGAACGGCACGCTTGACTTGGGGAGTAAGCTGGTGAAAGCGTTACGCGAACGGTGAATAAGATTTACTTCAGTCGTGTGGTCTATAGCACACTCGTTTTTTTTTTTAGAATTGTTTATGGAAAAAAGAAAATAATTGTTCAGTATGATAAGTAGAAGCCCTACTTAACTGGTCCTATTCCAATTTCTTTACATCCTGTATATTCGTCCATTGTAAGTAGTATAAATACAGATCTGAGGAATTCAAGATTTCTTGTTTATGACGTAAATAAACAATAAACAAACATTGTACCCTTTTAGCAAAGATAATAACATAGTTCTTGTTGATACTGGAAGAGTATTTCTTTAGGGCAATAATAACTTATTTCTACAACATTGAAATAACATGAGAATACAGTCGGAATTCTTATAACTTTGAGGACACCTACACTAATTTTGTTACAGAGGGTGAACCAATTATGAAAAAAATAAAATTAAAACCCGACTAAAAAATCTTTACTTTGACCCACCTGAACTCATAGACTTTATTTTTCCTTTCATATATAATAATATAAGGGTAATAGCTACAAACATACATATATACATATATTGTTTATAGACTGTGAAAAATATAACATACCTTTTTTGTAGTCGGGTAATCTTCTTTCTTTCTTATCGTGTGTCACAATTAACCGTGCTATCCAAGGGATAGACGGCGGCGGTTGTCTGGTGTTGCACTTAGCATCACCCGCTATCACGTGTAGTGCATTTAAATTTACACCTACGGATGTGTGCAACGCGACCTTCATACACATCTGGAATCAGATGTGCAGGTTTCCTCACGATGTTTTTCTTCACTGTTAAAGCAATCGGTATAGTATATGTACGTAAGTTTTTTTTGAAAAACCCATTGGTACATTGGCCGTCCGGATTTGAACCCGAGACCTCTGGTTGGAGGGCCGAGTCGTTACCGGTTGAGTCACCGACGATTCCTAGTCGGGTAATAATAATAGAATATGAACCAATGTTTAGAAAACGTGAAATTTAAGGTTTTGTTCTTCCTATAAGCTGCCTAGAAAGGATCGGTTTGTAAAATTAATATTTCTCAGATCAAAAAAAAGTTCAGATAGAATGCTGCATAAAGTTAAAGCTATTTGCAGCTTCGACGCGCCCTCCTGACCCGCGCCGAAGCACAATTAAGTTAAACGACTTGGTAGGCACGGGTAGGGTCCAATTTTATGAAAAAATGTTTTTACTTTGTATAAAAAAATAAAGAACAGGCGAATGTCATTCGAAATAAAACGAAAAGTCAGAAAAAGGCAATGACAGGAATAGCAGATGAAATCAGCCAAGACATTCGTCAAAAAAAAAAAACAAATTAAAAGAAGATTAAAAAGAAATTAAAAAGTGTGAACGTCACACAGTTTTTGAAACATGTGTGCGGTATTGGTGTGTTATGTGTGTATCTTCTACGACGACGTCTTATCTATCACGTAGTGTTGTGTTTTGAAGTGGATATGGTGTCTATGTGTGGGTGTACAGTATATGTACGAGTACATGTTCGGAAAGGTTTGGTTTGGCTTCACATTGGATTTGCGTGAGATTCTATCTCGACTTTTTTTCTGATCTGAGGATGTTTCATTTGTTTATTCTTTATTTTTATAACACAATATAAACTTAAAATAATATGAAAAACGACGTATGTTTGTACGACGCCTTTGTAGGCGGACTTATCCTTTACAGGGATCTCTTCCAGTCACCCAGTCAACGTTTTATGCTGGGTATTAGGGAGAATAGTGTTACATTCTCGGCTTCATCAGCACTTACCATCAAGCTAAACGCACTCAAATTTTTAATAAAAAAAAAAACTGTTATTTGTTTTACTCATAAACTCAATAACTTTTAAAACTTTGATGAAATCACATTCTGGACAAATATCCAAAGATAGTGAGTTAGTTACGAGTTACTGATCGATTTGTATAAGAAATTGTTTTAATTTTTTTTTATTCGAAATTGGTAAACCCTTGGTATCTTCTCATTTGATAACTAAGTGACGATGATGCCGAAGATGGAAGCGGGCTTACTAACATTCATCAACGTCATTCATCAAGTTTGGCGGCAAGACATAAAATAGAGTTAACTAGCCAGGCGTGCGTAGAAAACGCCCTTCCCCGGAACACATCTATGCTCTTAACATTGATGTTTGGCGACAAGAATAAGATAAGATGGTGGTAGCTAGCCAGGCGGGCTTAGAAAATGCCCTACCACCAACCAAACCGAGTCTGACAATGTTAGAAGCCACCGGGAATCGAACCCGCGATCTCCTGATGTGAAGCTAATGGACTTAACCATTACGCCACGGTAGCAGAAAACGGATTTCAACAAATTTGTAAGTATAACAAAAAAAATTGAAGTTGGGTTATTCTACAATAAAAAAAAGGTAACTCCATAATGCCCAAAAAATATTGTATCAATTAAATAATGGTGGTTAAATATTAGCATAATTTGAATCAAAGTTTTTTAACCTATCCATTATACCTATGTTAAATTTGATGTCCTGTGAAGGTCGCGGGGAGCCGCTGGATGCGGGCAGCGCAGGACCGGTCGTCGTGAAATCCTTCGGGGAGGCCTTTGTCCAGCAGTGGACGTCTTTCGGCTGATATAATTTTAAATTATTATGTAGGTAGGAACCTACCTACCTATTGTATTGGCAAAATTTAATAACTTTCTAAAAACCTTTTAATATTGTATTATATGTCACACGATACAAATGCATGCAAAATTTCAGCTCAATCGGACACCGGGAAGGGGGTCAAAATTAACTTGCAAGATTTCATTACAGACGACGGGACAGGTGAAACTAAAAAAACTCAAAATTGCCTATAAAACCTAAAAACTTTAGGTACTTACAAGCTTCTAATATTGCATCAGTTGTCACGGAATATACATATGCATGCCAAATTTCAGCTCAATCGGAGTGGGTCAAATTTTATCTTATGTGCAACAGACGAAAATTCTAGTGACGAATTAAAACAGGAGTTAATAGCTTTCCCACGGGAACCACTTAAGAAATCTGTATAAAAAGTAGCCTATATGTTAATCCAGAACCTAACCTATATGTGTGCCAAGTTTCATTCCGATCCGTCCAGTGCTTAAAGCGTGGAAGAGTAACAAACATCCATCCATACATACAAACTTTCACATTTATAATATTACTAGCTGTCCCGGCGAACTACGTACCGCCTTACATTACATTACACTGCCCTACCCTACCCTACCCTACACTACACTACACTACCCTACACTACACTACCCTACCCTACCCTACCCTACCCTACACTACTCTACCCTACACTACACTACCCTACCCTACACTACTCTACCCTACCCTACACTACACTACACTACCCTACCCTACACTACCCTACACTACCCTACCCTACACTACCCTACCCTACCCTACACACACTACACTACACTACCCTACACTACCCTACACTACACTACACTACCCTACACTACACTACCCTACCCTACCCTACCCTACACTACCCTACCCTACCCTACACTACCCTACCCACTGCACTTCCCTACCCTACCCTACCCTACATAAAAACCTTCTCCTGACAATAACGAACTCGACAAAAAAAGAATTAGCGAAATCGGTCCAGCCGTTCTCGAGTTATGCGCTTACCAACACATTTTGCGATTAATTTTTATATATTAGAAGAATAGTAGGATGTGGTGGTAGTATGTATGTAGATTGTAGTTCCGGTATCATCATCATCATCATATCAGCCGAAGGAAGTCCACTGCTGGACATAGGCCTCCCCCAAGGATCTCCACGACGACCGGTTCTGCGCTGCCCGCATCCAGCGGCTTCCCGCGACCTTCACCAGGTCATCGGTCCACCGAGTGGGAGGCCTGCCTACACTACGCTTTCCGGTTCGTGGTCGCCACTCGAGAACTTTACTGCCCCAACGGCCATCTGTTCTACGAGCAATGTGCCCCGCCCACTGCCACTTAAGTTTAGCAATTCTGAGAGCTATGTCGGTAACTTTGGTTCTCTTACGGATCTCCTCGTTTCTGATTCGATCACGCAGAGAAACTCCGAGCATAGCACGCTCCATTGCCCTTTGGGTGACCTTGAGCCTTCTTATGAGGCCCATAGTAAGCGACCATGTCTCAGTTCCGTACGTCATCACTGGCAACACACATTGGTCGAAGACCTTGGTCTTAAGACACTGCGGTATCTGGGACGTAAATATATTGCGAAGCTTCCCGAACGCTGCCCAGCCGAGTTGGATTCGACGATTGATCTCTTTCTCGAAGTTGGACCTACCTAACTGGACTGTTTGTCCCAGGTATACATATTCGGTAACAACTTCGAGTGTAGAGCCTCCAACCTTCAGAGGAGTAGGTATAACACGGACGTTTGACATAATTTTCGTCTTGTCCATGTTCATTCTAAGACCCACTTGTTGAGAGGCTCTACTGAGGCCATCGAGCATTGTGCCTAAGTCGTCCATAGTCTCAGCCATGACCACGATATCGTCAGCGAATCGAAGGTGGGTGATGTACTCGCCGTTGATATTGATGCCGAGTCCACCCCAGTCCAAAAGCTTAAAAACATCTTCCAGGGCGGCGGTGAACAGTTTCGGAGATATAACGTCTCCCTGTCTCACCCCTCGCTGCAGCTGGATAGGTTCCGAGTTTTGATCCTGGAGGCGAACCGACATGGTGGCGTTTTCATACAAACACTTCAGCACTTCGATGTATCGATAGTCAATTTGGCACCTCTGGAGAGACTGTAACACAGCCCAGGTTTCGACCGAATCGAAGGCTTTCTCATAGTCCACGAACGCCAAGCATAGTGGCTGATTGTACTCTTCGGTCTTCTGTATAATCTGCCGCAGCGTATGTATGTGGTCTATGGTACTAAATCCTTTTCGGAAACCGGCTTGTTCGGGAGGCTGGAAGTCGTCAAACCTGCGTGCGAGACGATTCGTAATGACCCTCGAAAACAGTTTGTAGACATGGCTCAGAAGTGAGATGGGTCTGTAGTTCTTCAGCAGGGTATTGTCGCCCTTTTTGAAGAAAAGCACGACCACACTTCTGTGCCATGCCTTAGGCGTTTGTCCTTCAAGTATAACGGAATTAAATAATTTCTGAAGAGCTTTAAGTACCGGTGTTCCACCTGCTTTCAGAAGTTCAGCCGTAATTTTATCATCACCTGGTGCCTTATTGTTTTTAAGCTGTTTAAGAGCCATTCTAATCTCGTACAGGCTGACGTCCGGGATATCTTCGGTATAGTGTCGGGTAAGTCTAGCTCTTGGGTCTTTAGCCAGATCGCTGACAGGCAGACGTGTGGTCGTGTACAATTGTCCGTAGAACTTCTCAACTTCTTCCAGCAACTCAGTTTTAGACGATATGATCCTGCCGTCCTCAGTCTTCAGCTTGGTCAGTTGACTTTGACCAACAGACAGATCTCTCGCGAACACTTTTGAGCCTTTGTTGTTCTCAATCGCCTCTTTAATACAATTTGTATTATAGTGGCGCAAATCGCGAGTTAGAGACTTAGAGATCTGCCTGTTTAGTTGCCGATACTGAGTAGCGTCTTCAGAGGATTGCAAAACCAATCTTCGTCTTTCTTCCATGAGGTTGCTGGTCAAGTCAGAGATTTTTTTGGTTCTGTTTGAACGGCGAGTTTTGAAAATCTTAGACCCGACCGTTTGGACAATTTCCACGAACCTGTCGTTATAATCGTCCACATTCTCGCAGTCTCCTAGGCATTCGAAGCGATTGTGCAACTCGAGCTGAAAGTTTTCGGGGTTTTGGAACTGGATGGGCGCTGGTCTGAGTGTGGACTTCATCAGTCGACATCTTTCTAGCTTGGTCTTTAGATTCAATGTGCCTCTTACCATTCGGTGATCGCTTCCTGTTTTGACTGAGTTGATCACAGAGACATCATTGAATATTTGCCTTCTTGTCGACAAGATGAAGTCGATCTCGTTCTTCGTTACGCCATTCCGGTATACTACGCAAAAACTCCATAATTTTATATTCAGGCGGAAGAAATAATTATAGATGTACTCTCGCGGTCCTTCCGACAGACAGAGAAGGATAATTGTTTTTTAGGGTTCCGTAAACCCAAAGGGTGACCAACGGGACCCTATTACCAAAGTACATAGTAGTATGGACACTCCCTGCCGCTCTCTAGATTGCGACCTCACCCCCTCGTCACCCAGATTGATACAGATTGGTTACAGTTTGGTTGCAGAACGTATAGGATTTTGTCGCCATTTTGTTTGTTCTGTCATTCATTTTTTTATATGTCATTTTGGCCCGTTGTATGAAGTGTCCAGGGTCTGCCCAAAGGGTGACTATTACTAAGCTTCCGCTTTCTGTCCATATGTCTGGCAGCGCGCTGTATCTCATGAACCGTAATAGGTAGACATTTGAAATTGTCACAGAATGTGTATTTCTGTTGCCGGCTGCCGCTAAAAGGACAAATAATGACAATTAAAAAAGTGTAAAACTAAGCGGGGTCCTCGTACAAAAAACGTGTTTTTTTAAGGTATTTTGTAGGTACGAGTAGATATAAGATAAATACTTACTCTATAATAATTTTAATTTTGTATATTTTTTTTATAATAGTTATATTTGATTTAGCTTTTTTTTTTATTCACAATTGGTAAACCCTTGACAACATCTCACCTGGTGGTAAGTGACGATGTTGCCGAAGATGGAAGCGGGCTTACCTAGATTCCCCAAAGCAATGGGGAACTGGCTATCTTATCTTCATGCCGGAACACACCAATGATATCAACATTGATATTTGGCAGCAAGACGTAGATAAGATGGTGGTAGCTAGCCAGACGGGCTTAGAAAATGCCCTACCACCAACCAAACCGAGTCTTACAATTGACCCCGCCGGGAATCGAACCCGCAACCTCCTGTGTAAAGCCAGTGAACTTTGCCTCTGAGCAAAAGAGCGGTTAAAATCGGAGATCTATCGTAAAAACGGCAATACATATTATGAGCGTGAAACTTGGTGTGATAAAAGTACTGATACTGAAGTAAAACAACAAATACCAAAAACCGGCTAAGTGTGAGTTGTACTTGCGCTAAGTGGTCAAAACTCAATAAAAAAAAGGATATTAAATTTCCGTCGCTCGCGTTGATTTTTTTTTGTTTGTAATGTGAATACGTATGATTATCGTAGTTGTGTTGAGAATTAGGAACCCTTTAAGCGCGAGTCAGAAAACTTCAAAAAGAATTAAAAAAACATTTTGATGTCGCTCGCGTTGATGTTTTTTTTTAAATGCATAAGCATCATTGTTATTCTTGTATGGAGTGGTGATACGGAACCCTCAGTGCACGAGCCCGACTCTCACTTGGCCGGTTTTTAGGGTTCCGTACCCAAAGGGTAAAAACGGGACTCCGCTGTCCGTCCGTTTGTCTGTCTGTCTGTCACCAAGCTGTATTTCATGAACCGTGATAGCTAGAAAGTTAAACATTTACAGATGATGTATTTCTGTTGCCGCTATATCAATAAATACAAAAAAATTGAAAAAATGAAAGTCTCCATACAATAAACGTGTTTTTTTTAAACGTGAAGAAACTAGCGCCATCTTGTATGATGTTACGGAACCCTTTGTGCGCGGTTCTGACTCGCACTTTACCGGTTTTTTTAATCATGCAAGTGCTATTCCTGAAACTCAACAAAATTCCCCAAGAAACCCATACAGATTTAAAAAAAAAATTGAATCTTCACATTTAATGGGCCGATTGCTTACATAAAGTGCTAACTACTTTTTTTTGTGCGAATTCAACGTTGTTCAGTTTTATTAATAGAGTCTACCCTTAACACTGTACGCTCCATTTCACTCTTCGTTCTCATAGCAAAAAAAAAACATTCTCATTCATAAAAAAATAATCACAAATAATGCCGACTCGCTCTTTGCATTCGTAACGAAAAGCCAAGGTAATGGACAGCATACATTTTTAAGGAGATTCTATTGAAAGCATGTCTGTACTTACACACTTTCAGAGGACTTGAAAGGCGCAAAGCGACTGCAGTGCGTGCAGGCCACAGGTGGGGTGTGACCCCCCCACATCTGACCCCCTTTAGCCTCATCTCAAACTGAAACCCCATTCCCAGATTCAGTTGTGGTCGGTTTGCCGAACGGTGCGGACTTACCGACCCGGCCGGGTCGCGAAAACCCGCGAAAATTCGCGTGCAAAGAGATTCTACATCTATTTACATGATCAGCTGTGCCAAAGCGAATATAGCGGTGCCAAAAAAAAAGTTTGACTAAAGAGATTCACTTAGTGAAAATTGGAAGATACGCGTTGTTCTGAAAAGAGTCTATTTGTGCGTTGATTCAAAATTTGAAATTGTGTTTTGTGGTTTTAATTTCTGCTGTGCTTACTTGTTCGAAATTTGAAACTTCTAATTGTTTTTAGATTATTAATTATTTTTACTTTTTTTTTAGATAGTGAATATTGTGATAATTATAGTGCGGTACCCAATCTAATGATTCTTCTATGACAAAAGTAAAGAGTTTGCGTGTAGAGTATGGATGGCGAGAACCGAATTATTCTAAACGTTGGCGGAATAAGGTAAGAAAAAAAGTTTTTTTTTATAAAAACAAAAAATAAAATTGTACAGTAAACAAAAATCACGCTTACTTAGAGCTTTAGAAGCCCAGAATAAATTTTAAATTTAATGTTACCCCCTGGCTGCTCATCCTGTCATATGATGACACAGATAAATTACTTGCTATTGTTAATTAATCAACATCCGGATACCGTATAAAAGAATACACACACACACACACACACACACACACACACACACACACACACACACAAACAAACACACACACACACACACACACACCAAAACACACACACATACAACACATACCCCCACAAACACACATAAATTCACACACACACACAGAAATAAACAAATACACACATACAACACACACCCCCACAAACACACATAAACACACATACACAGAAACAAACACACATCAATACTATAGTTAAAACTTAATTAAGTAGTACTGGGCTACAAGTTAAGTCTCATGTCCTCAAGGAAGTGCACTGATACACGGAAATACAAACAAAAAAACCCAGCTCGGTCACAGATGCCCCCATACATAACAGTTGTGTACAATGACTAGTCCTAAATTAGATGTAAGATGTATTGTTAACATTAACTGGTCAAATATTACTAATTATTATACAATATATAAAAAGCGTCGGTGGCTCCACCGGTAACGACTCGGTCCATCTAACCAGAGGTACCGGGTTCAAATCTGGACGGCCAATGTACCAATGAGTTTTTCAAAAACTTACGTACATACTTACCGATTGCTTTAACGGTGAAGGAAAACATCGTGAGGAAACCTGCACACGCCTGCGAAGAAACTCGAAGGTTGTGTGTGAAGTCGACCAACCCGCACTGGGCCCGCGTGGTCGACTAAGGCCTAATCGCCCTGATTCAGGGTAGGCTCGAGCCCCTCGGTGGGGACGTATATGAGCTGATATGATGATTTAGTAATCTGTGCTATTACTCCTAAACTAAGAAAGCCTACTTAGCCGTGATAGTTTTCCTTTTGAATTGATTATGTGTTTTAACATTTAAAAAAATCATATGTCCTAAAATAGCGATTTAGCAGGTAGAGGGGGGATGGGACACTTGAGTCTAACAAAAAAGAGCAATTTAAAGCTTATTAGTTTGCAAACCGATTCCAGAATCAAAAAATAGCTGTGGCGAACTCTCAGTAGTTTTGAAAGACCTATTTATTTAGACCTGTTATGAAAGACCTACTTAGAATGAATTTTTAATTCAAAAAATATAAAAAAATCAACAATACCTCACATGTAGGGCACGTAAACGAAAAAAAATTTACCCCTCTTTAAATGTATGGGATATACACGATTTTTTTTAATATTTTATATTGTTTTAACAAGTATATCGAATCAGAAACGAGGAGATCCGTAAGAGAACCAAAGTAACCGACATAGCTCTCAGAATTGCTAAACTTAAGTGGCAGTGGGCGGGGCACATTGCTCGTAGAACAGATGGCCGTTGGGGCAGTAAAGTTCTCGAGTGGCGACCACGCACCGGAAAGCGTAGTATAGGCAGGCCTCCCACTCGGTGGACCGATGACCTGGTGAAGGTCGCGGGAAGCCGCTGGATGCGGGCAGCGCAGAACCGGTCGTCGTGGAGATCCTCGGGGGAGGCCTATGTCCAGCAGTGGACTTCCTTCGGCTGATATGATGATGATGATGAATAAGTATACCTATGCGAATGACAGCTTTCTAGTGCAAATAATCTCTGAGCTAAGCCGTGGACAGACGGGCAGATGAACAGACAGACATGGCGAAACTATAAGGGTTCCATTTTGACTTCGGAACCTTAAAATTGGGAAGTAAGTACTTCATTCAGATTTATTCTGGAATAAAAAAAACCGTATACATTTGGCCATACAAAGTTACAGTAACGTACAGAGTTGCATCGTATTCGTTAGAGCTATTTGTAAGTTAAAAAAAATAATAAGTATTTTTGTTTATATTGTTGAGTGAGTTTGGTTCCACCTCACCTGATGGTACGTGCTGATGTAGCCGAGAATGTAACACGCAAGCTCAAATAGTGACCGTTCACTCTCGTCTTGAAGATTCCTTAATTATACGTATACAGACGCCAGCTAGGAATTCCACTCTTTGGCCGTTCGTCTGTAGAACGATGAAGCAAAATGCTTAGTGCGTATAGGTGGAATATTAACGTCAAAGGGGTGTAATCGCCCCCTGGGCCTGGTCGTCCGATGATGAAAAGAAAAAGGGCATGTGAGCTCATAAAGCTCTAGGGCACACTCTCCGAAATGGATTGTGTAGAACACCGATGGGCAGGCGATTTTGCGGCGATGCTCGAGCCCCCCCCCCCCCTGGCCTGGTCATCCGATGATTAAAAGAAGAAGGGCATGTGAGCTCATCAAAGCTCCAGGGTACACTCTCCGAAATGAATTCTGAACATCGATGGGCAGGCAATTTTGCGATGATGCTCGAGGCTTTAGAGCTTGCTTGACACAGGTTCTTCGGCGCCAATGAGTCTCCTAGCGCATCGGTTAATAGAATCCAGGGCATCAAGCTGGTACCGAGCCGATCCGTCACACAAGTGAGAGTAGTACTCAATAAATGACTTCTATTGTTATACCAAGCTCAAGGCTTGGTATAACAATAGAATCTTTTTTATCGCGCTTTTATTATTACGCTTTTATTAGCTTCACCTGTATGTATGTATGTTCGTAACCGAGTAACCTTTGCACTCGATTTTGACCCAATCCAAACGGACATATTTAATTCAAACTTTTTACATTTATCTAGAATCAATGACAATTCAATAATTTCATAAGTTTATATCATTATCCTGAACTAAAAATAAAAAAACGAGACCTACAGTACTCGCATATGATGTGTAACATGTGACAAAATACTTATGAAATTAATTAATTATCGGGTCGTACATTCACGGGCCGACCCTTCGAATAGTAGTATGTCATCTTTGCCTTTGCCATCACACTAGGCGGAATGGCTATGACAACCTTAGTTTTCGAGAATTAAAAAACGTTCGCATTTCCTGTTACACATTTCCGTCCCATTTCACGAAATCACTCCCACAAATTGCAGGAAAGCGAGAGCAAAGATGTTACACATCAATAAATATAGTTGAAAAAAACTAAAAAACACGCTTTGAAGCACATCAAACTAATTAATAAGTAAAAATTGACTCTTAATATAAGCTGAAAACAATAATGAACGGAAAATACTAGTAGGTATTATTGTGAAAAAAGCGTGGGGCGCTTTGTGCCATAACTTTCGTGTATATCTAGCAACCCATGCTTTTTTCGTAATAATACTAGTATTTTTCGTTCATTATTGTTTTCAGCTTAAATTAAAAAATATTTTTCACTTTTTAGTTTGATGTGCTTTTAAAGCGTGTTTTTGTTTTTTTAATCTATATATATTTACTATAGTGGCAACCCTAAAAACCAGGCCCAGTACTGTAACACTTTGTTATAAATTAATTCTTGAAAACTAAGGTTGTCATAGCCATGCCGCCTAGTGTGATGGCAAAGGCAAAGATGACATACTACTATTCGAAGGGTCATTTCATTTCATTTCATTTCATTTATTCATTGCAGTGTCACAACTAATGATGTACAAACATAATAATATGTGTAATAGTAGGTAGGTGTTTTTTAATTAATTATGACGCCCCGTGAGGGCATAGCAATGTGTGAGGGCTTAAGTCCTTCAATTATAAGACCTAAGTAACTGTAAATTAATAGAATACATTATCTATTACATGCTATTACATATTCTAAAAAGCAAAATTTTGACATATTATTATAAAACAATTTTTATAAGAAGAATATTTAAACTGGTTTTATAAAAACATTAATTATTCACAGTTTTGTGTATACTCTAAATACCATATATACCTAATTTATTTATAATGCAACAGATGATTTATACCCAAGGAAAGTAATTTTATTGTAAAGATGTCGAAGTTAAGGAGTTAAGCTAGTACGAAAAGCGGATCTTTTATTAATTAATTTGATTTCTATCGCCGAAAAAATCTTTAAGATTATAATAACAGTTTTGGATGAGGAAAGTTTTTTGGTTTTTTAATAAATAAATTATTTGATTCTATACTTTTTATGTCATTTGGAATATTATTATATATTTTAAATACCATCGGATGGGGACTTGATGCGAATATGTTTAGTATTGAGAAAGGTATTTTTAGTTTGTAGAGATTTCAATTGTTTCGTTTAACGTTTTCTAATGGGCTATACAAAGTTTTATGTGATCTAACAAATTTGGATGATTCTAAAATATAAATAGACGTTAACGTAAGAATGCCGTGCTTTATAAAATGGGATCGACAAGACTCCATTTGGTCTATATTTGTTAAGATTCTTATACATTTTTTTTGTAAAATAAAAATGTCCTCTACATCTGTGGAATTTCCCCATAAGATTATGCCGTAGGTTAATCTAGAGTGCGCGTACGCGTAGTATGCTGCGAGAGCTGTTTTAAAGTTTGTAACTTTTTTCAGGCTTTACAGTGCGTAGGTGAAAGAGGATAATTTTCTCGACAATTTTTGAATGTGTATTTTCCAATTTAGGTGTGTATCTAGATCTATACCCAGTAGAGAAGCCGAATTTACAGTCGCTATTTTCATATTGTTATAAGAATAGTTTATTTGTAGTGGGGTTCTTTGGTATGGTCTAAATTGAATTAGGTTAGTTTTATTGAAATTTAACTTTAGAATATGACAGTCTAGCCAATTTATGATTTTATTAAAAGTTAAGTTTAAGTGTGTCTTTAATTCAGTTTCGTTAGCACAAGACAATAATATCGAGATGTCATCTGCGAAAAGTATGCAATTGTCGCCGATCACACTTGGGAGGTCATTGACGTATATAAGAAATAGAAGACAGCCCAATACGCTACCTTGGGGAATCGAACCCGTAACCTCGAGCAAGTCTGATCTCACATTTTGGATATTTCCCGTCTTAAGGTCAATATGCTCTACTTCCACACACTGTCGGCCCGTGAATGAACGACCCGATAATTAATTAATTTCATAAGTATTTTGTCACATGTTACACATCATATGCGAGTACTGTAGGTCTCGTTTTTTTTATTCACAATTGGTAAACCCTTGACAACATCTCACCTGGTGGTAAGTGACGATGTTGCCGAAGATGGAAGCGGGCTTACCAAGATTCCCCAACGCAATGGGGAACTGGCTCTCTTATCTTCATGCCGGAACACACCAATGATATCAACATTGTTATTTTCCAATACAATACTATTTCCCTAACCCAAATAGTATCTAAATCCGTCCATTAGTTTAGGCACTAGGGCACACACACATAATATTATGTTTTTTATAGTTTTTGTCTATATTAATTTTCTATATTAATCTGTATTGATTAAAGGCAAACAAAAAGAAACATAGTTTTTTTTGCCAAAAACTTTTTTTCGCTCCTGCGCTCTGATATCAAAAAGTGGCCAAGTGCGAGTCGGATAATGCGCAAAGTAGGGTGCCGAAGTCTAAAAAGCAAAGTTATTTTTGCAGATGTTACAGAACATTTTGTATGGAAAATCTACGAACTTTTTACAAATCCAACCGTATATCATAAGTTGGTTGACTATTACTCCTAAACTAAGAAAGCCTTCTTATCCGTAAAAAATTTCCCTTTTACATGCTTTTCTAAATTCAATAGTTTCAGATTTTCTGAAAAAAGGGTTTATCTAGTGGGGGGGGGGGGGGGGTAAATGTAACTCTAACAAAAATCATCACATAATATAAGATAAATTAAAAAATAAACCCTTCTTTACATTGTACAGAAGTTAACCTAAAAAATCACATAGAATGTCACTGTCATATTTTCATACAAAATTAGTAATAGTCTTTGAGTAGGTCAAACGGCTGATAAACAGACGGACTTGACGGACATGGTGAGACTAAATCAAGGGTTCCTAGTTTGAGAACGGAACCCTAAAACACTGTTTTGTCGAATAATGAAGCTCCCGATCAACGACTAAAGCAGATAAATATAGACTTCGCCATGTTGAAAATCTTAGATTTTTTGTCATTTTCACCACAAAAAAAGGTAACACAAAAGCTTTTTGTAAAGTAATCCTATTGAATAGATAAGATCAAAAGAAGCTTTGACGCTGAAATCAACGAAGAAGCGGACGACAGAGAAATAATTGCAGATTATTTTGTAAACATTATACCATCGTTTTAGGGTAAAGGTCAGACGAAGCTATTAAAATAATTAAATAGCAATTTTTTCTTTTCAACATTTTTATAAAAGGAAAATTGCTTCTCAATAATTACTTTTTCATACTTATTTACTACCGAGGTACCGGGTTCAAATCCGGACGGCCAATGTACCAATGAGTTTTTCAAAAACTTACCTACATATACTTACCGATTGCTTTAACGGTGAAGGTAAACGTAGTGATGAAACCTGCACACGCCTGCGAAGAAACTCGAAGGTTGTGAAGAAACTGGAAGGGCGATCTACACTTTAAATATTTTCCGGTGCGCGGTCGCCACTCGAGAACTTTACTGCCCTATCGGCCATCTGTTCTACGAACTATGTGCCCTGCCCACTGTCACTTCAGTTTAGCGATTCTGTGAGCTATGTCGGTTACTTTAGTTCTCCTGCGGATCTCCTTGTTTCTGATTCGATCACGCAGAGAAACTCCGAGCATACCACGCTACATTGCCCTTTGGGTGACCTTGAGCCTTTTTATGAGGCCCATAGTAAGCGACCATGTCTCAGTTCCGTAAGTCATCACTGGCAACACATACTGGTCGAAGACCTTAGTCTTGAGACACTGCGGCATTCGGGACGTGAAGATATTGCGAAGCTTCCCGAACGCTGCCCAGATGATTTGGATTCGTCGATTGATCTCTTTCTTGAAGTTGAACCTGCCTAGCTGGACTGTTTGTCACAGGTATATATATTCGTCAACAACTTCCAGTGTAGAGTCTCCAACCTTTAGAGGGATGGGTGCGACACGGACATTTAACATTATTTTCGTCTTGTCCATGTTCATTTTAAGACCCACTTGTTGAGAGACTTTACTGAGGCCATCGAGCATTGTGCTTAGGTCTTCCATACTCTTAATAATTTAAAATTAATAGCTAAAATGTTTAAGTTAACAGAGGTAAGCATTTCGCAGAGCAGCAACACCGCTTGGTGGCATTTAGTATGAAATTTGCTCAGGATTTTAAATAAAAAATTAAGATTTGACTTCCCTTCGCGCAGGCAGCAGGATGTGCAGTGTAGCAAAACAAACACTGGCGGATGGCACAGCTGTGTCCCAGGGCTGGTTTTGTTCCGGAGCAATGGGCACCTCGGGAACATCAACTTCGAGGGTAACGTGGAAAGACCTACATAAGTAAATATCTAGCTCGCACCAGCACCAAACAAAAACGCATAGCGGTTTCTAAACACAAATTACTTACCTCAGTTAAATATTGAGAGCTATGTATGTTGAAAAAAAAAGACGTGTGGCACTCGGGTACTGCCGCGGTAAAGCTATTGCATAGCATTTTTTATCAACTTATGCAATTATAATTATTTTGTTTATTTTTATTTATGCAGTTTTTACCAGTGCCATATAAGTCCTTGGGGCGCGGGATGTTTATGTAATTAATTAACACTAAGAAAGTTCATCATCATCATCATCATCATCCGACATCATCATCGACCATCATCAATCGCCATCATCAATCGCCATCGCCATCATCATCATCATGATGGATAGATAGATGGCACTGTACGTTTTTTAGAACTCAATATTTTTTTTTTGGGGTGTCAGGTTTTATTTTCGTTACGAAATTTCGTGATTCGGTCCCCTCAAAGCCCGCAATAAAAGCTATACAATAGCTTAACACAGAATTTAAAATTAAAAATACAAAACACAAGTCTTTTCCACGGTCATCGTTTATTTTATTTTCCTTGTCAAAAGGTAACTTCAAAATTTTTGATTAAAGAGCAGAACCAAAAAGAATTTAATCATGAATCGCAAAGCAAGAAGATAACTTTGAAACAAAAATTTTGTGTTTCACTACATGATGACTTTACAAAATTAACTACGAGAATCCTACTAACAGGTCGCGAGGTTTTAAACCGATTGTTTCAATCAGCTAATCCTTACATTAAACGGAGTTATGTGTTCGGATTTTGGGAAATAAATTATTTGTTCTAAGTATTAATTTGGTGCGTGGTCGCCACTCGAGAACTTTACTGCCCCAACGGCGTTTGTGTCGATCATTGGGAAGGAGGGGTGTTGCCGTAATCTCCACGCTTGGCAGGCGGGTTAGCGATCGCAGTGTTGTTGCAGATTGGCTGCATGTCACGGAAAGACGCTGCTGCCCATCATCCGGTTTGAGTTCCTTAGTTCTCTTAGTCCTCTCTCTCTTTTGCGGGCAGCACAGAACCGGTTGTCGTGGAAATCCTTGTTGGAGGCCTATGTCCAGCAGTGGGCGTCCTTCGGCTGATATGATGATTAATTCGGTAAGTCAGTCGATATAGGATTGTGTTTAATGGAGATCTATGATCCAATTTTACAAGGATCAACATGCAACATCACTTTCGTTAAAAAAGGGGGGCTTAGCGAGCGTTAATCGTCTTGCTAATAAATAATAATTAATGGACTCATTTTAACAACGCTTTCCGGGTGCTGGTGGGGTTGCCTCGCTTCTGCAGCGCATCAGGCATGTTTGTGAAGGCGCATGTAGACTGCTTCAAATCTGGACGGCCAATGTACCAATGAGTTTTTCAGAAACTTACGTACATACTTACCGATTGCTTTAACGGTGAAGGAAAACATCGTGAGGAAACCTGCACACGCCTGCGAAGAAACTCGCAGGTTGTGTGTGAAGTTGACCAACCCGCACTGGGCCCGCGTGGTCGACTAAGGCCCGATCGCCCTAATTCAGGGTAGGCTCGAGCCCCTCGGTGGGGACGTATATGAGCTGACATGATGATGATGATGATGTAGACTGCTTTTACGCAACTATGCGTAAGAGGTGCGCGTCCCTGGTGCGCTGGGTGCGGACCAGCCCCAACGGCGTCCTAAGGATGATAGGGTCCTACGGGTTGACTGCCCCTATATGCTTCACTGCTGCGGACTTCAAGTCCCCAGCAGTTAAGCAATATTGCAATAGAATTGAATTTATCTCATTAACTACTAACACTTAGGATAAGTCACCTACTAACAAAATGTAAGTCTTGTTGCTCGAATAAATAAATAAATTAATAATAATTAATTAGTATCCGAATTGCTAAACTTAAGAAGCAGTAGACAGGTCACATAGCTCATAGAATAGATCGCCGTTGGGGCAGTATAGTTTTCTAGAGATGACCACTCATCGAAAGACGTAGCGTAGGGAGACGTCACCCACTCGGTGGACCGACGACCTATAGTGAAGGTCGCGGGAAGTCGCTGGATGCGGGCAGCGCTGGACCGATCATAGTGGAAATCCTTGGAGGAGGCCTTTATCCAGAAGTGGACGTCTTTCGGCTGATATTATGATGATGATGAGAAATTACAATGACACCATTGCGCTTGGATATAGGGAGCGCGAATATTTAATCGACTTCAAAAAAACCGGCTAAGTACGAGTCAGAACCGCACACATAGGGTTCCGTACCATCATAATATATGGCGCTAGTTTCATGTTTCAAAAAACATCATAGTGCTAGTTTATTCAATTAGAAAAAAAAACACGTTTTTTGTATGGAGACCCCCTTATTTTTTCACTTTTTCAAATTTTTAGTATTTGTTGTTAAAGCGGCAACAGAAATACATCATCTGTGAAAATTCCAACTGTTTATAGCTATCACGATTCATGAAATCACAGCTATCACAGCCTGGTGACAGACGGACGGACAGCGAAGTCTTAGTAAAGGGTCCCGTTTTTACCCTTTTGATACGGAACCCTAAAAAGGAATAGTTTTCTCTGTGTAATATATTTCTTACGCGATTGCACCGCCGATTATAAACCGATTTTAATGATTCTTTTTAAATGGTCGTATTGTAATTTTATGGAAGTTCCTTGTAAATTGTATTAAAATCAGTTTAGTACTTGTTTTAAATAAAATAAAAAAATAGGTATACATACAATTGTAATTGTGCGATTGAAGTCCGTTGTTTTTATCGTGTATCGTCAATTATTAAAATCATCTAAAGATGAACTCATTTTATGTCCATTTCCAAGAGAGTTGTTAAGTAATTTTGTGAAAAATTAACGGCACATTACTGGCGCGGTCTGTAATGACTGCATTACTAGCCCCGTAAGTTTAGGCTGAAAGCGTAGCTTACAATAGAAAGAAGAATCATCATCATCATATCAGCCGAAGGACGTCCACTGCTGGACATAGGCCTCCTCCAAGGATTTCCATGACGACCGGTTCTGCGCTGCCCGCATCCAGCGGCTTCCCGCGACCTTTACCAGGTCATCGGTCCACCGAGTGGGAGGGCAGCCATCGCTACTTTTCCGGTGGGTGGTCGCCACTCGAGAACTTTACTGCTCCCAACGGCCATCTGTTCTACGAGCTATGTGCTCCGCCCACTGCCACTTAAGTTTAGCAATTTTGAGAGCTATGTCGTTTATCTCCTTGTTTCTGATTCGATCATGCAGAGAAACTCCGAGCATAGCACGCTCCATTGCCCTTTGTGTGACCTTGAGCCTTCTTATGAGGCCCATAGTATGCGACCATGTCTCAGTTCCGTATGTCATCACTAGCAACACACACTGGTCGAAAACCTTGGTCTTTAGACACTGCGGTATCTGGGACGTAAAGTATTGCGAAGCTTCCCGAACGCTGCCCAGCCGAGTTGGCCTCGAAGAAGAAAGAAGAATAGAACATACATTTAATGGCGTAGCGCCGCTCGAGGCCTTCACAGCGCGGTCAGAATTGCAGCACTTAATGGCCAAGCTGGAATAAAGACCAAGACCTGGAATGATGACCAAGATTTAAGGCGAGGCACCGGTGGAGAAGCGGAGAAACCCTTTTTCTAGATCAATTTTTTTGGTTAATTACTACTAAATATCGGTCTTGCAAAAAATATTGGACATACTTAAGGATATTGTCTGAGGAATGTGCTTATATGTTACACGATAGTGTGTACTTTACTCGATCATAAAAAATCCCAAAAACAGGTCTCAAACGCCAAAAAAAAGTCTAAAACGAATTGTTTATTGATAAAATTTCTAAATTTACACATAATTTTTATATGGAGATATTTCTTTTTAAGTACTACAGAGAACCTGCTAAATTTTAGTTTTTAAATTGAAGTCTCAAGAGAAATAACAACGTAAAACATTGAAAAAGTGCAAAAGTGTGGTTAATGTCTTGACTCTTTACACGTAAAGAAAAAAAACCAGAGACAACTGTTTTACAAATGCCTCGCCTTAAGGCCGAGAGCGTAGCTAAGGAAAGCTCGGGGCCATCATACTGTGGCCAGCAGTGAAGTCATTACGGACGGACCAAGGCTTGTCTAATGCTTTGCTAAAAAAACGAGTAATTCAAGTAAAATTAGTTCAGTTTAGAGAAAAGCAATTAAAAGAGCAATTAATAAAACATCAGTTACTAAAATTCAGGGCCGCTTTTCCAGGGCTTATATAATCCTAGCGCGGAATTTCGTTGTTGGATCACTTCTTCATTACTGCAAGTTTTAAGGGTTCCGTACTTCAAAGGTAAAAACGGGACCCTATTACTAAGACTTCGCTGTCCGTCCGTCTTTCTGTCTGTCTGTTCGTCTGTCACCAGGCTGTATTTCATGAAACGTGACAGCTAGACAGTTGAAATTTTCACAGATGGTGTATTTCTGTTGCCGCTATAACAAAAAATACAAAAAATTTGAAAATGAAAAATAAGTGTTTTTTTGAAACATGAAGAAACTAGCGCCATTTAGTATTTTTTTCATTTTTTTTTTATTATAAATTTGAGTTCGTTTGGCTGCACCTCACCTGAAGGTAAGTACTAATGCAGCCGTGGATGGAACACGCAAGTTCAAATAGTGCTTATTCACTCTCGTCTTGAAGATTCCTAAATTATACGAATCGAGGATATTATGACGGCACCCTTTGTGTGCAGTTCTGACTCGCACTTGGCCGGTTTTTTTTAAATTAGGTAAATGGTGCGTGTTTGCCTATGCGACCTCCTTTCCGTGAGATAGATACAGCCTAATTCTGAATAAAATCTCTTTGCACAGGAAATTGCGGTTGTTTTCTGAGTAGTATGGCAAGGCTGACTTTGAATAAAATCTCTTTGTACGGCATTTTGCGATCCTGGGATGGCAAGGCCAACTTTGCTCAAAGAAGCTTGTCAAAGTAATGACTAAATTACAGCATTTTTGAGTAAAATCATTGTAAGGTCAGAAAAGTCGACCGTAACGAATTTCTATATAACGTCTTAACTTTATATTTCCAAAAATATTAGTCGTAGAAACATGAATCTAGTGTCATTATTTAGCTTATATAGTCAGCTCGCTGTTATGACCTGGAAGTTTTTTTTTATTTCATTTCAACGGCCGTGTGCCCCGACTTAACTCCTTCCGACAGGTATTTCGCATCTTGACTCAGTGCTCAGGAGGGTCAATTGCACCTATCCCCCCCCCTAAAATTTTTATGTATGGATGTTTGTTACTCTTTTAAGCAATAGAATATAATACAATATAATACAATACAATATAATAACATACAATACAAAACGATACGATACGATACAATACAATACAGTAAAATAAAATGCAATGCAATACAATACAATAATTTAATGGTAAAAGCAAATTTACAAGTCAGTAATTTCTTAAATAATGTTAATAATAAATTTATTGATTATAATAGTAATAATACTTGATTAAGTACATATACTTTACAATAACAATATAAAAAAAAGAAGTAAATTTTTCATTATATTATATTGGATGGTTAAAAAATGTCGTTAAAAGCATAAAATTGCTTTTCTAGCAACTACGACTTGAGTCGCCTTAAATGCCTGGTGTGGTGGTGCTTCACTCGGTCTGGGAGCTGATTGTAAACCATCGATCGGGCCAAGAACTCATACAGACTTCTCAGATATGGTCAGTGCATAGAGCATCGGTGGTTCAACCGGTGACGACTCGGTCCTCCTAACCAGAGGTGCCGGGTTCAAATCCGGACGGCCAATGTACCAATGAATTTACTCATATACCCACCGATTGCTTTAAGGTGAAGGAAACCTGCACACACCTGCGAAGCAACTCGAAGGTTGTGGGTGAAGTCAACCAACCCGCACTGGGCCCGCGTGGTCGACTAAGGCCCGATCGCCCTAATTCAGCGTAGACTCGAGCCCCTCGGTGGGGACGTATATGAGCTGATATGATGATGCGGCCACAACAGATAAACGGATCTGGATGAAATTTGGTAGGTTGATAGATTAGGACCTGGATTAACATATAGGCTTCATTTTACCCGCTCGCGTGCGCACTGCGCACCCTCGAAGGTAGTCATGGAAACTATGTTCACGCAAAAGAAGCTGACGGCAAAAGCTAGTCACACTAATATTATAAAGGCGAAAGTTTGTGAGTGTGTATGTTTGTTACTTCACGCAAAAACTACTGCACAGATCTGGCTAAAATTTGGTAGGTACAGATTAGGACCTGGATTAATACATAGGCTACTTTTTTCTCGCTTGCGAGCCGCTTGAAACGTCAAAGGAACGATGAAGCCGCGGGAAATAGCTAGTTTATAATAAACTGGGAAACATGAGTAGATTTAATTAGAATATTGACTTAATTGATTGATAGCCAGTCATTAGTGGTTTTGTCATTTAGCCGTTAATGACCCGGTAACATGATACCGAGGGTATCGGGTTCTTTCTGAAAAGGGTGGACCTTTTCATTATTTGTAACTAGCGACCCGCCCCGGCTTCGCACGGGTGCAATGCTGATACTAAATACACTACAGAAAAACTGAGAACGTTGTATATAAAAACATAGCGGCCCGCTCCGGCTTCGCACGGGTATAAAATATATAGCCTATGTGATTAAAATCGATTCAGTAGTTTTGATTTATTCATTACTGCCCGTGGCCCGCACGCGTTAAATTTGGAGTAAAACAATCCCCCTTTCCCTATACCATGAAGATTTCCTGCTATCTTTGGAATATCTAAATTCATACAATACATTTTTACTTATTTACTTTTTACATTTTTAACTATTTATTTTATTTTTACAACATATTACAGAATGTCTATAAACAACGGTTACAGCTTTCTTGTCATTAGACAATACAAACATGTTTTCTCTGGAGGTCACTCTTGAAAGAGCGACATACAGTTGTCCATGTGAAAAACAGTCAACGCTTAAATCTAAGCCTGCAACGTTGAAGGTTTGACCCTGCGATTTTTTCGAAGTTTTCAATGATTTTACCAGCAAACGCGTGCCATTGCAAAGTTTAGGTGGATTCAGGTTTCTTTCAACAGAACAACCTACTTTCAACACCATTTGGTGAGGAGGGAGTCCAGACGTGTTCAAAGAATTTAGAAATTCTGTAGGAAAATGAACAGCTTCTTCCAAATCGAGAACAGTATCGACCGATAACTATAACGCTCTTGCCGCACCGGGCGGCCGGCCGGTACCGCCGCAAACGCTACGTCCTGCAATTTTTAAATCTGTAATATCTTCGAAAATATTCACTTAAATCATACGGTGTAACGGGCCATATAGATCTATATTAAATGAACAATGTATTCAAGGTATTTAATTGGTTAAGGATTAATGCTGTATTGGTTAAAATCGCTTCGAAAATTAGCCATTATTTGTCGTAAAAAGTAAATGACAAAAAAAAGTTATTGTGGGTTATCCATAAGAGATAGACATATACCATCACGGACTTTTCTGTAGACCTTTTCAATGTGTACAATACTTAGTACATTATTTTGATAAAACTCGTAGGGTTCAGCCTGCGTTTGCAATGTAAGCGGAAAAAATGTAATTATTTACGACATCACATTAGAAACCTCAAAAATAACAGCACTTCTCCACTATTTAATGGATGTTATTATACATATAAACCTTCCTCTTGAGTCACTCTATCTATTAAAAAAAACCGCATCAAAATCCGTTGCGTAGTTTCAAAGATTTAAGCATACAAAGGGACATAGGGACAGAGAAAGCGACTTTGTTTTATACTATGTAGTGAAGAGCTACTTTAAACCCCTGAAGTAGAAATAGGGTTGTTAGTGAGTAGAAATATACGTTTTTTGCTTGAGAGTGTAGAAATATACGTTTTTTGCGGCATAAACGGCCTTATCTTTTGTTTACGGTAACTTACATATTATATTTTTTTTACAGCTTCAAGACACTGTAGATCTCAGTATATGGTTTTATATTCAACTCGATAACTCAAAGAGTTCCTGAGATAAAGGGTCTATAGACAGACGGATGGACAGACGGACAAGAATGTATTCCTAAAATGGTTCCGTTGTAGAGGTACGGAACCCTAAAAAGAAATGAATAAATGACGGTCTCAAAATGGCTTGACCCAGACACTTTTTTATATTTAAAAAAAAACAGTTACGGAGGTGTCGGTAACAGTGTCGCGAGTTCAATGGTTTTTTCCGATCTCAAAAAATGATGAACGTGCCGAAAGAAGTTTTCGGTCGATCGAAAGTTAAAATGTTGTTCTAGACTTCCTAATTTTCAAAGAATAACCCTTCCTTCTAAACGCTTCGAATTGGATTCTTTACACGGAATCGACAAAACAGTCGAACGGATTCGGTATTGACAACCTTATAAATAACAAAACAGTCGAATATGTTTTGCGTTAGATGCGTAGTATTTCGATGAAACAGTTCGGCTTTTTCGTTAATTTTGTGTAAAGTATCGAACTCAAAACTTTAAGTATAATGGGGTAGGTCTCAAATTAAATATGACTAACCCCACCACACTTCCCCAGTAAAATCTAACTTTTTGAAGTAAAACTTCTTTACGCACGCTTGACATGGGGAGATGCGTGACGAGAGCGTTACGGAAGTGGGATCGGGCAAAGCGAACGGAAGTTGAGAGGGATATATAAATTAGTGAAGATAGAAAGAGAGATACTATTTATTTTTGTTTACCAACAATATCGGTTGTCAAAACAATCAAAACAAACATATAAGATAAAAAAATATTTTATCATTTTCAGAGGATAATAAAAATCTTATGATAATAAACTGCCTATACCTCCATATGACAAAAGGGATTTGATTAATTTCTGAAGACGAAGTATTTACTTTCATACATATAGATGGGGCTAAAGAAGATTTAATTCAGTCGTGTGTTCTAAAGCACACTCGTATTTTTTTGCGAATGGATTCTGGTCTGCGTAGCTGGTAATATGCGTACGTACAGTCATCTGCGTATCAGAGTTTCTGGCACTATGCGTAGATTGATTGTACTGGTAATTTGAGTATCCGGTCATATAAGAAACAAAATTCTGGGATACTGCGTAGATGGTAATACGCGTATACAGGGTTACTTTTGGACCCCTAGCGAAAATTTAATATGACATAAGGGAAGTAACAAAAAAGATAATAATGAAATAAAAAAAATGTTTTTCTTTAAATTCCGCATTTTATAGCGTCTCTTTGTGTTCTTAGATTTCTAGGCGCGTTTGGTCACCCTACGCGAGCCACAACCAAACATTTCGCGGGATTGCCTTGCGAGGCTGCGGCGCATGCGCGGTTTTCTAACTGTACTGCCATTGGCTGCGCGACTTGCGCGAGTGTTCGGGCCCAGTGTTGCCAAACTACTCGAACAAAATACGGTGAAATACGATGTTAGTAGGTTCAAATTACGATTCCGCCATACAAAATATCCAAAAATTTAAAAATACTGTGTTTCGAAAGCGCTGATGCCAAAATTACGGTGTTTCTGTGAAATTGCTCAAAATTCAATACAGTAGACGACACTCAACAACACGTAAAAACGGTACATCTACCGTAATAACGGTGTAGTTGGCACCCTGGGTTCAACGCACTGGCATGCGTCATGTATCGGTAAGGTGACCAAAATTTTTAATTAGAGTTAAGAAAAGTTGAAAAAAAAAAGTCCAAAAAAGAATGCTTTTTTATTTCATAAAGTGAATGTACTGCTACTCTAGAATGATGTCACAAAATTTCGCTAGGGGTCCAAAAGTTACCCTGTATAATCATGGTCATGTGCGTATCAGGTAATTTGCGTTTCTGGCAGTATGCGTCGAAATTGTTTTTTTTTTGTTAGTTTATTCTACTTAGATTTCTCAGAAATGGCAACTACAGGCATTCCTAGTTTACAAACACCTGAACGCCTGTCACCGTGCTGCCGAGACTGTTTTGATAAGGGTTGGACAGGCTTGATGTAAAACTTTCCGATGTGAAAAGACTTGAATAAAACTTTGGAAAGTGCCTTAAATAGTTGCATCACTGGCTTACATTACAACGACAGAGCACTGTTAGGTAGATACAAAAAGTAAGTGTGTGGTTTTATGAAACCACGGTAAAAGTGAAACTTTACAGAGGACAAACGATCATGGCTGCTCTCGCTACGGTACAGAGGACGAAACGATCATATCGTCACGCGATATGCAACACACAGACAGAAATTTGAGACGATGTAATAAAAGTTTCAGGTTCACTTTAAAAATTTGAACATGAAGGTTTAGATGTGAGTCTCTACGGGATATACAGGGTGTAACAAAATTGGTGTAGGTCCCGTTAACTGGGGCTTCTACTTATCATACTGAACAACTTTTGTTCTTGGACTTTGCTGAAATCCCAAAAAAAAGCTTCGCTTCGCAAGACTCTTTGACAGTTAAATCATCAAATCTGACAGAACCTAACATCGCTTGCTTCGCGAGCTTATTTACAATCTGCCATACGGCATTTTGACAATTTGCCTAGCTCGGCATTTTGAAATCTGCGTACAGAATTTTACATTTTGCCTGACCGTTTATATGCGGACGAATTATACAATTCGCCTGACAGTATGTACAATGACTAATCACACAATTTGCCTGCCACATATACAGGTGTAACAAAATTTCTGTAAATCCCGTTAACTGGGGCTTCTACTCATCATACTGAACAACTTTTGTTCGACGACTTTGCTGAAATCGCAAAAAAAAATAATTTCTTCATACAAATCGATCAATTAAGCGACCAATTTTGTGCGTATGTCCAATTTTTTTTTGATAATTAACTATGGGTTACTTGGGGAAAGTTATTCAGTACGATAAGTAGAACCCCAAGTTAACGAGTCCTATACCAATTTTGTTACACCCGTATAGTTCATCTAGTTCATCAAGTTCATCAGCAAAAACAAAGCCTCAGCTACGCTGGTGATTCTGCTGTAACCTTGCAAGAGATGAACACACTTCAATGGCTTCAGATTACTCTGATTATAAATATATATATTGACTGACTCGGTGACTCAGTGGTTAGTGCCCTTGACTACTGATCCGAGAGTCGTGGGTTCGATCCCCACCCAGGGCAAGCATTTGTGTAATGAGCAGATTTGTTTGCTCTGTGTCTGGGTGTTAAATTATATCTATATATGTATGTATTTAAACGTATGTAAGTATGTATATCAGTCTCTGGTAACCCATAACACAGGGAATTCCTTGGGGCCAGATGACCATGTGTAATTTGTCCCAGAATATTTATATATTTTTATAAAGAATTCGTTTCGTTAAGTTGTATATATATATATACAACTTGCAAATTCGTTATAAAAATAAATAATTAAAAATTCTGGGACAAATTACACATGGTCATCTGGCCCCAAGGAATTCCCTGTATATATATATATATATATATATATATATATATATAAAACAAATCAAATGAGCTAGTTAATAAAATAACACTAAAAATATAATAAAAGAGATGTGAGAAATGAGCATACGACTTAATCGAGTACCCTTAATTATTAAATGTTTAAATGACTGTACACCAATCATAATTAATTAATCTTATCTCATAAGGCTATGTAACCGTAAGTAATTCTCATTCATATCAGCTCATATACGTCCCCACCGAGGGGCTCGAGCCTACCCAGAATTAGGGCGATTAGGCCCAGTGCGGGTTGGTTGACTTCACACACAACCTTCGAGTTTCTTCGCAGGCGTATGCAGGTTTCCTCACGATGTTTTCCTTCACCGTTAAAGCAATCGGTAAGTATATATACGTAAGTTTTTGAAAAACTTACTGGTACATTGGCCGTCCCGATTTGAACCCAGTACCTCTGGTTAGAAGAACCGAGTCGTTACCGGTTGAGCCACCGACGCTTTAGACCGTAAGTAATAAAGAATGAAATTTCGCTAATATTTCCGCTACCCGCCTCTTTGTTGATGAAGTAGTACTTAGATGTTCTTTTAATTGTTTTTTAAAGCTAAATTTAGAATTTAATGTTTGAAAGGGTAGTGGGATATCATTCCAACATTATGAGGAAGGACATAGGCTACTTTTTATCCCGTGAAATAGCACAGTCCGAATCAGTTCCTGAGGGAATTGATAAAAAGACTCTTTTGAAGTGAAAACTTCTTTAGCGGCGTTGTGCACTTTTTTGTAATGGGTAAAAAATGTTAAACTCGCGTCAGGACACGTGACCTGATCGAAAATTCGTAAGACGGATGGAGAGTAAAAACTTCTTTATTGGCGTTGTGCACTTTTTTTGTAATGGGTAAAAAATGTTAAACTCGCGTCAGGACACGTGACCTGATCGAAAATTCGTAAGACGGATGGAGAGTAGACAGCCGGCGCGGCGTAGGAGAGGAAGTATCCCCCTCTCTTTCTACGGCGCGGCGACAATGTATGCCTGCGCCTGCTGTTTCGTTTAGGCGGCGCAGGACGCTTGCGCGAATGTTCGTATCTAAGCAATTCGTGCAAAATTATTCCCTAACCATTCCAAAATATCAAAAATGCACAACGTTAATATTCAAGTTTTCACTTCTGCCGGCACTCCCGGAGTGCAACCCGTCGTTTTTTTTTTGGTGATTTCTTTAACATCGCAACGGAGCAACAACGGATTGTCGTGATTTTTCACACAGAGAGGGTTTTTGGGTTAGGAAATGACATAGACTACTAATGAGCATAGCCCGAAGTCCCCGAGGGATCTAAGGAAAGCTCATTTCCAGGTTCCCGCACGTCGCTTGCGGCTGGCGCACCACTCACCATCAAAGACAATCATAAAAACGATGCAAATCTAGTTGACAAATAAACTGGGTTTGTAGGAATGTAAATTATTAGCCAGTTTCCTATTGCGTTGGGGAATCTTGGTGAGCCGGCTGAAATCTTCGGTGTTTTCGTCATTTACCATCAAGTGAGATGATACCAAGGGCTTACCAATTGTGGATAAAAATAATAATAAAAAATCCAAGAGTAACTACCCTGCATTGTAGGCCAAATAATTTAAAAACCTATAAAATTCTTGCGTTCAGTTTTAACCGAGGGCTTCTTTATGCCGTGAACTTTACACAATTAATTAATTAAGCTATAAAATATAAATAGACAGACATTGAGAGCGTCGCGGTGGCGTAACGGTTACGG
Source organism: Coleophora flavipennella (assembly GCA_947284805.1). NCBI lineage: Eukaryota > Metazoa > Arthropoda > Insecta > Lepidoptera > Coleophoridae > Coleophora > Coleophora flavipennella. Next base: position 14,707,353 of record OX369268.1, read on the forward strand.
CCGCTACCTCCTGTCCGGGAGGCCGTGGTTCGAATCCTGCCACGTATCAATCTGTTTTCGAATTTAGATTTCATATGTACGTTTATAGAAAACATCGTGAGGAAACCTGCACACGCCTGCGAAGAAACTCGAAGAATGTGTGTTAAGTCGACCAAACCGCTTTGGGCCCGCGTGGTCGTCTAAGGCCCGAATGCAGGGTAGGCTCGAGCCCCTCGGAGGGGACGTATATGAGCTGATATGATGAAATACATTATAAAAACCGGCCAAGTGCGAATTGAACTCGCGTCACAGATTACTAAATAGTTACTTCTCGCATGGAGAGGGTTCCGTACAGTGACAAAGTCAAATACAAAATATCACTTTAATTTCTTTTTTTTTACTAAAACTTTGAGTGTGTTTGGCTGCACCTCATCTGATGGTAAGTGCCGATGCAGCCCAGGATGAAACACGCATGCTCAAATTGTGCCTATTCACTCTCGTCTTGAAGATTCCTAAATTACACGAATCGGAGAATACAGACGCTGGAAGGGAAATCCAATGAACGAGGAAGCAAAATGCTTCGTGCGTAAAGGTGGAACATTGATGACAAAGGGCCGGAACCGCGCCTGGTCGTCCGTTGATGTAATGGAATGAGGTCGTGAAGCTCCAGGGCACACTCTTCGAAATGAATCCTGTAGAACACCGATAGATAGGTGACTTTGTGGCGATGCTCGAGGCTTTGGAGTTGATACAAGTTCTTCGTCGCTAATGAGTCTCCTAGCGCGTCGGTCGATAGAATCAAAGGCATATAGCTGGTAACGAGCTGATCCGTCCCACAAGTGAGAGCAGTACTCCATACCGTTAACTACTACTAGCGCTATTTAGTGGCGATTTAGTAAACATCTTTTTTTTTTAATAAAAAATGTGCGTTTGGCTGCACCTCACGTGATGATAAGTGCCGATGCCTATTCACTCTCGTCTTGAAGAATCCTAATATACGATGCAGGGGATTCCACTCCTTGGCCGCTCGCACAATGAACGAAGAAGCAAAACGTTTAGTGCGTTCCACCTTTACGCACTCAACGACAAAGGGGTGGAATCGCCCTCCGCACCTGGTCGTCCGATGATGAAATTGAGAGGGGGAATGAGGTCGTGAAGCTCCAGGACACACTCTCCGAAATGAATCCCGTAGAACACCGATAGACTATTTTCTATTATGACGAGAACTATTTTCCGTAAGTGAACGTATTATATTGAGTTTACCACTTTAATCTACAAGCAATAAACTATATTTTGTATTTTTTTCAAAATTTTAGGCTCAGTAGTTTTCGTGATCTGGGGGGACGGGGTGAATGGTCAATTTTTGTCTTCTTTCATGAATAAAATCAAAACTATTTATTTTAAAATAGAAACAAAAATATATTTACGATTCGGTTAACGAGCCCTTTCATTTGATATATAAAAAGTAAGGTTTCCAAAACTTTTTTTAAATTTCCTAATTTGTACCCCGAAAATGACCCTTACCCTTTAAAAAAATACATTTACTTTGCACGTCTGTGTTTGGGTCATAGGATTACCCCATTCTATCAAATTTCTTCTGATTTGGTCCAGTAGATTCAGAGCAAATTGGCTGTGATAGACGGACGGACAGACAGACACACGCACGAGTGATCCTATAAGGGTTCCGTTTTGTTTTTTTGTACGGAACCCTAAAAACTAAACAATTCCAATGATCATCTCACCTGATATTATTTTAAGGTGAGGATGATGCCGAAGATGGAAGCGAGCTTATCAAAATTCCCTACAGTTTCTCAGCGTGATCGAATCAGAAACGAGGAGATCCGTAGGAGAACCAAAGTAACCGACATAGCTCTCAGATTTGCTAAACTTAAGTGCATAGCTCGTAGAACAGATGGCCTTTAGGGCAGTAAAGTTCTCGAGTGGCGACCGCGCACCGGAAAACGTAGAGTAGGTGCACCTCCCACTCAGTGGATCGATGACTGGTGAAGGTTGCGGTAAGCCGCTGGATGCAGGCAGCGCAGAACCGGTCGTCATGGAAATCCTAGGGGGAGGCCTATGTCCAGCAGTGGACTTCCGTCGGCTGATATGATGATGATATATTTTACTCACTGCTGAGTTTTTGTGTGATGTGATGCTATTGAAACCATTCAACGTATATATTATCATCTATTTACTTACATTTGGTAAGTCTATGGTGGTTTTGTTGCCCTAGATGTAGGATCGATTTTGGATATAATTATTTGTGCTCACAATTCTTGAAACTATCAACCAATTCGTTTGATGCGCTTTCGTTTTTTTGCGCAAAACTCAAATCATGACTGGGAAAGTATTTTTTTATTACTAACAAGCCGATAATTGATCAAAATATAAGATATGCAATAATCATAAAAACAAGAGAACATTCAATAGTTTCATGAATAAATTTGTAATCTGGGCACTTGAAAACATCAAAATTTGCTAAGATATCCAAGGCAACAATTTTTTTTTGTAGATCCGTGTTATAACACATTGGGCACTAGGGCAGTAACATATGTTAAGTGAACAAGTTGGAAAGGGACAAAAAAATTCAGTAATTTTATGCTCATTCCTGTACCCTTCAAGTTATCAGTTGTTATTCTTAGCTATAACTCTTTATTTTTTTTATTTCATTCTCATCACAGTAGACAATACAATCTTTAAAAATACACTATTTGAAAGAATTGGTAAGAAAACAAACAATATGTCGCACGACTTGTAGTTAGTAGGTAGGTAGGTATGGAGTGGGTTCTTTTAAAATGCGTGCTTCCATATGAAATTTATTTAATTAGTGAAATTAAGACCTAGAAATAAATATACAAGAATTACAAAAGGACTAGAACACGTTAAATTTATATCACATAACAAAAACATAATTTCTTCTTACCCGAGAAGGGTCTTTACGAAAGCAGCAGATTTAGTAAATAATTATTTAATATAACGAGATGAAATGTTGATAATAGAATTTTTGTTTTTTGAATGAAATTGTCAGATGGCGTCAACGCATGCGCGGAAAAGAAATAAATGTAATGAAAAGAAGGTCGAATGAAAGGAGAATGAATAACTGCGCACCGCGCTACAAATTAAACAACTTTCGATCTACCTCTAAGTAAGTCAGTTAGTAAATATGCTTTATTGCACGCCAAAAAACAACACAGGACTTATAATTTGTAACATACATAGAGTGCAAAGACGGCCTTATCGCTTTAAGCGATTTTTACCAGGCAACTAAAAGATAGGAAAACTAGTACAGGATGGCAGCAAATTCAACTTTTAAACTATCTAACTTATTAATATAACTAATAGAAGTGATATAAGTAAAAGTAAAAAAAACATGTTTATAAACTTATTTAAATACTGAACAAAAATATATATATACAATACTAGCTGTCCCGGCGAACTACGTACCGCCTTACATTACATTACACTGCCCTACACTACCCTACCCTACACTACCCTAACCTGCCCTACATACACTACACTACACTACCCTACCCTTCACTACCCTACACTACACTACCCTACACTACACTACCCTACCCTACACTACCCTACCCTACAGTACCCTACCCTACATACACTACACTACACTACCCTACACTACACTACCCAACCCTGCCCTACCCTACCCTACACTACCCTACCCTAAAAAAAAAATAGATGTTGGCCGATTCTCAGACCTACTCAATATGCTCACAAAATTTCATGAGAATCGGTCAAGCCGTTTCGGAGGTGTACGGAAACGAACATTGTGACACGAGAATTTTATATATAAGATATAATATACTAACATACATACACATACATACTATAAATATATAAACACGCAAAATATTAGTGAACAGTTTCAGTAATGACAAAGCTTAAAGTAATGATCCTTGAGTCGCTTTTTCAATGAGTACAAAGACTCAGCCGTTCGGATGGAAGCAGGAAGTAGGTTCCACAGACGCACTCATTGGACCATAAAGGATTTGTTTAGAAAGTCTGTATGACCGAGGTAAATTTCATTACATCATCATATTAGCTGAAAGAACAGATGACCGTTGGGGCAGTAAAGTTCTCGAGGGGCGACCACGCACCGGAAAACGTAGTGTGGGTAGGCCTCCCACTCGGTGGCCCGATGACCTGGTGAAGGTCGCGGGAAGCGCAGAACCGGTCGTCCTGGAGATCCTTGGGGGAGGCCTATGTCCAGCAGTGGACGTCCTTCGGCATATATGATGATTAGCTGAAAGATGTCAAATGCTGGTTGAAGGCCTCCCCCAAAGGGCTTCTACAACGACCGGTCTTGCGCTACCCTCGTCCAGCGGCTTTCCGTGATCTTCACAAAGTCTTCAGTACACAGAGTGGGAGGCCTACCCACGCTACGCCTTCCGGTGCGCAGTCGCCACTATCGATCGTACTGGGCATAAAATTAGACGTAGGTAGTTAAAAGCAACGACCTAATGACCCGATAATGTCCGGGAAGCTGAAATAGCCATAAGTCGATACGGACCGGCTAGAGACAGGCCAAACAGGAATCAGGGTAGGCACATCTACTGCGCTGAACAGATTCGATTAAGATAGCGTATTCGCAAAACCATTCCCCATACAAACTTAAAATTATTAAGTACTTCTTTTAAATAGATTGGCCGATTCTTATGAAACTTTTTACACATCAGCAAAATCTTTTTACATGGCAGAATATCAGCGCTGTAGGTACATAATTACCTGCAGCAAATGCTGAGTCGGAGCCATGTCGAAGCTACGGCACAATTTTAGTGTATCTGCCCTCTTTATACATTTAAGCTTAGATATAAGAAGTTTTTATAATTTTTGATGTGTAACATCTTTGCTCTCGCTTTCCTGCAATTTGTGGGAGTGATTTCGTGAAATGGGACGGAAAAGTGTCCCATGGGACGGAAATGTGTCCCAGGGAGTCGCGTTTTTTCAGGCTTTAAAAGCGCGGAAAAGGCAAAGGTACCTATGACCATACAGCCTAGTCTGCCGTATCTTTGCCGTCCTTTTATAAAGTATTTTGTCACATGTTACACATCATATGCGAGTACTGTAGGTCTCGCTCGAATTTATTTTTTTGTTTTCTTTTTGTGTATCAACTGTAATGTAGCTTGGAATAAATGTTTTATCGATCTATCTTTCAATTCACGAAATTCTTGTTGGTGGATAGATTACATTTTCGACATACTTTATTTCAAAAAGAATTAGCGAATTTTAAGGTTATTATGAAAACCTTAAATCACTGTTTTTAGTGACAAAACTATTTTTAGGGTTCCGTACCTAAAAAGTTATAATCGGAACCATTATAGGATCACTCGCGTGACTGTCTTTCACAGCCATTTTGCTCCGAAACTACTGGAACGATTCAGTTGAAATTTGATATACATACATATATCACGTGACCCAAAGACGAACGTGTAACGTAAATAAATGAATTTTATTTAAAAAGAGAAGAAACAACATGTAAACGAATTCGTTTTTCGAGTTTGGTTGAAAAAAAAAATATAGGATGACTTTTAATTAGTTCTTGATAGCAAAGGATATGAATGTACTCGTGATTACAAACAACTTTCCCTAAGAAACTATATGTCAAATATGAAAAAAAAAATTTGGTCCTTCATACATTTTTGTCGATTTGATAGCTTGTTATGTATCGAGGACCTAAAATTTTTTTCTGATTCGACATAAAGTTGTTTGTAATCACGAGTACATTCATATCCTTTGCTATCAAGAACTAATTTAAGGTCACCCTATATATATATATATTTTTTATTGTGTTTTTTTTCCTCATGGTTTTGGTTAATTTTATACGTGTGTCACAAGAGGAAACAAATTTAATAACTTTTTAAATGAGACCATTTTGAAGTCTGTACTGCTGATAATTAAAGAGAAAACATATTTTCATAACACCTACAAAATAATTTATAGTTAAAATGGCTGCCCTATAGAGGGGAGTAGGATGCGACCCCCTGCTAGGTTTTCGTCGATGAAATGTGGTATATTACACCCCTAAAATATCGGTAACCATATCCTATACACACTGTATAGTATGGGTATCATCATCATTATCATATCAGCCGAAAAATGTCCACTGCTGGACAAGGCCTCCCCAAGGATTTACAAGATGACCGGTCCTGCCCTGCCCGCATCCATCGAATTCCCGCGATATTCACCAGGTCCTCGATCCACCGCGTGGGGTGCCTGCCTACGCTTCGTTTTCCGGTGCACGATCGCCGCTCGAGAACTTTACTGTCCCATCGGACATATGTTCTACGAGCTATGTGCCCTGCCCTCTGCCACTTCAGTTTGGTGATTCTGTGAGCTATGTCGGTTACTTTGGCTCTCCTGCGGATCTCCTCATTTCTGATTCATTCACGTAGGGAAATTCCGAGAATACTAGTAGCTCGCTCCACTGCCCCTTGGTTGACCTTAAGCCTTCGTATGATGCCCATAGTGAGCGACCATGTCTCAGTTCCGTATATCATCACTGGCAACACACTCTGGTCAAAGACCTTAGTCTTGAGACACTGCGGTATTTGGAACGGGAAGATATTGCGAAGCTTCCCGAACGCTGCCCAGTCGAGTTGGATTCATCGATTGATCTATTTCTTTAAGTTGGACCTACATAGCTGGATTGTTTGGGTCCAGTATGGGTATATGACACTTAAACACGGACAAAATATAATGTCACATAGTAATAAATCAACTCATAAAACAATCAAGATAATTAAAAAAAAAACCGACTTCAAACGCACTAGTCGCCACTACGATTTTCGATTTCTCTGGGATACCATTATCAGATCCTGGTTTCCTTATCATGGTATCACCCTTGGGATATCTCCTTTCCAACGAAAAAAGAGTCATCAAAATCGGTTCATATTTTTTTCATTCATATCAGCTCATATACGTCCCCACCGAGGGGCTCGAGCCTACCCTGAATTAGGGCGATCAGGCCTGAGTCAACCACGCGGGCCCAGTGCGGGTTGGTGTGAAGTCTACACGCAACCTTGGAGTTTCTTCTCAGGCGTGTGCAGATTTCTTCACGATGTTTTCCTTCACCGTAAGAGCGTCGGATAAAAGTACATATGAAATCGAAATTCGAAAACACATTGTTACGTGGCAGGATTCGACCACGAACTCCCGGACTGGAAGCAGCGGCCCTAGCCACCTACACCACCGTCGCATAAACGATTCATAAAAGATGAAGTTATCCACGACAAAGTTATCCACCACACTTAAAAAAATTATACGGTCGAATTGAGAAACCTCCTCCTTTTTTTGAAGTCGGTTGAAATAAGTAATACCAATCAAAACAAAATGTTATTATACTCGCAATTGATATCTGTGTGCCAAATCAAACCAATAGTGCAATGAAACCTTGTCTCTCTTGACTTAGAACGCAGGACTTTCTTGACTTAGAACGCAGGACTTTCTTGACTTAGAACGCAGGACTTTCTTGACTTTAGAATTTGATTCGATTTTTTTGTCTACAAATGAAGAACTAATTTGTAAATTATCTGTTATTATTTTCTACAAATATAACAATTATATTCAGGTACAAATCACACACAGTAACCGTGGCGTAACGGTTGGTCCATTCGCATCACACCAGGAGGTCGCGGGTTCGATTACCGGTGGGGTCAACTTGTAAGATTCGGTTTAGTTGGTGGTAGGGCATTTTCTAAGCCCGCCTGGCTAGCTACCATCATCTTATCTAAGCCTTGCCGCCAAACATCAGTGTTAATAACATTCATGTGTTCCGGCTTGAAGATAAGATAGCCAGATAGTGCGTTGGGGAATCTTGGTAAGCCCGCTTCCATCTTCGGCATCATCGTCACTTACCATCAAGTGAGATGATGCCATGGGCTTACCAACTGTGAATAAAAAAAAGTCATCTAGTTCAAACTAGAATTCTCTGTACTATGGGCACCAGAGAATGATTTGCATACATTTATGGCACACCCTGGACACTTCATACAACGGCCAGAAATGACATTTGGAAAAAGGAATGACGGAACAAACAAAATAGGGGCGAAATCCTATACGTTCGACAACCAAACTGTAACCAATCTGTATCAATCTGGGTGACGAGGAGGTGAGGTCGCAATCTAGAGAGCGGCAGGGAGTGTCCATACTGTATGTTAGTACTAATATAATATATACTTTGCTTATGGTTAAAAAAACCATACAAAGGTGCATAGATACTAAAACCACAGTATTATAATATAGCCGCTTACAGTAGCGCAACGAATGTACTTACGCAGAGCAACGGAAGGGTATTTTCGGGGCAGCGGGCGGCGGGGCACAGCCTGCCAAACTCCGCGATTTCGCCAGGCTGGCTACAGGCTAGTACTGCTACTACCTAAGCCGTGGCGGCATCGTGCGACATCAAAGGCGTTGCGCTACTGTAAGCCATATCGTAATACTGTGCTAACACCCATACAAAGAGCCAAAAGACCTGTTCATCATACGAATTTCTCCCTGAGTGGGACTCGAACCCACGGACCTCGGCCCTGTAGGTAGGAGCGCTGACCACTAGACCATCGAGTCATTAAAAATGTGATGGAATATAACTAATCCCTTCCTTTCTAGAAACTATTATTTTTTCAACCGACTTCCAAAAAGGAGGAGGTTCTAAATTCGGCTGTAAGTGTTTTTTATATTTGTTACGCGATATCTTGGCAGATTTTTAACCGATTTTCAATAAAAAGAATATTATATATTCGATAGAGTATGCTCCCGACTTAGTTCCGTATAAATTTTATCAAAATCGGTAGAACTTTATTAGAAAATTAACAAAAACCAATAATAATAATTGGAAATTTTACTGAGTTGTTGCAATGGAAGTCGGTTTTTTAACGTGTTTAGCGTTTTCTATTATGTCTATAGGTAAAACAGAACATAATATTTTTTAAAGGGGTTTCTACTACTAAAACTGAACAACTTTTGTTTAATAACTTTGCTGAAATCGCAAAAAATTAACTCTCAATATGAAGTTAGCGAATCAGCTGATAGATTTTCATTAGAAGTCAAATATGTACTTTTTTGCGATTTCAATAAAGTTTTTTTTTTTTAAGTTACATGAGTCGAGTTTTCCTTTATAAATGTGTTCTATTTTATCTTACAACCTGTAGTCTGTATATTTCTTTGTCTTTGCTGAAGAGAACGCTATAGTGTAGTTAGGTCCCTAATTGGATAAAAAAAGCACCCCTAACACCGCCAACGACCACCGTACATTTACCTTTGTAGGGTTCCATACTCAAATGTCGAGGAGAATAGAAAGAACCAGTTGGGCAGAAAATAAAGCAAACCAAGAGCTACTGGATCTGGATAAGGTGAATGAAAAGAGAAGCCTGGTGCTTGCAGTTTTGTCTTAGTCTTCCTCTGCCTCTTCTTCCCTCTATCTTTCCTTCTTTGATGGTTTACAGAAAGCTGAAGGTCGTATCAAGTGTCCTAACATATTTCCTCTTCAACTTTTAATCACTTAGGATATGTTAGGCAGGGTTGGTAAAGAAACTGTTTTTTATTCAAACATTATTTTTAATCAAAAAACAAAACAAACATGTTTTAAATTAATTATTTGAAATTGTTTTATTTCAAGTGTATTAAAAGTGTATTAAATTCATGTTCTTTTTATGTTTTGTAATTTGTCTTAAACAGGTTTGTATTATTCCAGTATTTTAAACAAATGTTATAAAGAAGTCGTTTCTTAAGTATGGAGCCTGGGCCTGGTCTATGTACACTAAACAAATATGTTTTTTATGGCATGCTTATACGTGTTAAAAACAAAATGTTTTATAATTTGTTCTAAACAGGTTTGTATTTTTTCCAATGTTTTAAACACTTGTTTTAAACAACTGTTTTAAACATTGCCAACCCTGATTTTAGAACGCTTGATACGTCTTTCAGATTTTTGTAAACCATCATAGAAGGAAATAATGAGGGAAAGAGAGGCAGAGAAAGACCAAGACAAAACTACAGGAAACAAAGGAAAGAGCTGCTGTCGTGTCGTATCAGACCTTGACACAGTGGCTGAGGATAGGAAGAATTGGAAATCATTCTACAGACCAGAGTAGTGCTCTTAAATTAAAGAAGACTCAAAGGTAACGGTGGGACACTATTAATAAACCTATGCCGTCTGTATGTTTTTTTATAGAATATGTGTTAATATTATGGCGAATATACTAACGAATAATAAAAGTAAGTGTGTGGTTTTATGAAACCACGGTAAAAGTGAAACTTTACAGAGGACGAAACGATCATAGGCTGCTCTCGCTACGGTACAGAGGACGAAACGATCATACCGTCAGATGAAATCGACCGTCACGCGACATGCAACACACAGACGGAAAAATTTGAGACGATGTAATAAAAGTTTCACTTTAAAAAGTAAAAAAATGCGGTTTGGCTTAAATTAGGAATTTGATTTTCAGTTTTTTTTTGTTTTGCTCTGGCGGTAACAACCAAATACAATTATGCATTTTTTTTGTTTTGATCTGTCCGTAACAACCAAATAAAATTTTGCATTATTTTTGTTTTTGTAAATTTTCTAAACAAATAAAAACCGTTGTTATTATGTATGTTATTAAGTATCAATTTAAATAGAATCATTTAAATCTGTTCACAATTGTCGAAGAAATCACGTAACATAATTTACAAAAAAAAAGTTTTTGAAAGTCGGTTGAATGTAAAAAAGTAAAACAAAAAAAAAATCATAAAAACTGGCCATGTGTGAGTCGTACTCGAGTTAATAATCCCAAACTGATTTAAAAAAAAACTTTTTTCTGTCGCTCTCGATGATGTCTTTTAATTGAAATGAACGAGTAGATATCATTGTTAAAGGTCCTATTTGATATTTTATGGTTCCTTATCGAGAGTTGCGGTCGTACGGAACCCTCGGTGTGCGAGCTGACTCGTACTTGGCTGGTTTTTATTAACACTAATTTAGCGTGACCTCATCACTTTCCATAAGATGAAATGGGAATTTTTCCAACAAAATTGCTTTTACCTTACAATTTAAGGTAAACAATGTTACGGTAAGCATTTTGCTAAAAATTGACGCTCTTGGTAAATATTAAATTATTAAAAACGTTATCTATGTAAACAAAATTGTGTCATGTTTACACTTAGGTGAATTGTATCATGATTGAATTGACAGCTGTGAAGAACTTGGCGATGGATATTAAGATGGATTACAATGGATGTAAAAAAGGATGTGAATTATTAAAAAAGTATTGTTTATATACAAATAGTGTATGAGTAAATCGTAATTGTTGAATCATACTGCGATATTTTAATACATGAAACTCAATTCAAGACCAATACCGATCATCAGTTTTACGAATTTGATAGCTGTCATTCTAATCATCATATACGATTGACAAGAAGTTATTAATAATTTTCGATACAGTTGTTTGAAAAGTGGTATTTTATGTGTCAGTATACCTTGCACAAAATTGATATTACCGCAAGCGCGCGTTTACATTACAAGTTCTTTTTTTAATTTTCTAAACCAGCAAATTAAAAATAATAATAACCAAAGATGTAAAATCTTCTCTTTTAGACTTTTGAAAGAAGAATTTTATACAAGAGAAGAGTTGTATCTTTGTTAATAGAGAAGTTTAAATTACCACGGTGGCCTGTAACAGAAGGAGATAGATTGATAACGCATCAAGCGCACACATTACACTGAGGAATAGGTCATCTTTGCCATAGAAATTGCATTTCCCACATAAAAAAAAAAAAACTTATGTATGCGTATGTACCTCATCATCATCATATCAGCTCATATACGTCCCCACTGAGGGACTCCAGCCTACCCTGAATTAGGGCGATCGGGCTTAGTCGAACACGCGGGCCCAGTGCGGGTTGGTCGACTTCTCACACAACCAGCGAGTTACTCCGCAGGCGCGTGAGGTTTCCTCACGATGTTTTGCTTCACCGTAAGAGCGTCGGATAAACGTACATAGGACATCTAAATTTAAAATCACATTGGTACGTGGCACGATTTGAACCACGACCTCCCGCCCGGACAGGAGGCGGCTATGTGCCTACAGCCTATCAAATTAAGGCGCCATTTTCTTAAAACTGTATTGAGTTTTTAGCCGATTGCCCAAAAAGGAAGGTGATGTTTTTCAGGTGTATGTATGTATGTAAATTGTTTACATAAATGAGCTTTATTGTTATTTGAATATATATTATTTTTTTATTATTATTATTATTGTATGTAAGTATGTAATTATGATTGTATTTAGATATGTATGTTTCTGTAGCTTAAACACTTCTTAAACAGCTTGATGACTTTGGAGTGTGAGGTGTCGTTAGATTCGTCTTGACCCCCTGCCTGACAAAGGGTTTATTATAGGAAGTCGAGTTTGTTTAAATTGTATAGGATATTTAGTTGACGTAGCGTAGGCAGGCCTCCCACGCGGTGGACCGATGACCTGGTGAAGATCGCGGGAAGCCGATGGATGCAGGCAGCGTAGGACCGGTCGTCGTGGAAATCCTTGGGGGAGGCCTTTGTCCAGCAGTAAACGATTTTCGGCTGATATGATGATGATGATGATTTAGTTGATATGTGATCTGTGTGCATACGAGTTTAAACTTATGATGTTTAGTTAAAAATAAAGTGAGATAACTCCGCCGAATATTTTAAATTAGCCGCAACTCACGTGAAATGAACTTTGGCTGCCAAAAACTTGATAGGTGCCAGGTTACTTTGTAAGTTTTGCGACTAACAGTTTTTGTCCATGAGGCTACACTTACAACGAAAACATTTTGGTGCGATGATATTTTAAGTTTTCAAATGTCGACTAAAACCGGAAGAATCTTTTGAAATACTTTGAATGGCGTTCATAGACAAAAACCCTTCTAAAGCGACCTGTTTTTCGCAAGAAGAAAGAAGTGGCCGCTAGGACGTCTGTAACAGAAGAAAACGTGCTGGCTGTGAAAAAATTAATTAAAGAGAATAGGCAAAAACATACGAAGTAATTCAGCATGTACCTAGATACTGCAAATAGGATTTGGGAAGTGTGCATAAATTGTTACTCAATGGCCATCACAGTTTATAACAAACTACCAAAAGATTTAAAAGACTTGCCTTACTCAAAATTTATCAGATATTTTTAAAATCATGGCTATTAGAGAAATTGTTTTACTCCATCAAAGAATACATGTAGGGATGAAATGTGTCGTTGGGGTTTCTGTGACGGAGAAGAGTGCCCATGTGGAGTCACCCCACAAACTATGACGCACTTATTGGCTTGCCCCGAGTGCCCGGACACCTGCACAATGGTAGACCTCTGGGGGGCCACTGATAATGGCATACGCGTGGCTACCTATTGGGCCAATAAGATATAAAACAACAACAGTCAATATTCAAACCATCGATTCGAAAAGAAGAAGAAAGAATACATGGAATATAAGTGAAATATAAAAGTCAATGTGTTAATTACGTATTTTTGACTTTTAAGTATAATTTATATTTTGATATAATTTGAAAACTTAACATTGTTTTAAATTTTACAATTCATATAGAAGCGTTTTGTTTATAGAGTAAGTACCTACATTATTTGACTTGTCTTCATTGAGTTATATTCTTTTTTACTCTTGTTTAATACCTATAGATTAAACTAACATTAATTTTGCATGCCAATACCTTTGGTTAAATGTGTGATACTCAGAATTTCTTCCAATAATTTATAATTACCTACCACATTTAAAGCAAATAAATCATTATCATTATCATAAAATTCTATCAAGGGCATCTTTTGGTAAGGAAGATATGAACGCTGAGTATCGCAGAATCTAACGCAGGCTCAGAAGGAGGTTCGGGTAGAATGGTGCCAAGACCTGCCAGCAAAATTTGAAGCAGGCTCGTCTTGCCGCGTTTACGATATCATTACGGGTGATGAATCATGATTTATAAGCATAAACGAAGCGTCATCAGTTACCATCAGGTGAGATGATTCCAAAGGCTTACCAATTGTGAATAAACCATGAGGCTGTATTTTTTCAAGAAATTTATTCAAAAGAAGTAGGTGAAAATTACTCTTTCTGTTAATCATAAAACAATTATAGCACCATTTGTGAAAAATCAAGAATCATTAGTTAATAACGTCAAAATTCAATCCTTGAAATAAACCAGATTATGTCATTAGAACATGAAAACAATATGACGTGAAAAGATATACATAAAAATCATTAATGCCTTTGACAAGAGTAGGCCAATTTACACGGGCAGCACCCGGACACGAGTATAACGCGAGAGTCAGCCTCAAAAGTTTCATAATAAACAGCCTATCAAAATAAAGCAAGCGTAAGTTTTTTGTCTTTGGCGGGTCAACTTGTGTCAGTACGATTATGAGATCAAAGGAGCATCAATGCTGAATGGGATACCATAACATATTGCCAAATGTTTGCCAGAAGCTTTTACTGCTGTGAGCAGCAAGTGAACGAACACCGGTCTCCGTGGGCTACTGCTTCACCACGACAACGCGGCGGCACACTGCCCGCTCAAAGCAAGGGACTTTTGTCTGGATAGCATGCCGATCAAACTTGTAGGTTATTCTCCTTACAGTCTATTTTTGGCACCATGCGACTTTTTTCTGTTCCTCTAAATAAAAAATCAAGTCAAGAGAAAACAGTTCTCTTCACCAGAAGCGCATCTGGCTGCTTTTGAGAAGGGGATTGAAGAAGAGTCTGATGCGGACTCATACTCGTAAATGTGTTATGAAAACTGGTGTAGACGTATCAAACTGTGTATAGACGCCAATGGAGAGGTCTTGGGAAAGATTTAAGGAAAAATAACCTGTATTATATTATTTTGCACAGAAAAAAAACGCGGCGCCCGAATGGAGTACTTAACAAGTCCAACCTATTGAGTGCCGTCTGAGGACCAAATTTGGTTCACACACACACACACACACACACACACACACACACACACACACACACACACACACACACACACACACACATTAACACTTTTCTTTCAAATAGTCGTTCACGGTTGTTCACGGCATGTGACTTTGACTGTTGCTCTGGTATAAAAGTATGGAGTAAGTAATAAGGGCATTTTCTAAGCCCGCATGGCTAGCTACCACCATCTTATCTAATTCTTGCCGCCAAACATCATTGTTAACAACATTGACGTGTTCCGGCTTGAAGATAAGATAGCCAGTTCTCCATTGCGTTGGGGAATCTTGGTAAGCCCGCTTCCATCTTCAGCATCATCGCCACTTACCATCAGGTGAGATGATGCCAAATGCTTACCAATGGTGATGAAAAAATAATAAAAAAGGATATAATAAAAATTGAAAAAAAAATGTATTTTGCACTTTGTTTAAAATTTTCTATGTGATTATCTGATGAGCATTGCGGCGAAGCGGCGCACCCTCCGTCTGCGCCGTCGCACGCACGATGAGAAGTAAAACAGTGAGTTTTGGAGGGAAGGGCGATTGTTCTTTTAAAATAGGAAAGATATCCACTAGAACTAAATATATTTCTGGCAAAAAATATAAAAAAGAGATGAACTTAAAAAATATGGATAATAATAATAATAATATGGTCGATGAACAGGATTGGAATTCAATGACAGAATCACAATTTGAAAAACAAAAAAAATAACAAAAAATAAAAATAGACAAAAAGATGATATAAGAACAGATTGAAAATAGAAAAAATAACCAAAAAGACTGACTTTGTCACTGCATCTATCTTTTTCTAAAGTATGAATTCGAAGATGTAAGAAAGAGTTGAAAGAAAATCTCTTCTCCCGTTTCCATCTACCTTCTCTCCTAGAAGCTGCCGCATAGGTTTCGATACCAAATAGGCATGGCAACTACTCCCTAAAGGGCGCCGCAATTATTTTTTTTCTAATTGATTTTAACTGTTTTGTGAAATTTAAACTTCTTTTAGGCGCGGTTTAATAAGAAGTGAAAATAAGTAAACTATCACTCTCGGGTCGGTGATGCTGAATCGAGTCCATTCGGCTCCACCCGACATCATATTTTATTTTAAGGCTCTAAGATGCCTCAACCCGAGCAGGTTGATACGAGTTAAAATAATATCGAATGTAAATCTATTCATTGTAGGTTTAAATCAATGCGGGCTTCAAGCGGCTGTTACGTTGAAACTGAACGCTCATCCGTTCTCGATTTTTACATGTTTTTATTACTTTCTATACTTTCAAATAAGTTTAAAAAAAACGAATTTAATTAAAATGAAAGTTCTTAAAGTCACCTTTTTTGTGTGTTGGTTTCATTCAACAATAACTATTTCTTTTCGAGAAATTTTGCACCTAATGCCGAAAACAGGGTGTACAGTATATTTTTTTTACGTCAAAACTGGTGATATTTTTAAAATTATATTCAATTAAATAGATTTTTTATTACTTTAAGTAGGTATATTATATATTTTTTTCATAGTGATAGCTTCACACAGTCTATTAATAATTTGAATTGAATATTGTCATTTGACCTATCTTAAGGCCTTAACATAACATCTCAGAAGCGAGCTAGCTCACTAGGTTACGAGTCTAGCCCACAATCCAATTAGACCTCGGTTTAAACTTTGCCGGAGGCGTGGAATTTGTTTTAGGTTTTAATTTCATGTTTTAGCTTAATTGCAACTTTAATTTTCATGTTATGGCTTTATATCAAGTTATCTATTCTGGAAATCCGTTCATCATATCAGCCGAAAATCGTCCACTGCTGGACAAAGGTTACGAAGTAACTAGTATCTCATCTGTGACAAAGGCCTCCCCCAAGGATTTCCACGACGACCGGTCCTGCGCTGCCCGCATCCATCGGCTTCCCGCGAACTTCACCAGGTCGTCGGTCCACCGCCTGGGAGGCCTACCTAAGCTACGTTTTCCGGTGCGTGGACGCCACTCGAGAACTTTACTACCCCATCGGCCATCTGTTCTACGAGCTATGTGTCCTGCCCACTGCCACTTCAGTTTAGCGATTCTGTGAGCTATGTCGGTTACTTTGGTTCTCCTGCGGATCTCCTCGTTTCTGATGCTCCATCAAAAATCCGTTCACGCAAAAAGTATATTTAGTTCACAAGCATAGGAGACTTAAAGTACAGGGTTGCCTGGGCGTAACCTGGAGCTTTTTGTACAGTAAACAAAAAAAATAAACCATTTTTTTTGGGTTGAAATTACCTCATTGAGTAGCAAGTAGGTACCTAGTATAGGGTTTTCCAATAAGAGGTGTTATTTTGATATTCGAAGAAAAATGGCATTTTTTAATGTAAATGATCGGATGTTTATTTCATTATAAAGAAGAAGGTATGCCGTTATTTCAGTGGAAAATAACATCAGGCAAATGACCACTACGACCACGCTTACAGGACCATATCCTTTTCATGAAATTTTCCATAACCAAATCGCTATGTCCTCGATAGCCTCACGAATTCCATCTTTGAGGTCTTGAATCGACGCTGGGCTGTTGGCGTAGACCTTCTCTTTCACGTGGCCCCAAAGGAAGAACACTTTGCGATTTGGTTATGGAAAATTTCATGA
The DNA here is from genome assembly GCA_947284805.1 of Coleophora flavipennella. Lineage (NCBI taxonomy): Eukaryota > Metazoa > Arthropoda > Insecta > Lepidoptera > Coleophoridae > Coleophora > Coleophora flavipennella. The sequence goes on from OX369268.1 coordinate 14,724,889, forward strand.
AAAGGATATGGTCCTGTAAGCGTGGTCGTGGTGGTTATTTGCTCGATGTTATTTTCCACTATTAACGGCATACCTTCTTCTTTATAATGAAATAAACATCCGATCATTTATATTAAAAAATGGCATTTTTCTTTGAATATCAAAATAACGCTACATTCGATAGTACTTATCAAGAAGTACCAAAACCTACAGGGTTGCCTCGCCCAAACCTGGCACTTTCGTGAGTCGGCCTAATTTTAGGGTGGCTAAAAATAAAATAAAATACGTCATCGGGTAGCAAACTGAAACTCACGCCATTCGTTAGTTCTAGTGATACTGTTAATAAAAAAAAATGGTTTGCCGGCCCTATACCTGGAGCTTAGTCGGCCGAGTTTTATGTTCGAACTTAAATATTGACTGATGTAAGAATAACGTAGAAATGAGTTGGATTGAGATTGATTTGATTGAGACGCGCGTGGAGGGTGATTTTGCCGGGCGAGTGCCGTTCGGCCGCACCGCAGATTTCGGAAGATTTTAACAGTATTTTGTAGAAAATTAATAACTGATCTAGTAAGAATTACAAGTTTACCCTTATATCGTGTGGTTATAAGCACATACCCTTTTTTAAATTTAAAATTTGAGTGCGTTGGGCTGCATCTCACCTGATGTTAAGTGCGGATGCAGCCAACTTAAATTATCTCAGCTCAGCTCGGCTTAAATCATAGATTTTGCATATTACTACCGTAAAATCGACTATGGTGTTACCCCAGGTGTTAACACAGGTGTTACCAACAAGTTCATGAACTACAGCCTGGTTATAGACGGACAGACAGACAGACGGACGGAAAGCGGAGTCTTAGTATTGTTGGAATCCAACAAAAACTTTTGGCATGGCAACACTTTTTTCTAATAAAAAAAAATACTCCACGCAGGTCGCAGATAGCTATTATATCTTGTTAAAATTTATAAATAATACAGTCCACATTTTCAAAAAGATTTGTGCGGTTTTTATTAAGTAACTAGCTGTTCCGGCGAAATTCGTACCACCTCACACTACACTACACTACACTGCCGCTACACTACCACTACACTACCACTACCACTACCAATACCACTACCACCACCACTACAACCACCACTACCACTACCACTAAAACTACCACTACCAATACCACTACCACTACCACTACACTATCACTATACTACCACTACCACTACACTATCACTATACTACCACTACCACCACCAATACACTACCACTACAACTACCACTACCACTACCACTACCACTACCACTACCACTACCACTACACTACCACTACACTACCACTACACTACCACTACACTACCACTACACTACCACTACACTACCACTACACTACCACTACACTACCACTACACTACCACTACCACTTCCACTACTACTACCACCACCACCACCACCACCACTACCACTACCACTACACTACCACTACACTACCACTACACTACCACTTCCACTACTACTACCACTACCATTACCACTACCACCACCACTACACTACCACTACACTACCACTACACTAGCACTACACTACCACTACACTACCACTACCACTTCCACTACCACTACCACCACTACCACTACCACTACACTACCACTACACTACCACTACACTACCACTTCCACTACTACTACCACTACCATTACCACTACCACCACCACTACACTACCACTACACTAGCACTACCACTAAACCACCACCACTACACTACCACCACCACCACTACACTACAACTACAACTACCACCACCACTTCCACTACCATTACCACTATCAATACAGTCCACATTTTCAAAAAGACTTGTGCGGTTTTTATTAAGTAATTCTCCAGCGCGTTCCGCACAAGTATTAGGGTCCCGTTTTTACCCTTTGGGTACGGAACCCTAACATAAAAAATATTTATTTCAGACTAAGAATACGTATAGATATCTTCTTATAGATACGAGTAAGTATGAAAGCTATACGAATGTGTGAAAAGATTACACCAAAATAAATGTGATTCGCTCGGAATTGAATTTGTTTCATCTCATTTCATCCGATCATATCAATATGTACGAGTTTTTTGCCTTAGGGTTCCATAAAATGTAGATATTAATACAAAAACCATCGTAGTTTCGAACTGTTTTCAATAGACACATACCTGTGTGGCGGCAACTGCAGTAACCCGCCACTGAACCTTAACATAAGCGACGAGAGAACAAAAGAAATACAACATCTAGAACGCGCTATTAGAATTTCTTCAGCGCTGAGTATATATACAGATACCAATCATCAACGATTGGTCCATGGCCGGACGCCAGGCATACCACCTCGCCTGGCGGAGATATCTCCCTCTGCTCTCTTCGAGTAGGAACGCACCGTTCCTAAACCTGATTTATCAATGACTAGCTTGTTTCCCGCGGATTCACTCATGTGGACGCTTCTATGAGTTTTCGAGGGTGCGTTGTGTGCGAGCCGCAAGCGGCTCGCGAGCGTGTCAAAAGTAGCCTATGTGTCAATCCAGGTCCTAATCTGTCTACCTAACAAATTTCAGCCAGATCCGTTCTGTAGTTTTTGCGTGAAAGAGTAACAAACATACATACATACTTTCTTACAAACTTTCGCGTTTACAATAACCACGGATAACAGCTATGCACAAATAATTTCATTTTATTTGTATCTATCAAGAAACGATAGATCGACATATAAGAAAAACCTCGTCAGAACCCTGCGTACTCTTGTACGTGAGTGCACACTTTGCTCTTTCAATATCTCTGTCAATTTCAATATATCTAACTGTTTGTTTTTATTCAGCGTTTTTCTTACGATGGAATAAATAGATCTTGAAGGTCAAACAGGGTTTCAATCTAGATTCCAGTTACCTACTTATTTCCAATTTGTACTGATTGCAGCGGTTTTTGTGTGGTTTCTTCGATAGATTGAATTTCGTGTTAGTAAGTAAGTAAATATACTTTATTGCACGCCAAAAAACAATACAGGACTTATAATTTGTAATATACATAGAGTGCAAAGGCGGCCTTATCGCTTTAAGCGATTTCTACCAGGCAACCTTAAGTTAGGGATTGAAAGACAGGTAAGCTAGTGAAAATAGTAACGAGGAGATCCGCAGGAGAACCAAAGTAACCGACATAGCTCACAGAATCGCTAAACTGAAGTGGAAGTGGGCAGGGCACATAGCTCGTAGAACAGATGGCCGTTGGGGCATTAAAGTTCTTGATTGGCGACCGCGCACGGGGAAACGTAGCGTAGGCAGGCCTCCCACCCGGTCGACCGACGACCTGGTGAAGATCCCGGGGAGTTGTCATGGAAATCCTTGGGGGAAGCCTTTGTCCAGCAGTGGATGTTTTTCGGCTGATATGATGATGATGAAAATAGTAACTCCGAATTATATTATGTTTGGTATAATTTCGTCAACATTACGTAGGTTTTTTTATCCACAATTGGTAAGCCTTTGGCATCATCTTACCTCACTTGATGGTAAGTGACGATGATGCCGAAGATGGAAGCGGGCCTACCAAGGTTCCCCAACGCTTTTGGGGAGTAAGGGGTCCAATTATATCACTAGAGACCCAAGCCAACCTCACCTGCACGTGGTACTCCCTGCTAAACAACTAACGAGGCTCTGGCGTCACTTCAGGTGGTAGGCTCCGGCCGAGGCTTGTCACCACCCTCAATGCAAAGTCGTGCCGCCAAGCGTCCCAGACGTGTTCCGGTATGGTGCATTGAGAAGCCATTAGTGAAGGCGGGTCTGTACAGTTGCGCTGAGTCAGTATGCTGTTTCGATGTCAGAGTGTCGCTGCACTTGGCGGCTAGTCTTGGAGGGTAGCGGGATCCGAAGCACGGTGCACCGCTGGCCGACCGTAGGAAGTAGGGGGCCCAAGTAGTGGGCTAGCCACCTATGAAAGGCTGCCCCGCCACCTCACGAAAAATCCCGGAATGCTCCATCGTGCCAATTGGCGATTGGACGGGAGGACCCGATGGCCATCTCCGGGGGGGTTCGGGCGTCCCCGCAGTCTCCAGACTAGTCTATCCTTCAGTGCAGCGATTCTGTGTTCACCACTAGTTTCTGACCGGCGCCTCGTACAACTTCCGCCTTCCTTGCCTATTCACATCTTTAAACAACAATGAAAAAAGTCAAGAAAAGAAATAGAGTTTTACAGCGGCGGCACTTCCTCCCATTAAAAGTGCACCTCGACAACATCAGAGGGTTGCACTCAAATCTCGATGCGGTCCACTACCATCTAGAGACCGACAAGCCGCAGCTACTCTTTCTTACGGAGACGCAAATCAGACGCCCGGCAGACGCGACTTACTTGCAGTACCCAGGGTACACCCTGGAGCACAATTTCAAAGCGCGCGCCGGTGTCTGTGTCTATGTCAGCGACAACATCTGCTGCCGGCGTCTCCGTAACCTTGAAAACTCCTCATTTTCGACGCTTTGGGTATTAGTCGACACCGGCGAAGACAAAATAGTCTACGCTTGTGTATACCGATCGCACAGCGGAGATCAGGAGACAACCAGGTTAATTGAACATCTGTGTGAGGCCGCCGATGAGGCTCAACTAAGGTACCCGTCAGCACAACTGGTCCTTCTGGGGGACTTCAATGCTCACCATAAGTAGTGGCTGTTCCCATACCAGAAGACCGACCATGCTGGGAGAGAAGCGCTCAAACTCGCTTTGTCGCTAAATCTTACCCAGCTGGTAGACCAGGCGACGCGTGTGCCGGACGTTGAAGGCGAAACGGAAAATTGTTTGGACCTTCTGCTGACAACAGAACCAGACCGATATAACGTGTCAGTATCGTCACCTTTGGGTACGTCCAATCATTGTCTGGTGAAGTCTGTACTGTCTTGTTCACCACCTGATCCCAGCCCTAGGGGTTCTAGACGGGTATGGCAGTACAAGTCAGCAGATTGGGATGAGATGCGCCACTTCTTAGCATCTTATCCTTGGCGGCGAATGTGCTTTTCTTCTAGTGATCCGTCGAGCTGTGCGACAGAAATCTCGAGAGTCATATGTCAGGCAATGGAATATTATATCCCGTTTTCTGACATTTCTCTCGAGAGCAAAGCTCGCCCGTGGTTTAATGCTGATTGCTCAGTGGCCGAAGCACTAAAGCATTCAGCTTACCAGGCTTGGGCAGATGCTCGAAATCGTAAAGCTCCGGACACGCGAGTTAAAAAGAAAGCCTTTAATAAAGCCGCCAAGTCCTACAAAAAGACGCTGCGTAGGGCACGCCTCGACCATATAAGCCGTATCGGATCAAAACTTGCCTCCTACCCTTCTGGGAGTAAGGCGTTTTGGTCCTTGGCTAAATCGGTCGAGGCGAACTTTTGCCGCTCGTCTTTGCCTCCACTGCTGAAACCTGATGGATCATTGGCTCACACGGCAACTGAGAAGGCTAATCTGTTTGCCTCTATGTTTGCCGAAAATTCACGTCTCGATACAGCGAATAGAATACCACCCCAGTTATCTCCTTGCGATACTACAATGCCCCCTATTCGTATCAAGCAAAAGGAGGTACTCAAAACACTTCGCAATCTTGACGTGAACAAAGCCAGTGGACCTGACGGTATACCAGCTATAGTGCTAAAGAACTGCGCTCCTGAGTTGTCTCCTGTTCTGACACGTCTGTACCGCCTCTCTCTTGAAACGGGTATAGTCCCAAAGTCCTGGAAGCTGGCCAACGTGCAGCCGGTGCCCAAAAAAGGCAGTCGTGCCGATCCCGCAAACTACCGCCCTATAGCAATCACCTCCGTAATCTGTAAGATTATGGAGCGTGTATTGAACACCCGCATTCTGGCATACCTAGAAGACAATGACCTCCTTAGCGATCGACAATACGGATTTCGCCGAGGTCGATCTACTGGAGATCTTCTAGTGTATGCTACGCATATATGGGGCGAGGCCATCGAGAAGCATGGCGAAGCTCTCGCTGTGTCACTCGACATCTCAAAGGCGTTTGATAGGGTCTGGCACGCTAGCCTTATTGGCAAGCTTCCTTCTTATGGTCTTCATTTGGGATTGTGTAACTGGGTAGCTGATTTCCTGAGGGAACGGTCTATTCGAGTGGTCGTTGATGGCTGTTCCTCAGACCTATTGGCGATTGATGCCGGGGTACCTCAGGGATCTGTTCTTTCTGCAACACTATTTCTGCTTCACATAAACGATCTGCTGAAACCCGGTATAATTGGTTATGCAGACGACAGCACGGTTGTAGAAATATACCTGTCCAGTGCACGAGCTAACAGCGCTGATACGCTGTTTCTGAGAGAGGCCATGATAGAGCGCATTAACCTATCACTTCAGGCAGTGTCTGAATGGGGTGATTCCAACCTCGTAAGGTTTAATGCCTCTAAAACACAGGCGTGTCTTTTTTCCGCCAAAAGGAGTCCATTCACCTTGACTCCAACTCTCCGGAATGAACCGATTCAGATATCTGATCACCTGGAACTCCTCGGCGTGGATTTAACACCCAATCTTAACTTCGGTCGTTACATTGAGTCCAAGGCAAAAGTTGCTGCAATGAAGCTGGGCATTCTCTCTAAGGTGAGACGGTACTTCACACCTGGACAGCTGCTTACCTTGTATCAAGCACAGGTCCGCTCATGTATGGAGTACTGTTCACACTTATGGGATGGATCAGCCCGCTATCAGCTAGATACCTTGGACGCCATCGACCGACGCGCACGGAGACTCATTGGTGACGACGAGCTAGTCAATGACAAGCTCCAAAGCCTTGAGCATCGCCGCAAAGTCGCCTGTCTATCGGTATTCTATCGAATTCATTTCGGAGAGTGCGCGCAAGAACTTCACGACCTCATTCCCCCTGCTCCATTCCACCGTCGGTCAACGAGACGTAGGGAGGGGTTGCACCCCTTTGTTGTTGATGTTCCACCTTTTCGCACGAATCGTTACGCTTCTTCATTTATTATGCGTACAGCGCAGGAGTGGAACTCCTTGCCTGCGTCAGTGTTTCCCGATTCCTATAAATTGGGGATCTTCAAGGCAAGAGTGAATAGGCATTATTTGAGTTTGCGTGTACCATCCTCGACTGCATCATCACTTACCATCAGGTGAGTTGCAGTCAAACGCACTCAAATTTTTAATAAAAAAAAAAAAAAAAAAAAACGCAATGGGCAACTGACTACCTTATCTTCTTCAAACGGGCCTACTCTTGTCAATGGCAATAATGACATTCAATGATTTTTATGTATAACTTTTCGTGTCATATTGTTTTCATGTTCTAATGACATAATATGGTTTATTTCAAGGATTGAATTTTGATGGTATATTAACTAATGATTGTTTCTTTCTTGATTTTTCACAAATTATGTTATTATTATTTTGTAAGTGTGTATTAGTAGTGGTAATTTGCACCTATTTTTAATAAATACCTTGAATCTTGAAAAATACATCAATGCTGTTGACATTGATGTTTGACGGCAAGACTTAGATAAGATAGTGGTAGTTAGTCAGGCGGGCTTAGAAAATGTCCTTCCACCAACCAAACAGAGTCTTACAAAGTTAAGCTGCGCCGGGAATCGAACCCGTGAAAAAATAACCATTTAGGGTCTCGTAGAAAGAAAAAAGACGGAGGGAATATCGTCTAAGAATCAGCTGAAGTATAG